>CM031238.1:361501684-362095539 GCA_018340775.1 Taxus wallichiana var. yunnanensis
AATCTCATCTCCATATTAAGGTGTCCTACTACCAACTATTTACATACCTTTTTGATAGGGCACCACGATAATGTGGTTTATTGTATGGGCTAGCTAAGAGCTTAAACCGTCATCCTTAGATGGTTCTAGGGCTGATGTGGGTGGTGATGCCACAAAGGGCTAGGGCTCTCTCCGTAGGTAACATCAATTATATATATATATATATATATATATATATATATATATGGGATAGTTAAAATTTAATTTTAAATAAGTTCATATCTATATTTAAATATGAAAATTTTTATGTCGTGTCTTTTTTTATTAGATTACGTAAAAAGTAGGGATCGGCTCCCAAAGGCCTTACAAAAGAGAATACACGATGAAAGTATACAAAAATATGAAAAAGAAGATATAGGACTAGAATGAGTTAAACATGCCTAACTCAAGAGAAATAAGGTCCATAAATCAAGCCATATAAAGAGACAAAACAAAATAGTCTGCTACCATGCTAGAATAATTTACCAAAAGACAACAAGAATTTTGAGAATAGAAATAAAGAAAACTAGTTTATCTTTTGACATTTGAGGGGGTTTCTTGAAGTGTTAGTAGGATCCTCTTGGTTGTGCTCATGCTCCAACTCGTTACGAGTCCGTGTTCCACCATCTTCATCCTTGGAGCTACTAATACAGAGTTGGAATTTCCTTTTCTTCAGACCCTCGTCCACTACCTCCAACCGAGCCCGCATATCTTTCACCACCTTATCCAACTCTATAACTTCCCCCCTTATGTTCCTATGATACATGCATATCTTCATAGTGGCGTTAATGTTTTCTATCATCCCTTCCCTTATATCGAATTAGCTTCTTCCATAACCTGCATGACCAAGTCTAGATTTTGCATTCTTTTATTCAAGTCCTCATATTTTTTACCCTCATCCTCAATAATTTTTCCATGTCTCTTACATTTTATTTTATATCTAAATTTAAATATGAAAATATATCTCGGTATGGTTTTATAATTAACTACAATCTCCTACACCGGATCTTCACCCTTTGCTAATTTCTTCATAACATATTCGTAAATTATGTGGTCACTGAGGAGGTTTAATAAAACCATAATAAATGAAGTAAATTTTAAATATAACTTTAAATATGAAAATACATCTAGAATGGTTTTACAATTAATTACATTCTCCGTAATTGAATCGTCACCCTCTTTAATTTTCTTCATAACATCTTCGGTAATTCTTTGGTTTCCCCAAGGTTCAATCGAACCATAGTAATTAAATCTTGAAGTGTCTCACATCTCTTAAATGTCATTAGCCTAGCATTCATTTGGCCAATGGCATTTGAAATATTCAAATTTGCATAGTTTAATCTTAAAAACATCTTAAAATTGATATGAGCATTATTCTAAAGCAATCGTTAAGCCTAGAAGCCACTAGCCCTTAAAAATTGTACATGTATTTGTTCTATACGGGCTAGTGGCTACCAAATATTATTTATCAGATCAATGTTGAATTCCCTAAAATCATTAAACATTTTTTCACAGATTCATAAATTTAAATTGTGACCAGATATATTGGACTCTGGAAGGAGAATTAACGGATTCCAATATTTTGATTTTTAGATTCTAATATATATGATTTTGGAGTACAGTTAATTCCAATATAGGTGATTTTGGATTCTAATATATGTGATTTTGGATTCCATATATGTGATTTTTGAATCCAATATGTGTGATTTTGGAGTGTAGATGATTCCAATATTTGACATTTTGGAATCCAAAAATAGTAATATTGGATTCTAATATTGGCTATAATTTTTAGCTGCTTGGATTGGAATAAGTCTAGATTTAGTGAAATAAGCATTTTAATCATTTTAATTCCTATATGATATTGATTAAGTTCAATATCTCTTAGTTCGATAGTTGAGCTCACCCACTAAGATCGGCAAGTAAACTCACTCACCTTGCTTGGTAAGTCATCCCGCTAGCCTAGCTTGGGAAATTAGCTCACCCACGCAGCCTTAAATGGTCAACCTTGCTCACTCATCTTGGTAGGTTAGGTCACCCACTGTTATCAAATGGCTAGCTCGAACAACCACTCGAATGGCTAGACCGATAAGCTAGCTCGACCGCCAAACTCACCGGATCATCTCACCTGCCCAAATTTCGAATACCAACTTACCCACCAAGCTCAACATGTCGGCTCGTCCCTCAATCTTAGAGAGTCAACTCATCCGTCGATCTCGAGATATTTAGATTTCTCATCGAGCTCGGTAGAGGTTGGCTCACCCATCGAGTTAGCCACAGTTAGCTCCCTACCCACTCAACCTACACAACTTTTCCATCCAACTCGTAAAATAAGTAATGTTGTGTAGGTGATAACCCCACATTATACTTTAGTACTAACAAAATAGTTAACTCCCCTTCTTAACATGAAGGATTGGAAGTGTATTTCTTATAATCATATACATTTTTTGCAAATGAATGATCTTGTTGAGACTCGAAACATGTAATAAACTTTCATATTTAGATGCATCCTTTTATAACTATGGAGGATAAAAACTATGCAAGTCTTACAAAATATTGAAGTTTAGATATTCTTAAAACCCATATCAAAAATACAAAATATCTAAAATATGACATTATAATTTATCTTTATACCCAGAAACTTGAAATACAATAGAGAAGAGTTAGAAGTATCTCTGAAACTTATCTTCAATTTAAAAAATAAGTAAAAAAATCTTCAATATAAAAATTAAATTCTTCTTCTAATAATGAGTCATTATCGATCCAGAGAACTCGCTCGCATATCTTAGAAAATAACCAGCTCATGTGGTAAGACCAATCATCTTGTGCTAAAATCATAACAGATAACTCCCAAAGATTAGAACTATGATTAGGTTAAAAACTATACATGTCTTACAAAATGTTGAAGTGATATACCTAATACCCGATCAAAAAAATAAATAAGATAAAAAATACGGCATTATATTAAAACCTAGAATAGAATATAAGGGAAAAATGAAATGATATTATTCATCTCATAATAATTCAATAGATAAGAGTTAGAATAATTCATGCCTAAAATTTTATTCAAATCTTGTGCATCACAAGTTGAAACGGTCTTAAGAAACAGAGGGAGCCCAAAATGGAAAGGGTCAACAAAAATTTAGTGGAGAGAAGAAGCAATATCTCATTAATTTTATTCAAATCTTACGCTTCGTAGGAAAAATGGTTTAACAAAATACAAGCAGCCTAAAGTGGAAGGATGAAAAAGTGGAAACTAGATGAAAAATAAAGTGGAAAAGATGAATAAGAAAGAAATATCTTTGTCAAACCATGGTGAACCTTTCAATTCCCAAGACCTCTCCCATCATCCAAAAATAGTAATCATCATTAATCTCTCTGCAGCCTCCAGAAAAGTGGCATGAATTAATTGTCATTAATTTCCTCCAACAGTGGTAAAAGACGTGTTATACAAATAATTACCTTCAATTAATAAATAAACGGTGGAAAACAATTTATTTAGAAATTAATGGTCTCACTATCCCACACTAAAAAAGTAAAATAAATATTAACTAATATCGTAACCATGTTTAATAATTGCACTTAAAATAATATTTTAATTTTTTAAAAAATCATAGCCATGTATTTGGTTTATTGCATATAAAATAAAATATAAATTTTAAACTTTATTATACTCATGATTTAGGTTATTTACATTTAAAATAAAATATAAATTTTAAACATTATCGTAACCATGTTTTAGGTTATTTTTTACATTTAAAATTAATCGATGCTGATTTATATTAGAGATAGGGAGAGATGAATACATGGATAATTATTAAACTTGTTAGGAAATATACACGATGTTTAATTTCAAATTTTAATAATATTAGTTTATTAATGACATTTCATATACGACATTGTAGTGCCCACACTTTACACACACAAATACAACAGTAAAATACCAGGATAATTATTTTTTTGACTTACATTGCTCACTACACACAACACAACATGGGCTTCAAGTACAGAACTCGACTCGCATACGACAATCAAAAAAATCATCGACTCACATAGACACACGAAAATGACATAGGCATGCTGACGCTACACTTTTCCCAATGGAAGGTTACTAGTAAAGACCCAACCACAAGAACATGGCTTCAAGAATGGCGAACCCACAACACATCATTTCCTTAAATGTATTTTTGGTTAAAGTTAACATTCCAAGGACATTATGAGCAAGGATGAATTTTCTTGTTTGTCCACCTACATTTTCTTAAGTTTATTCCGCGGTTGAAAATACAATTCGACCTTCTCAAGTTGGCTTCTTATACTTTATATAAATTTCCATAACTGACATACATATTTGGCATAAATCAAATTGCATAAAAAATAATTAGTTATAATTTTATTATGTAAAAATATTCTTCTCCAACATTTATTTGACGTCTACAGTTTTACCCTTATAACTCAAGCGAAAGTGACTTGATATCCAAAATGCAATAAAAGGATTTGACGGAGATTTAGATACAAGGCAGCTTTTCACCAAAAATATTTCTCGATTCACACTATATTTATTTCCCTACCATTGTTATTATAATTTGAAAACTTATTGAGTTCCTATAAGATTTATGTGTGTGTTTATATATATATATATATATATATATATATATATATATATATATATATATATATATATATGTACATATCTTTTGTTTTCTCAAAGTTTGGTCACACCAAGGTAACTTATATTCTTTGCAACGCATGATAAAGTTTAATTAAGTTATAAGGACTCCAAGATTGACCTTAATCCTAATCTCCAATCTCGTGTGCAACATTTATATAATATGCTCTTACATCACACTAAGATCTCGTTCTTAGCGTTGTTTTGAAATCAGGAGTTACATAAGTATTTGACTAACATCTTGAAGGGGTACATGACCGGAAGAATTGTAACTATACATGAACCACGTTCAAGAAAATACCAAGATGTTATTTTGATAGAAACCAAGGTAGCACCACTGAATCGTTCCTTTGAACAATGACTCATAAGGTGACTTCTAAGGTAGTCTTCAACACTCAGCCTGGTGTCGGACCTCAAGAGAGGACATTCTTCTCACGATTACCAAAGCTAGAAGGAAACCGCATATTATGGATAAAGATAGACCATGACATTCCTAAAATATGGGTTCATGACAATGACGCTAAACATAAAGACTATGACGGTAAACTCCAACTAGGGGTTTTATTTACCTAACCTAGAGTGTTCTATCGAGCGCAAAGCTTAAGTTCGTTCTACGGTCTTAAATTTCTTATATGGTAAAAAGGGTCACACATGCAGGCAAGTTATGCACGAATATTTTATTAAGGTTGAGTGTTCCCATTAAAACTCTTTATTATGTTTGCAAGGTAAGAAGATAACCCAGTGATTAATTTAATCGTTTATTGAATGCTGAGAAAGTACTACAATATATTAACTTCAATTTCAATTTACTATGTATAAATCAAACCCTTTTTGCCATACACAACTAAGAATCAAATTGACCAGGTGATTAGATGCACATTTCCTAAGTTATCCCTAAAACTAGCATCTCATGCATATTAACAAATTTCAATTATACTTTTCTATAACAAGAGACTACATTAGACAGTTATTCATTTTATAATGACCTATAACAGATTACAATAATAATAATTATATTGCACATCACCTTTTTGTCATCATTCTTCCATCCTGCAAAACCCATGTGAGCATGATATCGCGATGAATCACCGGCATGGCATCCACCCTAATCAATCATAATTATCATTTTTCGCCCATTTACATCTCGACAATAATTACAATTTGTAATCGAAATAAAACAAGTCTAGAAACATGTATTCATTGCATTTCATTTTTCTTCATTTTATAAACCCAGGAGAGAGAAAGAGAAAGGAAGAGAGAGAAAACATCATTTTGTCAAAAGTTCTACTTCACACAACAGATACACTAAAGGGTTTTAAACAGTTATTTGCATGTGTTAAAAGTTTCCAGGGTGGTTTGGCAACCCTACGAGGGTCTGCAGCTTTCTATTTTTATATTTTCTTACTAACTACAAAAATGTACAAAATGTGCTCGGAGGCTAAGAAACCACTTCCAAAAGTTACCTTCCAATGAGAACACCCTCCATGATCAAATTTCTACGTGTCCCCAGATATACCAAGAGTTCATAGCAACTGACGGAATTGAAAAAGAGCACACGGTTTGCGTTTGGCGGCTAGTTTTCTGGGGCCACTGGTCGTAGTTCATCCAAGTTGTAAAATGACAAAAGTTAGCTTGAGTGGCCCAGAAAACCGTGTCAAAAATGACGTTCGATGGAGAAGCACGCAACGAGACATCTCCTACTAGTTCCCCTATATAAGGAGAATTCATCAGATTCGACGGGACTGAGAACTAGTAAACCATTTTCAAATGGCGACAAGTTTTCTAGAGCGACAAGACGAAATTGGTCTAGTTTGACCTCGTCAAACTACAACCGGAGGCCTACAAAATGGCTTCACCAAACTATCTCAAAAAGTGCTCTTTCCTATACTGAATGTTCCATGCATTTTTCTAGTATAAACGCTAGAGGTTTGTGAAGACGGAACGTGATTTCTCTTTCCAAGTTTCAAGTGGTGGTTCAGAACGAAAGCCAACTTTCTAGATTTAACAGCTTTCTCTACTTGCTATAAACCAAAGATGTAACAGGGTTCCTATAAGAGGGTCAAAAGGATGTCATATGTTCATTTTGGGTCAAACCAAAGGTCAAGGTGACTCCTCATATACCAAGGTACACGAATGAAACTTCACATATCATTTCCAGAGTTACAAAGGGTACTTAGTGAGTCTCTGAAAATTACAAAATTTAACTATTTAAAACAAGGAGAAGGTCAACTTTATCAATGGGGAGTCAAATTCGTCAGGTCAATAAAACAATATTGGAGCGATCAAGAAGGGTAAGAGTTTTTTAGATCATCTCAAAGCGAGGGTGATAGATCATGGTTGAAAGTAGACGAGTTAAAATGACTTCAAGAGTTACGACATGACACTTTATTGTTTTGCAATGAGTTAAAGGGACATTTAACTGTACTAAAAATCCTAATAATTTAAAAATCTATGTAGTTTCAAAAGAGAACTAAAACCCAAGAATTATGAGAGGTAAGGGAAGAAGAACCATGCCTAGAGAACGAAGTCGGTCGAAGCTGCAGGCTTTGGTTCAGCATCTTGCTCGGGCACTTCACCAACCGGTTCACGAGTCTGGATCTAATCTCCACCACGTCACACCAACTTCCTGATCACTTGAATTTTTCCAATAGAATAAGTAGTTGCTTGAAATTTTCTAAGCTTTTTAACATACCCACTTCGTACAAATCCTGTTAATCAATGATGCAGTGTACGAGGTGCCCCAAGCTAGTTAGAACACATACAAGCAACAAGTCCACCACACGACAATCTTGCTCCAAGATTTACATTTCGGCACAAGGAGTTAGGATGCTTGCAAAGGTTATGAACACACATATCTCCATGAATGAATTCCAAGCTCAACCGATCTTTATGAGCACCAACTTGTTTGTAAATCAACAACTTGCATACAGATCTAACAAACCATGGTTGAGCATACTCTACAAATCATGTTGTCCATGATAAAACATCTATCTGGGGTATTTTGCAAATAGTTAACGTGCTCTGTCAAAGCTTTCACATCTTGCATCCATGTCTAACATACCCATTTTGTGTAGATCCTGCAAATCATGGCGCTCCATGAGACTGCATTTCTTTGAGGCATTCTGTCAAACAGTTCATGTGTCTTTTCTATTCATCCATTTTGTGCATATGCTGCCATCATGGCATTCCATGAGACAACATTTCTTTGAGGCATTCTATCAAACAGTTCAGCGCCTTTTAACATACCCATTTTTGCATACCCTGCTATCATTGCAGTCCAAGAGACCGCACATCTTTCAGGTATTTTTTCAAATAGTTCACATGCATTGTGTATGCCTTCACATTTTGCATACTGCTGATCTAGGTACCTGACAAGACATTTAGAGATAATATCTTCCCATGATGCTTTGATGGATGTCCATGCGCTGTTCTAAAGCTCCCATTTTGACAGCAGCTGGGAGGTTATCAGCAAAGGTTGTGGGGTGTGGCTTCCAACCTGCCAACCGTATTTTGCTTGGAAAAGTTCCAATGCAGTTTCAACAAAACCATTTTGTGCATATCCCGAAATCATTGCAGTCCATGGAACCGCATTTCTCCCACGCATTAAGTCGAACAAATCGCATGCTTCCACGTTCTACATATGTATCTACTAAGGCACTTGCAACTGCAACATCTGACAAAGTTCCTCTCTCCAATGTGCTCGTTTTTCCCATGCAGGGGTGTGTGGCGTAGCCTAGGAGGATGTTGAAATGGTTGTGGAGTCTGGCTTTACACGAATCACTGCATTTGCTTGAAAGTTTCCAAGGTGTTTCAACAAACTCATTTTTGTATGCAGATCCTTGCGCCCCCAAACCAGCTAGCCCAACCTCCTAACCCAACGCATTACAGGCTTGCATTTTCAAAACGTGGGAAGGGTTTTGCCCTAATCCACCCCCACAAACACGGGTATTTTAAATTTTAGTTCTTTTATTTTATTTTTATTATTATTATTTTATTTATTTAAAAAAATGGAGGCATTACAACATAAATATTATTATTTACTCTTCTTTTATGATTGGAAATAGGTTTTATAAATATATTTAAATGTTTATTACGTTATGCACCTTCTCCATTCATTAGTGTATTGTTTTTTCAATAATAAATATGAGAAAGAGGAGAGGGGATACTTAGGGCAACTATATATGATGTTTGGATTTCATGAAATCACTCAAATGTTCAATCATATACTTGCTTCAACCATTCCCTAAACTCCCAATGGGAATGGTGACTTAAATAAAAAGAGGGGATGGGGCGGATCGAAATAAAACATGTATTATTATTTCTTCATTGATTACAAAGGATAATCCTATCATTTGGTACTAATACCATATTTCATTATATTTAAATTTTTTTCTTATTTGTATTTTTATCACATTTAACCTTGAGTTTTGTTTTTAATATATATTTTTGATAGGTATCTTTGATATTTATGAAGCATCATTATAAATATCTTGAATGTACTTATAAAATAGTTACATCTACTAGACATCTTTCATTATAATCATTGATACTCTAATATGGTTGTGAAAATGATAAAAATTATATAACTTATAATACTCACAACAGAGATCAATATTATATGTTCTAAATAACGAGATAGTGCTTTGGAAGAACATTTAGAGCAATTAGTTTTTATTATTTTTTGAGAAAAAAATTATTATTATCTTGAGGAAATACACATAGACATCATACAAACAAACATTTTTATCTTATATTGAATGGGAATATACCCATTCTCGTATAAGAATCATAGAATAAAAATAGAGGTAATATTTAATTTGTTTTAGAATGGACAATTACACATTCTCGCATCCTTTATAGTGACAATTACACAATTACACATTACACATTCAATATTTCTTCAATGAGTTAGAGTGGTTAGAATAGGCATATGCCCATTCTCATACAAATAAATAATTTTAATATTGTGATGAGAATGGGCATATGCAATTTCACATATAAACACATATTTTTATCATTGTGATGAGAATGGGAATATGCCCATTCTCATAAACTCAATATAGAAAGAAAGAAAAATTCTCCTAGAAAAACATAAAGAATGAATAAAAATTAGATACTTTTATGAAAATGTTTACAATGGACATGGATGCCCATTCTCATAGTCGAAATATGGGAAGTATGAGGAATTACTATAAAATTAATATACAATATGTTAATATGATGAAGATATTTGGATAGGGTGGTTAATCAAGTTTCTAATTAACTTCTAATTATTTATTTCTCATCATTTAAATTTAACCTCTTATATTTAACCTCTATTTGGATGAAGTGGTTAACAAATGGAAATGTAACCTCTATTTATTTCTCATACTTTAAATTCAACTAAGTCAAGTTAGATCTTAGTTTGGAAATCGTGTTATAAATATATCCATGTCAATTTTCATTATATTATGTATAATTTTGAAGTATTCTCAAACCATACTTGACTTATATAATTTCACATCTCATGTGTTATATGTGTTCAATATACTTATGGTTGTACATACATGATAAATTTTAATTTATTTTATGCAATGGTTTAAAAAAAATTCTATCACCTCATAAAATTTTTATCTTATGTTATTACAACAATGGAGTTTTTGCATTTGTAGAGGATGATCATGTGGAATTGTTTTAAAAATGAACCAAAGTGGCAGAGGGAATAGTATATCCAAGTAGAAAGACACTACATTGCAAAGATGTGAGAATAGGATTTGTTATTGTCGGTGTTAACATAGTGTTGGATGGAAGAGTATAATTAGTTTTATCGGTTGATGAATTTGAAACCTTGGCGATGTTAGGAATAAAGGATACTACATTGCTTAGGAAGAGAGTGAATTGTCAAAGTAGGTAGATTCATCTATTCCCCCAATTTCTTAGTGAAAATATTTTTAGTGGTTCATAGGATTACAATGCAAAGAGTGACGGAGTTTGTAGTGATAACACTGAAAACACCATCTATACAGTCCTAAAGATAGAAGATATTTTGTCATAGACAATGTCATTCTCAAACAAAAATCTTGTAGCAGATGACTTAGCCATGTGTTTTATTACTCATGTGCTAGAAGATAATAAAATTTATGGAGAGAGGTTGGGTCCTTTGAATTTTGGTGTATAGATAAAAATGTTGTAAATATGTTTTATGATTGCTCGAGACTTGGTACAACCTAATAAATCAATAGGTTGGCCAATAAAACTTTTGATTTTCAATGAAATAAAAAGTTACCTTATTATTAAGCAAGGGAAGGCTCAACTAGATGGTTTGTACCTTGTACAAAGTGATCAACATAACTTGAGTTTTAAGGGATTTGTTACAAAATTAATCCACTACTACTTGATTGAGTGCAAATTTGTTCTAGAGGGAACAATTACCAATGTAGATGAAGGAGATATGGTAAATTTTAATATATTGGATGTCAATAGCTTCGGTGTAGATATTGATAGAGTATTTAACCATCCTTACAAAGTATGTTCCCTATCTCAAGAATCTCTCATGCGAATGGCTGCTATGCAATTAGTGACATAAACGGTTTGTGGATAGATATTAGATTTAAAGGAGTCCCAAAAGAGGTTGAGGTCATCATGTGGGATGCATTAGAAGAGCGAAAACCTTAGTTTTTTATCCAATTTCATATGATGCCAATAGTCAAAATCAATCCAACAGAGTTATAAAAAGATCTTATAATGTTACAAAATGTTAGAAGATGGATACCCCTCAAGCCAATCCATCAAGTCAAAATTTTGATGAGGATAGAAAATGGTAAATATTTTTACAAGAAGTGGAAAATGCAAATTTTAGTTCTTGAAAATCAAATTGTATCCAAAAATTGCCTCTTACTTTAGTTAGAATTAAAAATATATGACACACAACTAGAGCCTTGAATGAAATTGACAGAATTTGTTTGTGTTTGATGCATTAACAACAAATTCCATCTTCAATGTTGGTAACAAATCTATGGAGGTACATAAAATGAAATTTGATGGGATGGATGTTTGTCAAAATGTATGACACAAAGTTTATGGGTACCTAAGTAATTCCTTCTATAAACATAAATCTGAATGGATAAGAGGAAATAGGCTTGCAGTGAATGGAAAAAATAGAAAAGAGAAACAAAGGTCAAACACTATTGCCACAATTTCCTGTATATTGAGATTCATTGAGAGAAATATAGATATATCTCCACATCTGGCTCATTCTATAGGATAGGATGGAGTAAAATTTCCCCAAAGGTATCTCTTCCTTCATTTTATACCCCAAATATACTATGGAAAAATTGAAATAATTATATTGAATTATTGAAACTCCTGCATGTGTCACAATCAAGCTTCGAGAAACATAATGGTTTTCAACATGTTCAATTGTAAAAAAATATTATTTTCCACGTGTGATGAGTGCACATATTTGTACAAAAAACGTAGAGCCGCCATATGCCCGAAGCACTCACAAAGATTGAGGAGGAATAAACATGGCACAATGAATATATTCAAATTTTTCATGCAACTTATTATTCCCACATATTACAGTTAGAAGAATAACCTCATGGATTCTTGATCATTGTGAATTATAAAATGGATAAAATGAAAACTTCCATACCAAGGATGGGTAAAAATTAAATTCAATAAGTAATGTTATGAACCTATCAGTTACTTTGACTTGTATGCTCATACATGGACACAAGATAGGGGGTTTCGAATCGTTTTGGCTTACCATTTTTTAAATGTGGAGAAAACTATACAATTACATCATTAGCTTTATGTCTCAAGAAGCTTGAAGAACTGTAATTGATGAGTATGGATATTTATTGTATCATTGTGGATCATCCAAATAGCCATTACATGATGCATTATTACAAAATGATGTGCATGAAAAATGTAAAAGGTACAAGGAAATATTTAACCATTCAAAATCAATTAGTGTTGCTAACGTGAATACTTATTTCGTAAAGCAACCATTGATCCTCTACTTACAATTGGATAATGCTTCAAGTGATAACAAGAATCATACCTTATTTACATCTGCATCACTATTGACAATAAAAAGGTATTTAACATTGTGTATCTAAGCTTCCTTCTAGTGGGACACACTCATGAGGATATAGATGGGACTTTTGGAAGATTAGCATCATCATTACATAAAGTAGACACATTTTCTTTTCAACACATCATGGAATCTTATAGAACATACAAAGAAGATTCAAGTACATTCACTCCTTATCTTACCGAGGAGGTGTATAACTTCAAGGATTTTGTGGATCCATTCTTGTTGGATGGAGACCATAATATAGTCAGTATAAGTAAACCTAAGATGTGTAGATTCCATGTTGTGGATGACATACGGTGATGGAGTAAAAATAAACAATAAAGGATCCAAAATGCTCTCATTATATCCATATATGGCGTATAATGGATAATGGTGAACCAAGATTTCTAGAAGTGAAACCTCCTTTAGAACCTTTCAAAGAACTAAAAGAAAGGAATAAAGGAATATATTGAGAATTAGGAGAAAGTGCAACAAGAGAAGGTAGTGATTATTGGCTTCTAAAGATTGTGTATTGGGAAAATATTTTATGTGCTTTAGATAAACCATTTGTAAATTGTAGCAGGAGGTCGGATGTTTGTTTTGGGCCAAAAACAATATAGGAGAAAGACATATATATAACCAGATAACAAGAGCCACACATATTCACAAAGAAGACGACATTAGTCAACGTATCCCAAGTAATAATGATATTTATGTTGGTCCTATTTTTGGAAGATCTAACCAAGAATTCATTCCATTCAAGGACGTGTTCAAGAGAAAAATGTCACTTATATGGCAAGGAAATGATAATGAAAAGATATGGATGGAGAGAACATATGGGGATATTATCCTTCAACAGGAAGGTAATGATGTAATTAAAAAGTTGAGAGTTTAATATTGGAAACCTGAAAGGAGAGGAGAAGGTACAACATAATATTGGAAACCTCGAAAGGAGAGTGTATTAAGATTTTTAAATCCAAATAAAACATGTCTCATCTCGATGAACTTAAAGTAGATATTGATGTGGATAGCATCATTTGAGAATGGACACCAAACAAAAATTGGAAAAGTGGATACATAAAGATACCCGATAAAGGACATGTGGCCATTAAATACTACCTTGAACTACTTGAATAAGATAAGGAATATTGACTTGGAAAAACTATTAAAGATCATAAATTTGTATGTGAAATCACCTTGGCCGAGATGTGGGTTTTTAAAAAAAATTATTCCAAACCTTGGTCTTATAAACTTTACATTTGTACTATTATTCAATAGTTAGATGAAATACTAAGTATTATATTACTTTAGAAGATTTTTCCATAGTATAATTCTATAAAACATTGTGTAATCACATGGAACTCTTGAATCTTATTAATGTATTATTAATAATATAATTTTCAGCAGAAATTAACTTAATTTGAAAAAAATCCTTAATTATGATCTAAGTAAGTTTACAGGGAGATGGATCTTGTTATTTAAAGGGAATTGGATGTGATTTACAAGGAATGCATTTCAAAAGATTAGTGAACTTTATTTTTCTAGGAATTAGTCTTGGTTTATGCATTCGTTAGAACTACAAAATTATATGGTCTTTTCCTAAAGCTATGTGCAAATGTCTAGATAAATTATTATTTAATTGTTCTAATAAATTTATATAATGAAAACCTTTCTGAAGTTTAGATACTAATAATTCTCTCAACAAGAGTGTCTGCAATGCACCTAGACTTAGCCTATTGTCTCTGCATGAAGATATAAATTTTCAATAGAGGTCAAAATCCCTCATATATGAATTATAGAAGAAGAATAGATACAAAGTTCATCATACACATAAAAATAATTAGGAACATATTTGTACCATGAGTGTGATGAGAATGTGCATATGCCCATTCCCATAGACTAGGTATTTGCTTCTTATTTCATACAACATGTAGTCATATCACATTGTTTTACTTTTCAAAAGGGATCAAAATGCCTCATAATTTTGGAATCATAGAAAAATAATTGAGATTAAGTAGACACACATAAAAATAATTATGAACATAGGTGTACTATGAGTGTGTTGAGAATGGGCATATTCCCATTCTCATAAAATCAATATAGAATTAGGAACATACTTGTATGCCAAAATGTAAATACAGAATCATAGAAAAGAATTGAGATACAACAGATACACATAAAAATAATTAGGAACATAGTTGTACTATGAGTGTGTTGAGAATGGGCATATTCCCATTCTCATAAACTCAATATAGAATTAGGAACATACTTGTATGACATAGTGTAAATATTGGAATCCGATATTACACTACTTAAAAACCAATAATAAACATATTGGAATCCGATATCACACTAGATAAAAACCAATAATGGCAATTTAGGAATCTAATTTCAAAAATTATAAAACTAGAAATAATAATACTATAAATCTAGATTCTTAGTAAAATGTCCATATTTAACGAAATTATGGTTAAAAATTCATAATTTCAAAAATTCGAGATTTCAAAAAGTTGGGTGTTTCAAAAATGTCTATATTTTGAATAATTGAGATTTTTAAAAATATTGTATTTTCAAAGTCGTGATTTTTACAAAATTTAGGATTTTTGAAAAGTCAAGATTTTCACAAAAATAAAGATTTTGAAAAAATCGGATTTTGAAAAATTCAGGACTTTTGAAAATTTGATATTTTCAAAAAGTTGGGATATTTAAAAAAGTCGGGATTTTCAAAAATTCAGGATTTTTAAAAGGTTGTGAATTTTGAAAATTTTGGAATTTTTTTGAAAGTTGGGATTTTGAATAATCGAGATTTTAGAAAAGTCTGGATTTTTAAAAAAGTTGAGATTTTAAAAAAGTTTGGATTTTCAAAAATATGTGATTTCAAAAAAGTCAAGATTTTGAAAAATTATGGATTTTGAAAAAGTAGGAACTTTTGAAAAGAAAGATTTTTGAAAAACTATGATTTTCAAAAAAATCCTGTCAAATTTTTTTCAAAAGTCGGGATTTTTAAACATCGGGATTTTTCAAAAAGTTTGGATTTTCTAAAACGTTCTTGTTTTGAATTTTTGGTATTTTCAAAAAAGTTAGCATTTTGAAAAATGGGGATTTTTGAAAAATTTAGGATTTTTGAAAAAGTCAAGATTTAAAAAAAAAAAAGGATTTTCGTAATATACAGAATTTGGAGAAGTCCGAATTTTGAAAAAATCAGGATTTTGAAAAACTTGGGATTTTTTAGAACTCGAGATTTCGCAAAGTCATGATTCTTGAAAAAGTTGGTATTTTCAAAAAAGTATGGATTTTTGAAAACATATTCAAGATCTATTTTAGGAAAGTCTTAAAATTTCTATTTTTGAAATTTTTTAGGGAAAGTCCAAAAGTCTATTTACGCGAGTTTTTTTGCAACTTTTGTATTCTATTTTTAGGGTCTTCAAAGCTTTTTTTAGATTAGAAAAATTTTGGGTAGAATATTTATCAACCAGATTCACATTCTAACTTGGTACTTCACTCCAAGCATCCACGTCAAGGGATGAAAGTCTTGCATATGTCCAACATAACTAGAATCAAAATCTTCATATCTTTATTAACATAGTCTACGTATATTTTTTATTATTAGACTAGTTGTTATTATCTATTCCATTATTCTCTCCTAGTTTGTAATCTCTTTGTTCATTATGGAGAGTATTGTTATTTCTCCTCTACTATAAATAATGTACGTGCTTTCTGAATAATATACATTGAGTGAGATATTTTGTCTCTATTTCTTCTCCTCAATTACCTCCTCATAATCTGGTAACAAAGAAAACTTGATCTCTAACTTTGTGTGTTTGAAGGAGTAAACGTATTTTCCTAGATGTTGAAACTCTAGTGGAAATCTCTGCGTAGAAGGATATGTATGGTGGAGGAAGAGATGGTTGTGGAGTTTTATCGGTAACCTACGTGAATACCTTCACATGCTTATGTGCAGGGTTCATTTTAAGACACCTCTAGAAAATTGGAGGTGGAAAATACTTGGCAAATATCCCCGAACTGGTTTCAGCAAAAGGTGAATTTGACAGTTTTCCAAAACTAAATTTTTGCCATATTTTTCAAGCCGAGAGAGACTATAGTTTTTCAGACAAATCGACACCTCGTTGACATGCATCAAAAAGGACCATTGACGTCATGTTGACATGCATCAACAAGGGCCATTGACACGCGTCAACTACCCTTTATTGATGTGTGTCAATGGTCCTTGTTGACATGCATCAACAATCCTTTTGACGCGCCAATGGCCCTTGTTGATGTGCATCAAAAAGGGCCATTAATGTGTGTCAATGGCCCTTGTTGACACGCGCGTCAACTACCCTTTATTAATGAATGTCAATGGTATTTATCATCACATGTCAATGGCCCTTATTGACGTGCGTCAAGGCCAACAAGTACCATTGATGCGCAATAAAAAGAACCATTGACATTGGATTTTTGCTTTAAATACCATCCCGTCGGTCATTTTCATGTTTACACTTTCCGGATCTCGATTTTTTTTGTATACGAGAATCCATCATTCTTAATGACTCAAGCACAACTACAATGGAAACTATAAGTGCATCACAATTGCAAACTCAAGAAAAAAATCAAGAGGAAAATCCAGTCCTATCCACAGCCAAGATCATCTACAAGAATCCTTTGTGCCCCCACATCCAGACTATTTTATAGATGACTTCCGAATACAAAGATTTGATCGATGCATGTGAATTTAGTGGGCTCGTTAAGATGCTCCATTTTGAAATAGACCTAGATATTTTGAACTACCTTCTCTAGTCTTACAATATAGAGGACGACATGTTTTATGTTACTCTAAATGATGGCTGATTGCTTTAATTCGGTGTCGATGCAACTGACATCCATCAATTTACTGGGCCTTCCATTCAAAAATTAATCCTTTGTTACAACGAAGGCAACACTCATTAGAGACGATAAGAAATATCTCAAATCAACGTTTGGTTTCCATGTTGATTGTAAGTATAATTCATTTTCATTCGTCATTTTTTATTCAGTTTTTGATTGTGATACAATTTAATGTTATATTAATTCCCACTATTTTTTGGCATTTGCAGCTCATGTCAATAAATCCAGGCATGGTGTGGATACACAAGCAATTGCACACCACTTTCTTGCTGTAATGATTTCCTTTTCTCAATCCAGAATAGTTTTGGTGGTCGGCAAACAGATATACCAAATTGGGCCATTGCATACATTGTTGCAACTATCACAAAACAAAAATTTGATTGGTGCACCTTTTTATAAAAAAAAAAGAACTAACATAACAAATGCAAAGCTTTCAAAAAAACCTGTCATTTACTCCACAAACTATCTCCTTGGCCTTTATTACGAGGCTCTTTTAAATTTAAAAGAAAAACCAATTCCCACTTGTCGACGAGGCGTTGATGAAGTTTTCAATTCCATTTGAAGAACAACATGTATATATTAAGTTTTTATTTCGACATTACACTGTGCACAGGTATTAACAATTTATTGTTTGCAGAGAAGATTTATGGAAGCCCTTCCCCGAAAAAATACGTTATCAAGAGGAAGAGGCCAACAACACGTTGAGGCTTTAGGAGATTCCCAATCTAAAATGGAAGCTCACTCCTCTCCGAACCCCCAACAGTTTGAATTCGTTAAATGCCAAAGAAGTAATACCTTTTCATGTATTATTTACAAATTCCAAATTTGTATTTTCATTTTCTAATTTAAATTTTACCCAATTGAATTGATATATAATTCAATGTTGATGACATCAGAGGACTTGTAGACCATACGCGTGTTTCGGAAACTCAACCATCTTCCCCAACTCACTCAGTACAGTCACATGCATTTTTATCTTCTCAACAACCACCAATTACTACTCCAACATGACCACCCTTAGCACCATGACAAGCTATCCCTCAATAACAAGGTACAAGTCTTGATTACTACTTCGTTTAATTTCGTAGTTTTTGCATTGTTTTCTAGTTTTTCATATGTTTTTTCTTGAACTTTTCAGCACATTGCAATCCTCCTTCTATTCAAACAGCGGCACCAACCCCCTCAACCAATAATATTTAAAATGCCAACCAGAGGAACAAGAAAAAGAACATTGGTAAACGCATGCCAATTTCTCCGGCCCCTAGTGGGACACTAAACATTGCCTCCTCCTTTCAAATTCCAACCCTCTCACTTGGTGGCTTGCCTAGTGCAACGGGCATATCAGTTTTGAATAATATAAATTTAGATGAAGATTACTTGGGCATTGATAGCAATGACCCAACTGGATTTTTCAATACCCGTGAGATGATTCAAGGCCAGCAGGTATACTTTAATTTCAACATACTTTACCATATTGAATTACATTTCGCTTTAGATTTATTTTTCTGAATCTTGATTAATTTTATCACAAATAGGATCAGGCCACCCAAAGGTAGAAACAAGTAGCAGTTGATCTACAAGAAAGCCCCCATACCTCTCCAGCTGAGATCATCTTCATCAGATATAGATGGTGAACAGTTGCTACCTTTTCCTTTGGAGAACTTAATTGGTTATGATTGTCAATCCCATGTCGGTGAGTTTATTCTACCTCATATCACTCAGCTCATAGAATGGGAGAGAAGGGCTAAAGTACTTATCAATGAGATTATTAGTCTTTATGAAAATTATTGGCAAAGGGATAGTTTATACGTTGCAATCCGTAATCAACTGTGAAGATGGATTCCTTACCCAAGTAAGAAGTGAGACCGCTACGTATAACAACTATAAAGATGAAATTTTTGATAAGACATTAAACAAATTGGAAAATATTAGTGTTGAGCCTGCATATTTTAACAAATGGTCTAAGGATAAGGATCTCGCGATTCTGAAATGCAGAGAGAGATAGAGTGGTCGTAAGTATTATCAATTTCAAACATAAATTTTTTTTAATTAGAAGTTTTCTTATTTTAGTAATATGTTGAATTGACATTACTTTTTTGGTACAGTTGAAATATGAAAATTTGAAGAGTCAAGCAAAGGTTTTCCAATTTCACTTGGAAATAGCGAAAAATAGTTTATCCGCAATCGAAGAATTTGAAGGAAAATATTGTTTTGGTCAACAAACAAAACAATACACTGAAGCAGATAATTAAAGAGCATGGCTTCAATCTTGAAATATTATTCAAAGCTAAGGCGCAAGAATGATCCAAATTTGTTGTCCCATGGAGATGCGACAAAGCAAGAAGAAAGAATTTTAAAAATTTGGACAGTGTTGCGGAAGATCTCATATGTTCTGTGGTTATTTCTACTATTGTGGAAATGGGTACAGCCATAGGCGAAGAAACCATTGGGGAAAGGAGCACAGGAGTTGAAATGGATATAGAAAAAGAGGGTTGAAAAATTTTATTACTGAGTGTGGAAACTTGAAATATTGAGTCTATATTTGAAAATTTGAAACATTGAATGTTGTGGTCATGGCATTTGAATTTTTTATCCTGGATTTGAAAATTTGAAATACTATATAATCTTTAATTTTATAACTTCTTATATATTATGTATAGAATTTATAGATTGTATATGGAGTTTATGTTTTTTGGTTTACTTGTAATGATGATTGCATTAGATAGGGATGATGACATATGTTTCTTGTTTACTTGGATTATCATGAATTGTATGTGGACGTAGATTTAGCTTCAAGCACGATAATTCTTCTTCTCTAGACATTTAAACTTGTTTTAAGATAATTCTTCTTCTCTATACTTGTAATGATATGATCATGATGACATTAGAATGGATATAGATGATGATGAATGATGATAATGGATAATTGTTTTTAAAAAATGGAATGTGTTAGGACAGAGACATTTCTTTAAATTTAAAATAGATAAATAATTGTTTTAATAATAATTGTAGTGTCAGGATTATGATAATGATATGATGATGATATGATATATATGGATGATGATGAATTTTATGTGGATGTAGAGTTATCTTCAAGCATGATAATTCTTCTTCTCTAGACAATTAAACTTGTTTTAAGATAATCCTTATTCTCTATACTTGTAATGATATGATCATGATGACATTAGAATGGATATAGATGACATTAGAATGGATATACTTGTAATGATATGCTCATGAATTGTTTTAAAAAAATGGAATGTGTTAGTGTTAGGATTGTGATAATGATATGATGTGATATGATATATATGGATGACGATGAATTTTATGTGGATGTAGATTTAGCTTCTAACACGATTGTGGATGACGAATTGTATAATGGATCATGGATTATGAATTGTATAATATGGAAATATCTTCCTCTATAAAATTCAATTTTTTCATTTTATCCCACAAAGTTTTAAAAATATATCAAAGCATTTTGCAAATATAAAAAATAAATTAAACATAATTTTAATAAATCAAGAAAGATGATATGATAGGGTGTAACTTACCTCTAGTGTTTTAGATGGTTGTGAAATCATCACTTTGGTTATGTGCTACATATTTTTTTAAGAAAAATCAACACAAGAACTAGATTAGTAGATAGATGGGTGAGTTACTGACATTGTCATCCCCCGAGAAGTACCACTTCCTTAGATGGATGTCAACCCACGTTTTCAAAAAAATAAAAAAATTCTATTTAAATAAATGTAAATATATATACCGGTAACATCTTTATTGATAACAAGAGCTTGAAAAATTTAAAGTGAAAAACAATAATATTAAGGTGAAGAAGATACCTATTTAAAGTTGAAACAATCCATTATCAATAGCTTCTTCAAACTCAATGTTCTCTTCTGTAGAGTGTGACGATGTGCCAATTCCACTCTCAACGTTGGGAACAGTTGTACTTGTAGCTGTATTATTCACACCTCTTCTTTCGCAAAGGGAATTCCAATGCGTAATTGCTCTATCGAAAGGAAAGGTTTCCATGGAGTATTGAGATACATAACACCTCATACAACTTTCCATATTTTTATCCAACCTATTTCTCAGTTTTGATTTTATAAATGATAATGCACTGAAAACCCTTTCATCCTCCACAGACCCCAAAATCATTGTTTGGCATAACTCATATAATCTAAAATATTCAAAGGATATATTCTTGTAAGATAGAAATTTGATAGATTCCTCGCCACAAATTTCCTTGTAATAAGCACCACTTTCAAAAGGTCCAACTAAATTTTTATATTGGTTCCTCATTGTTATTACAAAATTTGTTGATTGACATTTTAATAAATCAACATTCAAGATACCTTTGAAATTTCATTTTAGGAAAATTTGAAAAGGTGAATTATTCGGAGTGGGTCGGTGTCCTGTTCGCCTAAAATATAAAGTATATTTTTTTTGGGGGGTCGGCTTCGCCTTCATTTGAAAACATCTCCTATAAAAACCTATGTGATTCACTGGGTAGTATACCTCAAGTAGCTTACCAAATTACCAATACTGTGAAATTTGAACTCGCATACCCTTGAGCACCAGAGATTCATATTACTGTTATCCTGTGATTGTTGACGCGTGACAAATGCAGTGTTGACGCGTGACAAGGGCAATATTGACGCGCGACAAGAGTCATGCTTGGCGCACGACGACAAGAGCTGTGTCTTGTGCGCGACAAGAGAGCTGTATTGACGCGCGCAAAAAGGTATCTTGCGCGACTTGGGCTAAGAAGTGACGCGACAGAGGAAGTGTTGACGCGCGACAGAGGAAGTGTTGACGCGCGACTTGGGCAGTGTTGACGCGCGACATCGAGGCGATTCACGCGTGACAAGACCTCGAGAGGCTAGGAGTCGCTTCTTTGGTTCTTTTCTTTGACGCAGACTCTTTTCAGAATAATGGAAGGTGCCAGCTCAAAGAATACGAATAACCTAAAAGTAAGTAAGAAATCTCAAAAATCACTCTTCAAGTATTTTGGAAACTCTGCGGATACAGATAATGTAAATACCAATCATATAGATGCCACCAAAAAGAATCAGAATACTGACTGTGTGGAAGGTATTATTGAGGTGGACATGCATTCAGCACAGTATCACAGTCAAACAAATGAAACCTACGATAATATGCCGAGATCTTGAAGATATTGTTCTGTTGGGGTGCAACCAAGTGCAAGTGCGGCTAGATATCACGATATACAAACACTCAGCAAAATGGAAGACAGAAATCAATATCAAACTCTGGTCCAAGAAAGAGGAAACCAGGTGATTGCGATATTGCTCAAAATTCTACTCAAAAAAGTAAAGCATTGAAAACGAACAAGAATATGTGGACCATTGGCAGGACATACAAGTTTGATTGGGAAGCTAAATTTCCATTTATTGAACCTGTACAATCATCTAATTCTGAAGAAATCCCATGTGAATGTACATGTACAATATGTACGTGGAAATTGGGAAAGCAACAAAAAATGCAACTGAAGCTGGACACAATAGAAAAACATTGTGGAAAACAATATTTAACTGTAACAGGGGCGGATGGCCAGAAAATCAAAACACATAGGTGGAAAACTGAAAAGGAGTGCATGCATGTCAGATACGCAGCGGAATATGAGGCAGAGTAGAAAAAACACAGACATCTGTTGGAAAAGGGAGGAACAATCACATCGCATATTGGTAAGATGAAAGAAACAAATCTACATGCAAAATTCATACAATTCTCTACTCTTTTTCAAATACTTAAAAAAGGAAGGGCGATGTCAGATTTCCTTGATTTCAAAGTTTTGTATCAATTTAACGGAATGCTGAATGTACCTCAGTCTCATTGGTCTGAGAGTAGTGGATGGGAAATGGCAAAATGCCTCTCGATGATAGAGAAGGAAGATTTGAAAGAGAATGTAAAAAAAGCAAACTTTATCTCTCTTTCAATTGATGAAGTGACAGCAGTCGACAACACCGCATGGGTATGTATCCACATATATACTTTAGAAAATCATATAAGGACTCCTCATCATTGGGTGTTATGAAAATGGTTGAAAAGCTAATGCTTTGAAAACCTATATAAAATAGTTGTTTCTCATTTGAAAGATGTTCTTTGGTATGACTGATTATGAAATTGCTACGAAGTTGGTATGCGTTGGAGCGAGATGGTGCATCGTCATGCAGGGTCACCGAACAGGGCTGTGTGTTAGATTACAAACAACAGTGGCCCCATATATGCTACCAATTCACTGTATGGCTCACAGAATGAATTTAGCGTATAAAATGGTAAGCAACCACGAAAATGTTGCTAAATTAGAAGACCTCATAAGAGAACTTCATGCCTATATGTCAAGCAGCCCAAAGCATTTTCTCGAGTTCCAAAAATTTGCAATTGGAATTACAGACGGCAAAAAACTTCTGAAGGATGTGGAGACTAGATGGATCTCTTTGTATGAACCAGCATGCAGAGTTCGTGAGGAGTATCCTTCATTGGTTGGTTTCATGCACAAATACCATCATGAAGTTGATAGGGCAAGGGACCTGTTGTTCCGCTTAACTGATTTGGAGACTTTGCTTACATTGGTTGGTATTCTTCCAATGTTAAAGGAGATCAATACACTGATGAAGCATGCACAGGGCAGATTGATCTATATTGTGGATTTTATACGGATGAGGAAAATGGTATGTCAAAGTCTTGATATATTGTACTGTTCCCAGGATAGTTTTGATGCACCTGTTTTTGAAAATTGGAGAGATTTATTAGATCTTAAAAATCCTAACACCTTTTTGAGATTTAATATCCACGATCACCTATGCATCTCTGTTAATGGGAGGGAAATACCAATGCACATTTTGCAAAGACGTCAAGATATTACAGGATCGGAACGAGAAGATGTTCCTGTGACACGTAATTTGTTTGAGTCTGTGATAGTTGAAACAAGAATAAAGCTTAAAAAAATTTCAGAAACCTTGTCATCAGAAATTAGGGAACGTTTCTGTAAAGATAAAATTCTGGAAGCCATGGGTGTGATGAATCCGAATTTTTGGAATACAGAAGGTGGCCGTGCAGACTTTGTCAGTAAGCATTTCCATAAATCAATGGGTACAATAATGGAACAATTTACAAAGACGTCAGAGCTCAAGGGTACGGAAATCAAAGGTATACTGAATGCCGATTTATTAAAGTTTCAGTCAACCAATTTTGCAACAACAATGAGGAACCAATATAAGAATTTAGATCAACCTTCTGAAAGTGGTGCTATTACAAGGCTGTGGCGAGGAATCTATCAAAGTTCTATCTTACAAGAAGATATCGGTGAGTATTTCGGACTATATGAGTTATGCCGACAATGATTTTGGGGTGCATGGAGGATGAAAGAGTTTTCGGTGCATTGTCATTTATAAAATCAAAACTAAAACAGGTTGGATAAAAATCGGAAAGTTGCATGAGGTGTTACGTTTCACGATACTCCCTCGAAACCTTTCCGTTTGTGAAAGCAATTGCGCCTTTGGAATTCCCTTTGCGAAAGAAGAGGTGTAAATAATACACTACAAGTACAAATATTCCCAACCTTGAGAGTGTAATTGGCTCTTCGTCACATTCTACAGAAGACAACATCGAGTTTGATGAAGCTATTGATAATGGATTGTTTCAACTTTAAGTAGGTATCTTCTTTATCTATCTTTTATCTTTATCATTAAAGATGTTACAGGTCTATATACTAAAAATGTCAGGCAATTCACCCATCTATCTACTAATCCATTTCTCGTGTTGGATTTTTTTAAAACACAGATCTAGCTCATTACCGATGCGGTGATGATTTCAACTTTAAGCGGTATCTTTTTCCCCTTAATCTTATTGTTTGTTACTATTCATTTTTTGACAGAGCAATTGCTCACTGGAATTCCCTTTGCGAAAAAAGAGGTGTAAATAATACAGCTACAAGTACAAATATTCCCAACCTTGAGAGTGTAATTGGCTCTTCGTCACATTCTACAGAAGACAACATCGACTTTGATGAAGCTATTGATAATGGATTGTTTCAACTTTAAGTAGGTATCTTCTTTATCTATCTTTTATCTTTATATACTAAAAATGTCAGGCAATTCACCCATCTATCTACTAATCCATTTCTCGTGTTGGATTTTTTTAAAACAAAGATCTATCTCATTACCAGTGGCAGTGATGATTTCAACTTTAAGCAGGTATCTTTTTCCCCTTAATCTTATTGTTTGTTACTATTCATTTTTTCAGCTCTGGTTATAATTAAAGATGTTACAGGTGTATGTATTTACATTTAGTTAAATACAAAATTTTTATTTTTTGAAAACGTGGGTTGACATCCGTCCGAGGAAGCTGTTACTTCTCGGGACTGACAATGTCAGGCAACTCACCCATCTATCTACTAATCAATTTTTTGTGTTGAATTTTTTAAGACAAAGATCTAGCACATTACCGGTGATGATTTCAATTTTAAATAGGTATCTTCTTCAACATAATCTTATTGTTTGTTACCTTACATTTTTTCAGCTCTTGTTATTATTAAAGACGTTACAAGTCTAATTCTTTATATTTACATTTATTTAAAGATATTGTTGGTCTATATATTTAAAGTTGTTGCTGGCACTTCTCAGGACTGACAATGTCAGGCAACTCACCCCTCCATCTACAATGTCATGTGAAACAAAGATCTAGCACGTTACCCTTGATGATTTCACAGTAATCTAATACGCAAGAGGTAATTCTTTCCCTTGATGATTTCTTACCAGTGATGATTCTTTCTTGATTTCTTAGAATTATATTTAATTTATTTTTAAATACAAGTCCACATAAAATTCGGGATAAACAATACATTATACGATTTTAAATATAAGTCCACATAAAATTCCTCATCATCCATATATATCATATCATCACCATATCATTATCATATCCTCATTATCATCATCTATCATTAATTATCAATTATCATCATTCATCATCTACGTCCACATACAATTCATGACAATGCAAATAAACAAGAAACATACATATAATTCATGAGAACTTTATGTTGAGCTGTAAATTGTTTTTCAATATTTGAGAAACTTGATTTTATCAATTGTACTTCAAGAAGATCATGATTAATCAATTCAAGGCATAGAAATGGGGGAGCTTCAAGAAAATTGTCTTCAAACATACACTTGAACATTGTATCTTCAGCAAAGGAAAACAAAACATGGTGGTAGCAGGAATCTACTAAAGGATATGTAAACAACCTTATTGAGCTATGATCATATGCACCACCTTAAAAATTTGAAAAAAAAGAGATATTTTAATTCAAAAAGAAACTTCATGATATATGCTAAGACTGAGTTTGAGATGAGGTAAACATCTTTAAATGATCCATTTGAGAACTTTATGTTGAGCTGTAAATTGTTTTTCAATATTTGAGAAACTTGATTTTATCAATTGTACTTCAAGAAGATCATGATTAATCAATTCAAGGCATAGAAATGGGGGAGCTTCAAGAAAATTGTCTTCAAACATACACTTGAACATTGTATCTTCAGCAAAGGAAAACAAAACATGGTGGTAGCAGGAATCTACTAAAGGATATGTAAACAACCTTATTGAGCTATGATCATATGCACCACCTTAAAAATTTGAAAAAAAAGAGACATTTTTTAATTCAACCACTCCAAGAAGCAGTCCCGAAGAGAATCTCAAGATGTGAATCCTATACAACATATTTTGATACTGATCCATTTTCCCCAAAACATTTTACAATATCTCAAGATGGGAATCCTATACAAATTTAACTTCTATGATTTATCTGGAGAAGGCACTGTATTTTTTCTTTAAAATAGAATTTTCCTACACCATAAGTCTATTAAGGAGAAATCCTAAATAGTAAAGATCTGTTTCAAATCTTAATTGCTATTTTTTCCCAAAGACATAATTTTCAAGATAATTAAAGTCCCACAAGATATTTAGGCACTAAATTTTACATTATACACATTAAATTGATCATCGTCTTTCATCATCATCTATCATTGATTATCAATTGTCATCATTCATCATCTACGTCCACATACTATTCATGACAATGCAAGTAAACAAGAAACATACATATAATTCATGATAATCACCATCTAATCACCATATAATTAAATTCAAATAGCATAGTACAAACTCAATAGTTGAAGTTTTCAAATTCAATATTTAAAGTTTAGTCAATAATAAAAGTTTCTAATTTTCAAAACCCTCTTTTTCTTTAGAAAATTCTGCTCTGCTCTCTTCCCCAACGGCTTCTTCCACTCTGGCTGCACCTCTTTCCCCAACAGCAGAAATAACCCCTGAACTTATAAGATCTTCTGCAGCACTGTCCAGATTTTTTATAATTCTTTCTTCTTGATTTGTTGCATCTCCATGCGACAGCAAATTTGGATCAGCAGCTGCTTTGGCTTTGAACAAGATGTCAGGGTCGAGACCATGCTCTTTAATTATCCGCTTTAGTGTATTGTTTTGTTTGTTAACCAAAACAATATTTTGCTTCAAATTTTTGCTGCGGATAAGATCGTTCTTTCTTTGTTTCCAAGTGAACTTGCAAAACCTTCGCCTGACTCTTCAAATTTTCATATTTCAACTGCACAAAAAGAGTAACGTCAATTCAAAATATTAATGTAAATTCAAAATTTCAAATTAACGAAAATGATTGTTAGAATGTAATAGTACTTACAACCGCTCTATCTCTTTCGGCATTTGCGATTGATACCAAATCCTTGTCCTTTGACCATTTGTTAAAATATGCCTGGGCCTCGGCACTAATATTTTCCAATTTGTTTAGTGCCTTATCTAAAATGCCATCTTTATAGTCGTTGTTAAACGTGACAGTCCCACATCTTACTTGGGTAAGTAAGGAATCCATCTTCGCAGGTTGATTCTGGACTGCAGCGTATAAACTATCCCGTTGCCAATAATTTTCATAACGACTAATAATCTCATTGATAAGAACTTTAGCCCTTCTCTCCCATTCTATAAGCTGTTGGATTTGAGGAATAATAAACTCACTGACATGGGATTGACAATCATTACCAATTAAGTTCTCCAAAGGAAAAGGTGGAAACTCTTCACTATCTGAATCTGATGCAGACGATCTTGCTGGAGAAGTGTGGGGGCTTTCACCATGACCAAGATCAACTGCTCCTTGTTTCTGTCTTTGGGTGGGCTGATCCTGTTTTTGAAAAAATAAATCAAGATTTAGATAAATAAATTTAAATCAGAATGTAATTAAAAATTGTAAAGCATATTAAAATTGAAATTTGAAGTATACCTGCTGGCCTTGAATCATCTCGCGGGTATCGAAAAAACCAGTTGGGTCATTGCTATCAATGCCCAAATAATCTTCATCTAAATTTATATTGTTCAAAACAGATATGCCCGTTGCGCTGGGCAAGCCACCAAGTGAGAGAGTTGGAATTGAAGCGAGGAGTCAAGGTTTAGTGTCCCACTAGGCCGGAGCAAAAGGCATGCGTTTACCAATGTTCTTTTCACTTTGTTCCTCTGGTTGGCATTTTAAAAATTAATGGTTGAGTGGGTGTCGGTGCCGTGGTTTGATCATGACTGACATGTGCTGAAAAGTACAAGAAAAAATGAAAAATATTAAAACAATTCATAAAGTCAAAACTACGAAATTAAACGTTCTATAGAAAAGTTGTACCTTGTTGTCGAGGGGTTGTTTTTTTCGGTGCTACGGGTGGCCTTGTAGGAGTTGTACTCAGTGGCTGTTCAGAAGATATCAATGCATGCGACTGTATGGAGTGAGTTGGGGAAGAAGGTTCCATAGTCCCTGCTATTCATCAATATTAAATGTTGTCAATTCATTTTGTTAAAATTTAAATTGAAAAATAAATCTGCAACTTTGGAATTTGTAAATAATATATGAGAATGTATTACTTCTCTGGCGTTTAACGAGTTCAAACTGTTGAGGGTTTGGAGAGGAGTGAGCTTCCATTTCAGATTGGGAGTCCCCCGAAGCCTCCGCGTGTAGTTGGCCTCTTCCTCTCGACATCTTTTTTTTTTTGGGAATGGCTTCAAGATATCTTCTCTGCAAAACATTAAAATTTAAGTTTTAATAACTGTGCACTGTAATGAAGAAAATTGTAATACAATTACAAACTAAATAGTTTATACCTGTTGTTCTGCAAATGGAATTGAGAATTTCTTCAAAACCTCATCAGAGCAAGTAGGAATTTCTTTAGCTTTTAAATTTAAAAGTGCCTCATAGTAGAAGCCGAGGAGATAGTTTGTTGAATAAATGAAAGGTTTATCTGAGATTTTTGAATTTGATATGTCAGCTCTTATTTTTTTGGATAGAAATGTGCACCAATCAATTTTTGTTTTGAGATAGTGGCACAAATGTATGCAATGGCCCAATTTGGTATATCTGTTTGGCGACCCTGCATAACAATTCTGGCTTGAAAAAATGCAATAAGTGCAGCAAGAAAGTGGTGTGCAATTGATTGTGTATCTACACCACGCCTTGATTTATTGACATGGGCTGCAAATGCGAAACAGTGAAAATTACTATAAATTTATAACAGCAAATTGTATCAGAATAAAAAACAGAATAAAAAATTTGAATTAAAACGAATTATACTTACAATCAACATGGAAACCGTACGTTGATTCGAGAAATTTCTTGTTTTCTTCCACGAGTGTTGCCTTGGTTGTAACAGTTGGTAAATTTCTGATAGGAAGGCCCGTAAACCGATGTATGTCATTCGGTTCAATAGTGAATTGGAACATTTGGCCATCGTTCAGAGTCACATAAAATATACCGTCCTCTGAATTGTAGCATGACAGAAGGTAATTCAAAATATCCGGATCTGTTTCGAAATGGGGCATATTAACGAGCCCTGTAAATCCACACTCTTCCATTATAGCTTGATATTCTGAAGACATCTTTAAAGCCGTATGGATGTGAGGGCATAAGGGATTCCTGTAGGTTATCTTGGAAATCGATTGACTTGGATTCTCTTCATTTTCTTGCTGAACTTGCAATTGGGAAGCATGTGAAGTCGACATTATAGCTGTAATTGCGTCTTTGTCAAAGATTTAGACCTGCAAAAATTCAAGAACGGGAAAACGAAAACGAGAAAATGAGCGGCACAAGGGTATTTATAACCTAAATAGGGCGTCACTGTCCCCTATTGACGTGCGTCATTTGCTTCAAATGACGCGCGTCAATAGGAAGCAGTCGCGCGTCAATAGAAGGCTGTGTCGCGCGTCATTTGTTTACAGATGTCGCGCGTCATTTGTTTACAGTGTCGCGCGTCATTTGATTGCAGTGTCGCGCGTCAATAGAAGACAGTGTCGCGCGTCATTTGTTTACAGTGTCGCGCGTCAATAGAGGACAATGGCGCGCGTCAATAGAGGACAATGTCGCGCGTCAATAGAGGACAATGTCGCGTCGAAAGAGGACAATGTCGCGCGTCAACAGAGGACAATGTCGCGCGTCATTTGTGGCGTGTCGTCGTGCGTCGATAAAAATGTGTCGCGTCGTCATAGAATCGTGACGCGCGTCGTGTAGCAGTGGCGCGTCGGTAGGAGCAAATGTCGCGTCATTACGATGATACGATGTCGCTCGATGTCGCGTGCGTCATCGGGAGCTATTGTCGCGCGCCGGTGGCGTGCGTCATTACGGACTCTTTTGTTGTGCGCACGTCACTGATGGAGCCTTGAAAAACCAGGTGAAAATTTTGTTTTTGAATCTTTGTCAAAATTCGCCTTTATTTGAAACTAGTTACGGGGATATTCGCGGGTATTTTCCACCTTGATTTTATACAAAGAGATCCATCTAGTCTTAACATCTTTCTGTAAGTTTTTTTCCATCTGTAATTCCAATTGCAAATTTTTGGAACTCAAGAAATATCTTTGGGCTGTTTTCCATATAGGCATGAATTTCTTTTATAAGGTCTTCTAATTTAGTAACATTTTCATGGTTACTTACCATTTTATATGCTAAATTCATTTTGTGAGCTATACAGTGAATTGGTAGCATATATGGGGCCACTATTATTTTTAATCTAACACACAACCCTGTTCAGTAACCCTACATGATAGATGCACCATCTACTCGATGCATACCAACTTCGTAGAAATTTCATAATCAGTCATTCTAGCAATATCTTTCAAATGAGAAACAACTATTTTATGTAGGTTTTTGGCATTATAGTTTTCAACCATTTTCATAACACCCAACAGATGAGGTGTCCTTATATGATTTTCTAAAGTATAGACATGGATACATACCCATGCAGTGTTGTCGACTGTTGTCACTTCATCAATTGAAAGAGAGATAAACTTTGATTTTTTTACATTCTCTTTCAAATCTTCCTTCTCTATCATCGAAAGGCATTTTTCCATTTCCCATCCACTACTTTTAGACCAATGAGACTGAGGTACGTTCAACATTCCATTATATTGATACAAAACTTTGAAATCAAGGAAATCTGAAATCGGTCTTCCTTTCTTTAGTATGTGAAATAAAGTAGAGAATTGTATGAGTTTTGCATGTAGATTTGTTTGATTCATCTTACCAATTTGCGATGTGATCATTCCTCCCTTTTCCATGAGATGTCTACATTTTTTCTACTCTGCCTCATAATCCACTGTGTATCTAACATGCATGCATTATTTTTCAATTTTCCACCTGTGTTTTGATTTTCTAGCCATCCACCCTTGTTACAGTCAAATATTGTTTTCCACAATGTTTTTCTATAGTGTCCAGCTTCATTTGCATTTTTGTTGCTTTCCCAATTTCCACATAAATATTGTACATGTGCACATTCGGATGGGATATCTTCATAATTAGATGATTGTACAGTTCAATAAACAGAAATTCAGCTACCCAATCAAACTTGTATGACCTTTCAATGGTCCACCTATTCTTATTCATTTTCAATGTTTTACTTTTTTGAGTAGAATTTTGAGCAATATCACAATCACCTAGTTTCCTCTTTCTTGAACTGGAATTTGAATTTGATTTCTGTGTTCCATTTTGCTGAGTATTATTTATATGTGTGATATCTTGATGCACTTCTAGTTACACCCCAACAGGAATAATATCTTCAAGATCTGGCATATTATCGTAGGTGTCATTTGTTTGATATTGTGTAGAATGCATGACCACCTCAATAATACTCTCCACACAGTTAGTATTCTGATTCTTTCTTGTGGCATCTATATGGTTGTTGGTATTTTCAATATCTATATCAAGTAGATTTTCCAAAATACTTGAATAGTAATTTCTGAGATTTCTTAGTTACTTTTAGGGTCTTCGCATTCTTAGGAATAGCACCTTCCATTATTCTGAATAGAGTCCTACATCAGCAAAAGAACCAAGTAGTGACTCAGCGAGTCAGAGTCAAAATTACTATCACGCATCAACTATGGTAATCCCTATCATGTGTTAATAAATAACCCTTTATCATGCGTCAATAGCACGTCAACTATCCTTGTTGTACGTTAACTATGTCCCCGCTATGTCATGTTAATTAATCGCTTACGCCCTTATCATGCATCAACTCTCTCTATCACGCATCAACAAGGTGCCATTGTCTCTATCGCATGTCAAATCTATTCCTCTCACACGTCAACTACTTACCCCCTTATTGCGCGTATGTAATATCTCCTTGTCACGTGTCTCGTAATACCTCTTTATCGTGCATCAATTATATCCCTATCGTATGCCAACAACTAACCCTAACAATTAAACAACAATCTCGGTGCTTAAGAGTATGCGATTTCAAACTTCACGGTATTGGTAGTTTGGTAAGCTACTTGTGGTAGTACCATAGTATTCTACCCGGTGAATCACCTAGGTTTTTATAGGAGATATTTTCAAATGAAGGAAAATCCAACCCCAAAAATATATATATTGTAAATTTTAGGCGAATAGGACACCGACCCGCTCTAAAAAAATCATCTTTTCAATTTTCCTAATATGAAATTTTCACCACATTACAAATATTCACCACTAAAATTATCCCTACGTATGTGGAAAAATTCTTCTATTTTTTTACATGGAGAGGCTTGTGTTGCATGGAGGAGCGATCTACATGAATTTCTTAGACCAAGTGACCTGCCTACGTGAATTCTAGTCTCACCATAGAAACAGTTGTATGGAACTTGCGTGGAGGCTGGTATAGTCTTCAACAACGTGATCTTAGAGAGAAAAAGAGGTCACAGCCCAAAAATGTGGTCACATTTTTTATTTTGTGTGGACTCAGGTGAAACCAATCACTTTAAAAACTTGTTCCCATGTGAAGAACATTCCGGAGACCTACGGAAGAAGTTTCGATATGCATTTGTTTATGTTCTTCCTGGTTGGACGTGGTTGTTAATCATAGCATGGATATTGGCTGAAGAAACTGTTACATGAAGACCATTCTTTATACCTGCATGAAGACCATTCTTTCTTGCATGTAGTCTATTCATTGTTGTGTGAAGATCATTCATACCTATGTGGATTTTTTTGTTGAGCTTGGCGTGAAAAGTTACTATAGCACGAAGAGAGGAGAATTGATGTGTGAAGCTTTGAAAGTCACCTGTAATATTTTTAAAATGTTTCATTAGTTGCCTGAGACGAATACTCTACCAAGGCAACATGGAATCTCTCAAAGAAAAGTTGAATGGTGAGTGTGAATGACATGATTGAGATTGCTAAAATCTACAAAATCAATTTGCACACCAAAGAACATTGTCTAAAAGATCATGAGAGCTCTAGATTCTACTTTTCACTACTCAACGAGCTACACAACACTAGAAACCTTGTCTTTGATGAAATGGTTCGCAAAGGACTCTTGGAGTATTTATTATTCGACGTCGAGTTACCAAGAAAAGTGAATTTAAAAAGAGCTAGAAGACAGTACAAAACTAATTGCGAAGAAGAAGAATGCCCCACAAAGCATCGTCATCTCTCAAAGCACGTGAGTGTCGAGGGAATTTACGAGTTAGTAATTCTCATTAGTGATTAAAAGTTGTAATATCTCTTGGAAATCAATAATTTAATAAAAAAGGATTTTATTTTATTCCAATGTCTGAACAAAAACTTCTACTCTCAGATGCTCAATTACTTAAAGGGCCAAATTTTGCGGCCTAGAAAATAAAAAATAGGACAATCCTTCAGTTTGAAGGATTATGGGGCATTTTCATAGGGTTTTGATTGTTCCCACAAACCCCGATGAATCAATGAAGTATGAGATAGATAGTGCCCAAATCCTTGATGCTGATAATGCTCGAGATCGTGATGATGTGCAAACGTATGTTCAAAATGCGGAGAAACCAAAAGCGGCCTAGGAAAATTTGGAAAACATTTATGAAGCCAAAAATTAGACTAAGATCCTCCATCTTTAGTCAAAGTTGCACACCCTCTCTATGGAGTTAGATGAGAAAGTTGAGGAGTTCTTATGTCACATGGCTGAGATGCGATTGGAGTTATTATCACTTGGTGAAATGGTGGACAAAAAAATTATCATGCCAATCACCTTGAGAGCACTCCCTTCTCAATTCTAAGTGTTCGTTACGACACTGAATGTATCTAAACAAACAATGGCATTCAAAGAACTTGTGAACTTGTTGTAGCAGGAAGAGGCCATCAATTCAGCCCAAGAGGAGACTCAAGATAAAGCCCTATTCTCAAAGCCATACTGTGGCCATAAGAATTAGAAGGGTCCCCCAAAGAAGCTAACTCAAGCATAACCAAATCAACAAGTAGAAATATCAAAATTCAAAGAGGTGGTGTCACATTTGCATAACCAACACTCACGAAACTAATCACTGCTAGTACAATGGTTTGAAACAAGGGTCTTCAAGTCAAACAAGAACATCTGGGTGTGAAGATTTTCAAAAATCCAAATGACATACTCACCGAAGAAAGTAGAAGGTACATCTCGCATCCCTAAGATGATGAATCGATGAGGAGACATCAAAAGGATCCCATAGTGGTAAGAACCTTGTACTAGTCTCTCAAACTTCTTAGCCCATGAATAGAGTCTGGATGATAGACTCAAAGCCGCAAGCATATGTCAAGTGACAAGAAATTGTTTGATTCCCTAAACAAAAACCCACTGAGATTGGGTTTGGATAGCGATGATAAATAGTACGTTGCTAGAAGTAATAGGAAAAGTCACCATTCCTCTGGGACCACAAAAATATACACTTACAAAGGTGTTATATGTTCCTGGCTTGACTAGCAACCTCTTGTCAGTGACTCGGCTCTTCAATCATCACCTAAAGGTATAATTTATTGTCCAAAATGGCATCAAATCATGTTTAATCTCCACACAAGGTATGGTTATTTCTATAGAATTTCTAAAAGATAAATTATTTGCTTTAGATAATGTTTCATCTTCTCGTAATAGCTTTATCTGCCTCAATAGTAGAATTTACAACCCTCTGGAATTTTAGATATGGTCACTTTTTAGTTATTTCATTGCATCGATGAGTTCAAAAGTAATGGTCTATGGACTATCCAAATTGTTTAGTTCCTTAACTATTTTCCCTGGTTGTCTTACAGGAAAACAACACAGGATCCATTTCAGTGAGCACCTTCCATGCCAAGAAGCATCTGGAGGTAGTTCATACCAATTTGAATGGCTCATTGTCTGCTTTGTTTTCAGGATACAAGTACTTCCAATTATTCATGGATGACCACTCTCATGCAAGATGTGGGTGTTTTTCCTAAAGAAGAAAAGTGAGGCTCTTCAAAATTTCTAGAATTTCTATCATCATGTTGTGAAAGAGACCGGAAAACCACTTCTTCTACTTCACTCAAATTGAGGGGAGGAATTCACATCAAAGAAGTTCTTGGCCTTCTTGAACCAACAAGGTGTTAAGAAGAACCTGACTGCTCCCTACACACCACAGAAAAATGGCATTATTGAGCATCGCAATCGCATAGTGATGGATATGGCTCGCTACATGCTAACAACAACAAAGCTAGAGGAATGTTATTGGGATGAAGTAGTACAGATAGTTGTATATCTTCTCAATAGGGAACCGACAAAGATTCTACAAAATAAAATTCCATAAGAGGTATGGAGTGGTAAAAATCCATTAATTTCTCATTTATGAGTATTTGGTTACACAACATACATGCATGTCCCATCTCAGAAGAGAAAGAAGGTTGAGCCAAAGATGCTCTCATGCATCCTACTTGGCTATAACACTACCTCAAAGGCATACCATCTCATGGATCCTGAGATGAATAAAATCTATGAGATTCAAGACATGGTTTGTGATGATTCATCCTTTAATTCGGTAGTGACAACAAAATAACATTACCAAACCACCTCTCACCAACTAGTCTCCAAATTAGATGATTAACCAGAGGAGACTACTCAGAGAAATGATGTACTACCAAGAGAGCTATTTTTTGACCTTGGAGAACTAAAGAATGTGACTCCACATCAATCCACATGGAAATCACACAGTTCTTCTCAAAAGCAACCATGTTCTTGTCAAGTGGGTACAAAGCACCATCAAGGACTCACATTTACAACAAATATGAGATACACCATCTAGAGTCAAAACAAGGATTCAAATAAGAAATGAGGTAAAATTTACACTCATGAGTTCACTAATTAATAGCTCTGAGCCTAATAATGTTCGTGAAGCACTCAGTTAACCTCAGTGGAAGGAAGCCATGGATATAGAAATTGACTCACTCAAGAAAAATTGGACATGGGAACTTTTTGATCTACCTATAGGAAAGAAACCCATAGGCTGCAAATGGGTTTTCAAGAAAAAATATAAGGCAGATGGATCCATTGAAAAACATAAATCACGTATTATAGCAAAAGGATATGCTCAAAAAGAGGGCATCGACTATAAAGAAACCTTTGCACCCACTTGTGAAGATCAAGACCATCGAGTAGTTTGCACACTTGCAACACAAAAAGGATGGAGACTTCAATAGATGGACGTCAAGATTGCTTTCCTAAATGGTGATCTAAAAGAAGAAGTGTACATGACCCAACCTGAAGGATTTGTTGATGAAGAGCATCTTAAGAAGGTATGTCATCTCATCAAATCATTATATGGACTGAAACAAGCTCGAAGGGCATGGTATATCAAGATCAATGATCACCTTTTGTAATATGGGTTTACTCATAGACCCTTAGATTCCAATTTGTATATAAAGAAGGTAGGCAAAGAAATTTTCATTCTTGTTGTGTATGTAGATGATCTTGTGATCACTGGCAATTCAGAATATCATGTTGATATTGTAAGAATGATCTCAAAATAACCTTTGGCGTGAACGATTTGGGGCTACTACATTAATGTCTTGGCTTGGAGATATGGAAAAAGGAGCATCACATTTTTGTCTCCCAGATAAAATTCACCAAGACACTCCTGAAAAATTACAATATTTCCAACTATAAACCTATATCCACTCCCATCGAAAAAGGCTTGCAACTTTCAAGATTCTAGGACTCACCTCAAGTAGATGCTTTACTCTCTACGGGCAATTGGTTAGAGGGCTCATTTATTTGACATATACCGCACCAGATCTATGTTATGTTGTCAACTATCTTTCTAGGTTTATGCGAGAACCCAAAGAAATGTCACTGGATTTGCAGAGAAAGCATGTTTTGAGATATGTCCAAGGAACAACCGATTATGGTCTAGAATATAAGCAAAATGATCAATTATTCTTACATGGATATGTCGACTCGGACCATGCCGAGATCTATTGATGACAGAAGTCAACCACATGATACATTTTCATCTTAGATTTGGACCTATCTCGTGGATAAGAAAGAAGTAGAATGTTGTTTCTATCTCATCCACAAAAGTAAAATATTAGGTGCATGAGGAGTTGTGTGTAAAGTGATATGGTTACGTCACATTTTGGATGACCTAGTAATTCCTTAACAACAATCACCTATTCTCTATTGCGATACTTAGAGTGTGTTCAAGCTCATACATAATCTATTTTTTTATGAAAAAACAAAGAATATTGATATTGATTGTCATTTCATTCGAGATCATGTCTTGAACCATCACATTCAACTCCAGTACTATCCTATAGAAGCACAAGTTGTCGACATTCTCACAAAATCTCTTGGAAAAGTGAAATTTTAATTTTTCAAGGGTCACATTTGCAAGAATAATGTAATAAGGGGGAATGTTAGCATAGTCTATGTATGTTTTTTATTATTAGACTAGTTCTTATTATCTATTCCATTATTCTCTCCTAGTTTGTAATCTCTTTGTTCATTGTGGAGAGTATTGTTACTTCTCCTCTGCCATAAATAATGTACGTGCTTTCTGAATAATATACATTGAGTGAGATATTCTATCTCTATTTCTTCTCCTCAATCACCTCCTCACAAGCTTTACTTTACGGACATAGGCCATCACAGGTATGTCTAGGATTCCAACCATTGGCTCCCATTGATGTAGCATTTCCCTTCTTGTTGTAAGAAGAATCTTCCCATACACAAGAAGAAGTGGATAAGGAAACTATTTTTTTAAATAATTCAAACCTTGAGAAACAAGTTCATGAGATACTTTGAAAAAAACAAGCAAAAGTACAATTAGTGTCACAATGTGCATCGAGTTCCTCTTTAATTCCAACTCGGGAGATAAGGTCTGGATACATCTCTAAAAAGAGTGGATTTTTTTAAATACCTAAATTTCAAAAATCCAGACTTTTTAAAATATTGAATTTTTCAAAATCTTGAATTTTTGAAAATCCTAACTTTTTTTAAAATCCCTACTTTTTCAAAAATCCCAACTTTTTTAAAATCGTGAATTTTTCAAAAATCATGACTTTCTAACAATCCTGACTTTATCAAAATTATGAATTTTTGAAAATCCTGAATTTTTTAGAATCCTAAATTTTTCAAAATCATAATTATTTTGAAATCTTGAAATTTTCAAAATCCCAACATTTTCAAAAATTCTGACCTTTTCGAAAATCACGAATTTTTCAAAATCCTTACTTTTTTGAAAATCCCAACTTTTCAAAAATCAAAACTTTTTAAAAATATAGTCTATTCAAAATTGTTACTTTGTTAAAAATCCCAACTTTTCAAAATCTTTACTTTTTCAAACTCCTAAATTTTTAAAATCCATTTTTTTATAAAAATCATGAATTTTTCATAAATACCAAATTTTTCTTTTTTTTGAAAATATAGACTTTTTAGAAACCCATACTTTTTTAAAATCCTAACTTTTCCAAAATCATGACTATTACAAAAATCCCTACTTTTTCAAAAATCTCAACTTAACCATAATTTCGTTAAATATGGACATTTTACTAAGAATCTAGATTTATAATTGTTGAAATTGGATTCTAAATTGCCATTATTGGTTTTTTTCTAGTGTGATATTAGATTCCAATACATTTATTATTGAAATTTAAGTTGTGTAATATCGATTCCAATATTTAGAATGTGTCATACAAGTGTGTTAAAAATTATATATTGATTTTATGAGAATGGGAATATGCCCATTCTCAACACACTCATCAGATAACTATGTTCCTAATTATTTTTATGTGTATCTTCTTTACCTCATTTTTTTCTCGAGTCATATATGAGGCATTTTGATCCCTTTTGAAAATTAAAACAATTTTATATGGGTACATGTTGTATGAAATAAGAGGCAACTATTGAGTCTATGAGATTAGACATATGCCCATTCTCATCACACTCATGGTACATGTGTGTTCCTAATTATTTTTATGTGTATTAGTTCTTTATATTTATTCTTCTTCTATAATTCATATATGAGGATTTTGACCTCTTGAAAATTAATATCCGAAAAGAGTTTGCGAGAATCGAATCGAAATGAGGCACCACGAAGTAGTTGCACTCCAACGGAATTGTGAAAGCTCCAGCAATAGCAAGGAAAAAAATTGATCAGTAATGGAAGAACTTGCTCAACAGAAACAAAGCTTGCATAGAGGAAAGACAGCGGAGTGTCTTGGCATGCTCATAAATGAATAGAAAAGGGGTACATATAGGGTGCTGAGTAACCCTAGTGCATGACACATATGAAACCCTAAACCTAACCCATGTGAGATGACCCTCCAACATGAGAGGAGGACACATAGGATAACTCACACTAACACCCCCTTCATCAAAGTCTGGGGTAATGGTTGTGATGAGTCAGATGGAAGAGGAAGAAACTCCTAAACAACTAAGAAAGATGTGTCAATGGGGCCCGACAACTAAAGGCCTAATAAGGTGCCCATATACAAACACAATCTTCCTAGAAGAAGAAGAAGAAAAGGACTACATAGCCCTAAGAAGATGGGCAATTGCAGAAGACCTCACCCCAAGAAGAGACCATAAGTGAAGAAACTTCATCTCAGTGAAAGGCTTGGTGAATAAGTCTATAATCTGATCAGTTGTCTGAATGTACTAAATGTTGATGATACCATCATGAATAAGCTCCCGTATGAAGTGCATATGGATCTCAATGTGCTTCGTCCACTGATGTTGAACTGGATTTCTGCAAATAGAGATTGTGCTCGTGTTATCACAGTAGATAATGGTAGGCCACCGAAAGTGGATGCCAAACTCTATCAGAATACCCTGTAGCCAAATAGCTTATGTGGCAGCGTTAACTGCTCCTCTATATTCTACCTCTGTAGATGATATCACAATTGCATTATGCTTCTTGCTAGACCAACTAATAGGACCCAAACCAAGAGAGAAAATGTAGCTAGAAGTAGATTTCCGATGATCTAAGTCACCGGCCCAATCAAAATTTGTGAATCCAATCAAGTCAATATCAACCCCTCCATGATAGTGTATGCCATCAGCATAAGTTCCACGAACATAATGAAGGATCCATTTAGCTACTTTCCAATGCAGCTCATGTGGCTCCTACATGAATCTGACACGATCCCAATAGCATATGATAAATCCGGTCGAGTGTGAGTCAAGTAGATCAAGCTCCCAACTAACTATTGGTAAAGAGTACCATCAACCAAGGGAGTAGAGCAATCTAAAACCAACTTAACCCCGAAAGAAAAGGAGTAGGAGAAGACTTACAATTAGACATCTGAAACCGAGCTAGCAAATCAAGAGCATACTTAGGTTGCGAAATCAAGATTCCCGAGTTAGATTGTGAAATATGGATCCCAAGGAAGTAATGAAGTAGACCTAAGTCAGTCATGGAAAACTTATTAGCTAAGGCAATCTTCATAGAATCAATAATAGAGGAAAAGCTACCTGTGATCAACAAGTCATCAACATATAGAACAAGAATGAGTATGGAGTCATCTTGTCATAGAATATAAACATTTGGATTAGAGTGACACCTAGTAAACCCTGATGTAAGTAAGAAGGAGTCCATCTTGGCATACCAAGCCCGAGGGGCTTGTTTAAGGCCATAAAGAGACTTCTTTAACTTACAAATGAGGGAGGAATCTTGGACATAGCCCAGAGGTTGTTCCATATAGATCTCTTCCTCTAGGTCACCATGAAGGAAGGCACTCTTAACGTCCATTTGTTTTCCATCTGCGAAATGGCTAGGGTCAGTCGAATAGAAGTCATCTTCGCAACCGGAGCAAAGGTTTCTATATAATCAACCCCAGCTATCTAGGAGAAACCCTTAGCTACTAATCGTGCTTTAAACTTTTCAACGTCTCCATCTACTCCATACTTTTTCGGAACACCCACTTACACCGAATGATTTTTCTTCCTTTCGGAAGAGTGGTGAGATCCCAAGTATCATTCTTCATGAGAGAGGAATACTCCTCATCCATGGTAGAATCCCACTCAGGAATACCAGAAGCCTCCCGAAAAGACTGTGGATCAGAAGCAGAGGTGAATAAAGAGTGGGGTCTAACGAAATTTGAGCGAGTACGTCTCATATCCAAAGTATCTCCAACTAAATCTCTAAAGCACTTTACAAATTTTCTAGGCCCAAAGGGGACCAGGAGGATCGAGCTTAAAGTCGGAAGATTCTTCACTTGAGTGAGAAGGGACATAGTCCTCGTCATCACTACTATCAAAATCGAATACTCAAAGATCGATGGTCGGGAGGATTCGGAGAGAGAGCACACTCAAAATCATCATCATCGATGAGTCGAATCTGAATTAGTGAGTCAAGAACCTCAATAGGTGGAGAAGTAGAAGTCGAAGAAGACTCATCGAACTTAACACTTCTCTCAATATATAGCTCTTGATAAGTAGAATTCATCAATTGATATCCATTCACACCATCAGGATACCCTACAAAGATACAAGATTTGGATTGTGCTTCAAAGGCCTTGCGTTTCTTCTTGGGAATCCGAGCCATAGCCTTGGATCCAAGACTCAAAAGTGCTCAACATCAAGCTTGCATCTAAACTAGGATTCAAAGGGTGTCATCCCTCTTACTACCTTGTGTGGAACACGGTTCTAAATGTAATTTGCACAATTCATTTCTTCAGCCCAATACTACGGAGGAAGAGACTTTGAGTGAATCATACAAGTGGCCATCTCCTTAAGAGTACGGTTCTTTCTTTCTGCGACTCCATTATGCGAAGGGATGTAAGAAACTATATGTTGCAAAGAGATCCCTTTAGAAGTACAAAATCCATGAACCTATTATTTACATATTCACCTCTATTGTCGGTTTGAAGAACCTTGATAGACCATTCCGCCTATTTCTCATAAAGAGCCTTAAAGTCCTGAAAATGTTCAAAGACTTCAGACTTAAGCTTAATAAAATATACCCAAGTATATCACAAATAGTCATCAATGAAGGATAGCACATAAAGAGATCTAGTAAATGAAGGAGAAGGAAATGGACCGAAAACATCACCGTGAACAATATCTAAGGGATGAGTGGCTCTCCAGGCTTTTCCTTTATCAAATTTATTTTCAGGATGCTTTCCAAGGGTACAAACCTCACAAAGACCCTTACAAAACTTGACGCGAGGCAACCCGTTGACCATTTCGTTTTGACTCAATTGATCAAGGTAGCGATAATTTAGATGTCCAAAATACTCATGACATAGCTTACTAACCTCATTTGCATGAGTGAGCAAGGTAGTGGGCGTAGAATCAGAAGAAAAGTGGGAGAAGATGTACAACCGTGAATGGTGATTTGCCTTTCCCTCAGCCACTGTAGTGTCATTGTTAAGCTCATGAATAATCACGAAGTTAGGACCAAATTCCACTCACATTCCTTCACCAAGGTGAGTAATTTGGTAAACCGATAGGAGATTGGTAGAGAGATCAGGAACACTCAACACTTGGTTAAATGTTCCCCCATCCATCTCTACTGATCCACTACTGAAACCAACATTGTCGTGTCATTACCCATCGTGATTTGGGACATTCCACAAGGTTTGATGTTGGAAAACTCAACATGTGAAGAACCCATGTGGTGCGAGGCACCAAATCCATGTCATGAAGGAGAAACTTTGGCTACAAGGGCCTTTCCTTTATTTTTATCATTTTTAGCACCTTTTGCAACAGAAGACTCAGCCTTTGGAGCATTTTATTTTATGGATTCAGGAACACTTATTTTATTTTTCTCAAGTAAATGAGATAAGTGATCAATCTATTTCTTAAAATAGTGTTTCTCGTCATGACCAGTCTTCTTGCAATAGGAACACAAATACTTACTTTTCTGCACCCTAGGCTCAGAAGTCGAAGTGTTTGTGTCATTTTTAGGTTTGATCTTGGTTTCTTTCTTAGGTTGATCCTTAGTTTCTTTCTTCTTTTCAGTCTTCTTTCCCTTACTAGTACTTGCTACAAGGGCATGTGACTTGGACTTGAGAGACCCCATTTGAATGAGTTTGTCCTGTTCTCGAATGAGTTGGGACGAAAAATAGTCAAAGGAGGGCATCGTCCAAGTATCACCCAAAGCAGATTTTGTAGCGTAGAAAGTTGACACGAAGACAGAATATTCAGGACCTAGCTTAGAGAGAATCAATAAGATCAGTTGAGAATCTTTCTTTTCTACTTGACATCCTTTTAACAATAATCTAATGTTGATAAATTTCGAGAAGAAAGCTTGTAGGTTTTCAAAGTCACTAGGATTTAACCCTAGTAGTTCATTTTCCAACTCATGCGCTCTCATGTCATCTAGTTGTCCAAACATCGCATCCAACATTTTCCACGTAGATGTAGGTGTTTCATATGCCTCAATGTGGAAGAGCAAGTCAGGAGAAATAGACATGTAAAGAAGACCTAAAGCTTCATCACTACGGTTTAACCACTTAGATTTTTTAGGTTCGTCATTTGGTTCAGTCTCAATTCCCATGGTGATGCAAAATAACCCTTTACCCCTTAGTTTCATTATTATTTTTGATCTCCATTCAAAAATTTGAACGGCATAAGAAAAGGAATTGAAAGTGCATCCATAGTGAGAGAGAGAGAAAGAAATGCAGAAAAGAAACACAACCACCTAGGACAATAACAACCCCCTACTTTCGGCACTTTATAGTTGAGTGCGTTGATTACAATCGGGTCCGTGCATGCAGTTTGAAACACTTGGTAACTCATCTTGCAATTAGCGTAATAACGTGCAAGAGAGGAGACCACAACAGTGTTTCATGGAGCGCAACAAAAGAGGAACACCGTAAACAAGCACAAGCAAAAAATAGAAAGGAGGTGAAAGCCAACCCTGGTGGTGAGAAAAAGTGTCTCACATCGCATGAAAGAATCCCTTTGTCATAAAATTGTGGCAGATGCGCTCACAAGTCCACGAAAAAAAGGAATAGAACAAAGCTAAAAAAATGAGCTGAATTAAGCAATACAAAGACACCCCCCGAATACAGCACTCTATAAAATTAGTGCGTTTACAAAGATAATGATCCCATCATCTAGAGTGAGAAAAAAATACAACTTTGACTAAATAAGTGCTCAAAACCGAGCAACGAGTCAAAAGTTATAGCAAAAACCAATTCCCGCAATTGATGAGAAAAAACCAATAAGCTTGCAAATGGATTAAAAAAACACCCTAAACGCATGCAAATGGATTAAAAAAACACCATAAACGTATGTATGCCCGTTGGAAATGGCATAAAATTTGAGATAGGTTTTGTTTGTAATGTGAGGGGAGATTATCCACTTGTCAATCTCGGACCTCACCCTTCGTCTTCAAAGACTCGATGGAAGGTTAAAAAACAAGCCAAAAGACCAAATTATAATGCCAAGGAAATATTGTGTTTAGATAATGTGAAATTAATAAAAGATAGATTTAATTAAATTAAATCTAATTAATTTCAGGAAATAATTAAGATCTAAAAAAGGATTAGAATTTTAATTTAGATCTTTTAAATATTTGATGAAACTTCTAAAAACAAATTGCTAAAATGGTTTTAGAAACTTGTCATATATAAAAACACTCTAAAGTTAGAAATGTTTTAAAAAAACTTACCAAAAGATTTGATTTGTTTTACCAGACAAAAAATTGAGCATGGATGAAAAAACACGGCTCGTTTTTGTTAAAAAGCAGAGGATTTTGAGATAAAAAAGAAGGAAATTAAAAACTTTACCAAAGGAAAAAGGCGTATGGTGAAACCTTACCACGTTTGGCTTTGATTACACCAAAACCAAGAAGAACAGCTACACGGAAGGGGGAAAATGTAAAAATGAATGTTGCAGGCCGCTTCAGAGATAGTTTCCAGTCATGTTTTTTGTTGCTAGCACAAAAAAAAACACCCTTTCAAGCAAAAAAACGTGGCTGGGTTGTGGAAAACGCCCTTGCAAAAAAAAAAATGTGGCTGAGGGTTTAAAACGCCTGTGAATGAAAAAAAATTATAGTTATGTTGTTGAAAACGCCCTTGCAAGCAAAAAAATGTGGCTGAGGGTTTAAAATGCTTGTGAATGAAAAAAAATTGCAGCTGTGTTCTTGAAAACGCCCTTGCGAAGAAGAAAAAATGTAATGTAGGTGAGGGTTTAAAACGCCCGTGAATAAAAAAATTGTAGCCGTGTGTTGTTGAAAATACCCGTGGTGTTTACAGATGCTTGTTGGCAGATGTGTGGGTGCCAAAAAAGAGATTACAGGCCATGCACAATCAAAATTTCCTCCACGAGCAACCACGTCAAAAGAACACAAAAATCCAACAACCACAGACTATAATGCATAGAAAAATAACATGTAAAAACCAGAGATTTTAAAAAAAAAAAATCACTTCCATTTTAATAAATGAAAGGAATCTCTATTTTGGATTTTGATACATAAAAAAAAAAGTAGTTAAAAAAACTGATTTCTCAAGGTATTTTGAAAAAACCTGCACATGCACAAGAAAAAAACACAAAAACTTTCCGAGAAAGCTTGTTAGAGATATTAGCAAGATAATTTCTAGAAAATAGTGATCAAAAGACTTGCATGCAGAGTAAAATAACGAAACCAAGTAAGAGTAATAAACAACAAAAAAAAATCAAGTGCACGTTTACCCGATCTCAGCTCTGATACCATGAAAAGAGTTTGCGAGAATTGAATCAGAAACGAGGCACCACGAAGTAGTTGCACTCCAACGGAATCATGAAAGCTCCAACGATAACAAGGGAAATATTGATCAGTAATGGAAGAACTTGCTCAACAGAAACAAAGCTTGCATAGAGGAAAGACAACAGAGTGTCTTAGTGTGGTCATAAATGAATAGAAAAGGGGTACATATGGGGTCTTGAGAGTAACCTTAGTGCATGACACATATGAAACCCTAAACCTAACTCATGTGAGATGACCCTCCAACATGAGAGGAGGACACATAGGATAACTCACACTAACAATATCTTGGTAGACCGTAGGTTAAGTCATGGTGCACTATTAGACATTCTTGTTGAGAGCATTAAATAATATATCTTGGCACTCCCAATATTATAATTTTTCATTCAAGAATTAGGAGATTCTAGGCATATAATTTAGTATGTACATTTTAGAAAGCTTTTCATTTTATAAAGTTTTAGAATAATTAGACAATAAGTTATCTAGACTTATGCACATAAATTTAGGAAAAGACCATATAATATTGTGGTTATAACTAAAAAATAAATCAAGACTAATTCCAAGAAAAATCCAAAGCATTAATCTTTTGAAATGAATTCATTTTAAATCATATCCAACTCCCTTCAAATCACAAAATCCATCTCTCTATAAACTTACTTAGAGCATAATTAAGGATGTTTCTTCAAATTAAATTAATTGCATGGTGGAAATCATATTATTAATAATACATTAATAAGATTCAAGAGTTCCATAAGAAAAACAATGTTTTATACAATTATATTATAGAAAAATATTTCAAAGTAATATAATACTCAGGATTTCATTTAATTATCAAATAATAGTACAACCAAAGATTAATAGAACCAAGGTTTGTAATAATTATTTTTTAAAAACCCACATCCTGGGCCAAGATGATTTCACATACAAATTTATGACCTTTAATAGTTTCTCCAAGTCAACATTCCTTATCCTGTTCAATTAGATCAAGATATGATTTAATGGCTACATGTCCTTTATCAGGTATATTTATGGATCCACTTTGTCAATTTTTGTTTTATGTCCATGCCCAGATGGTGCTATCCACATCGATATCTACTTTAGGTTCATTTGATATGGTCCATGTTTTATTTGGCTTTAAAAATCCCGATACAATGTTGTACCTTCTCCTCTCCCTGTAGGTTTCCAATATTGAACTCTCCAATTTTTAATTACAACATTTCCTTCCCGTTGAAGGAAAATATCCCCATCTACTCTCCCTATCCATATATTTTCATTAATATAACAAATCTTTATACTCGACAATTATAGGTTCTTCAAGCCTCCTAAGACATAAAGCTAATGATGTGACTATATAGTTTACTCCATGTTTAAAAAATGGCAGGACAAAATGGCTGAAACCCCCTATCTTGTGTCTATGTGTGAGTATACCCACAAAGTAATCGATAGGTTCATAACATTACTTGTTGAATTTGATTTTTTACCCATCCTTGGTATGTGAGTTTTCATTTTATCCATTTTATCATGCACAATGCTCAAGAAACCATGATGTTGTTCTTTTAACTAAAATCATGGGAATAGTATCTTTTTACGACAACTTTGAATATATTCATTGTGCCATGTTTGTTCCTCCTCAATATTTGTGAATGCTTGTTGGCATGTGGTGGCTCTACATTTGTTGAAAAAATCGGTGCACTCATCACACTTGGCAAAGACATTATTTTTTGCAAAGGAAACATGTGGAATGATGTTTTTCATTATGTTGGTGAAGCTTGATTGTAAAACCTGTGGAAGTTTCAAGAATCCAAGCTCTTCATTGCATTTTTTTCGTAGTATATTTTGGGTATAGAATGAAGGAAGAAAAATTTGGGGACATTATAATCCACCATATCCTATAGACCGAGCTAGATGTGGAGGGATATCTGAATTTATTTCAACAATTCTTGATATACGAGTAATTGTTGCATGAATGTTTAACATTTATTTCTTTTCCCGGTTTCCATTCATTGTGAACCTATTTCCACTTATTCAAATACATTTATGTTTATAGAAGGAACTCTTTGGGTACCCATATACTTTGTGCCATGCATTATGAAAAACATCCATCCCATAAAATCTCATTTTATGTATCTCCATAGTTTTCTTACCAACATTGAAGATGGCATTTGTTGTTAATGCATCAAACACAAAAAAAAATTGTCAACTTCATTCAAGGCTCTAGTTGTGCACCACAAATTTTGAATTCTAACTGAAGCAAGAGGTAATTTTTCAAGAAAATTTAATTTGTAACAACTAAACTTCTCATTTTCCACTTCTAAAAATATTGATCATATTCTTTCCTCATCAAATTTTTATATGATGGACTGGCTTGAGGGGTATCCAGATTCGACATTTTGTAGCATTATAAAATATAATTATCACTCTGTTGGATTGATTTCGATTAGTTCCATCATATGAAATTGGATAAACAAAATGAGGTTTTCACTTTTCTAATGCATCCCACATGATGACCTCAACCTCCTTTGAAACTTATTTGAATATAATATCCATCTGAGAACCATTTATGTCGACTCCAATTTCCTAGCAGACCATTATATGAGAGATCCTTTAGATAGGAAACATCATTTACAAGGAGATTTTAATACTCTATTAATATTCACACCGAGGATTTTGGCATCCAATCTATTAAAATATACCATGTCTCCTTCAACTACGTTTGTAATTTTTCCCTCTACAAAAATTTATACTAAATTGAGTAGTAATGGATTAATTTTGTAACAAATCCCTTGAACTTCAAATTGTGTTGATCACTGTGTACAAGGTGTAGACCATCCAGTTGAGTAATCCCTTGCTTAATCATAAGGTAACTTCTTGTTTCATTGAAAATAAAATGTTTTATTGGCCAACAATTGATTTATTAGGTTGTAGTGAGTTTGAGCATTTAGAACACATATTTACCACATTCTCTATCCATATACTAAAATTCAAAGGATCAAACCTCTCTCCATAAATTTCATGAAATTATCTCACATGAGTTATATAACCCATGGCTATCTCATCGTCTCTTCTACAAGATTTGTGTTTGAGAATGCCATTTTCTGTGATACTTTATCTTTAGACCTGTATTGATGGTGATTTCAACTACATCACTACAATCTTTGCATCACTCTCTCATTGTAATCCTCTAAACCACTAAAAAAATCCTTCCCAAATTGGGGGAAATGGATGAATCTGCATGCTTTAACAATTCACTCTCTTCCCAAGAAATGTAGTATCCTTTATTCCCAACATCTGCCAAGGTTTTAAATTCATCAACTAAGAAAGGAAATTTTACTCTCCCATCCAATATTGTGTTAACACTGACAACAAAAAATCCTCTTCCCACATCTTTGCAATGTAGTGTCTTCCTACTTGGATATACTCTTCCCTCTGCAACTTTGGTTCCTTTTGAAAACAAGTCCACATGATCATCCTCTAAAAATGCAAAATCATCCATTGTTGTAACAACATAAAATACAAATTTTTGAGATGATGGAAAATATATTAAACCATTGCATAAAATAAATTAAAAATTATCATGTATGTACAACCATAAGTATATTGAATACACATAGCACATGAGTTGTGAACTTCTATAATTCAATAAGGTTTGGAAATACTTCAAAATTATACATATAATTAAAATTGACATGAATATATTTATAACATGATTTCCAAACTATGATTGAACTTGACTCATTTGAATTTAATTGATGAGAAATAAATAGATGAGGTTGAATTTAAATGATGAGAAATAAATAAATAGAGGTTAAATAGAAGTTAATTAGAAACTTGATTGTTAACTGCTTCATCCAAATATCTTCATCATATTAACATAGCATATATTACTTTTACAAGAATTCCTCATACTTCCCATATTCACTGACTATGAGAATGAACATTTGTCCATTTTAAACATTCTCATAAAAGGATCTAATTGTCATTCATTCTTTATGTTTCGCGTAGGAGAATTTTTCTTTCTTTCTATATTTAGTTTATGAGAATGGGCATATGCCCATTCTCATCACAATGATAAAAATATTTTTTTGTATGAGAAATGGCATATCCCCATTCTCATCACAATAATAAAATTATTTGTTTGTATGAGAATGGGCATATGCCTATTCTAACCCTTCTAACTTATTGAAGCAATATTGAACTTAATCATTTTAATATCACTATAAAGGATGTGAGAATGGGCAATTGTCCATTCTAAAAACAAATTAAATATTACCTCTATTTTTCTTCTATGATTCTTATATGAGAATGGGCATATGCCCATTCAATACAACATAAAAATGTTTGTTTGTATGAGAATGGACATATGCCCATTCTGTCTATGTGTATTTCCTCAAGATAATACCTCTATTTTTCTTCTATGATTCTTATATGAGAATGGGTATATGCCCATTCAATACAAGATAAAAATGTTTGTTTGTATGAGAATGGACATATTCCCATTCTATCTATGTGTATTTCCTCAAGATAATAATTTTTTTTTCTCAAAAAGGAATAAAAACTAATTTCTCTAAATGTTCTTCCAAGGTACTATCTCATTATTTAGAACATCTAATATTAACCTTTGATGTGATTACTATAAGTTATATATTTTTATCATTTTCACAACCATATTATAGTATCAGTGATTTTAACACAAACACGTATGGGAGATGTAATTATTTTCAAGTACATTCAAGATATTTATAATGAAACTTGATAAATATCGAAGATACCTATCGAAATATATTAAAAAATACAACTCAAGGTTAAATGTGACGAAAAATCCAAATAAGAAAAAACTTAGATATCATGAAATATGGTATTAGTACCAAATAATAGGATTGTCCTTTGTAATCAATGAAGAAATAATAATATATGTTTTGGATCGATCCACCCCATCCCCTTTTTATTTAAGTTGACATTCCCATCTAGAGTTCAGGGAGTGGTTGAAGCAAGTAAATGATTCAACATTTGAGTGATTTCGTGAAAACCACGTGTCATATATAGTTTCCCTAACTATCCCCTCTCTAGTATAAATTAGTATCAATTAATTTCAAATGCAAAAAATAACCTAAAACATGGCTATGATAATGTTTAAAAATTATATTTTATTTTAAATGTAAATAACCTAAATCATGACTATGATAAAGTTTAAAATTTATATTTTATTTTATATGCAATAAACCTAAAACATGGCTATGATTTTTTTGAAAATTTAAATTTTATTTTAAGTGCAATTATTAAACCTAAATCATGGCTACCATATTTTTAATATTTATATTTTTTTTACCATGGAATAACGAGACCATTAATTTGTAAATAAATTATTTTCCACCGTTAATTTTTTATTAATTGAAGGTACTTGTTTTTAAACATGTATTCGACCACCCATTGGAGGGAAATTGGTGAAAATTAATGGAAATTAATTCACACCACTCCATGTGCACTATAGAGAGAATGATGATGGTTATTTTTTGATGATGGGATAGGTCTTGGGAATTGCAAGGTTCACCGTGGGTCGGTGAAGCTATCTCTTTCTTGTTCATCCTTTCCGCTTTCTTTTTCATCTAGTTTCCATTTTTTTGTTTTCCTTCCACTTTAGGCTTCCCATTTTCATTAGACCATTTTTTCCTATGAAGAAGAATATTTGAAGAATATTTCTGAGATATTGTTCATTCTCTCTCACTAAAATTTTGTTGACCCTTACCGCTTTGGGCTCCCTCAGTTTCTTAAGACCGTTTTGACATGTGACACACAATATTTGAAGAAAATTTGAGGCATGAATTATTCTAACTCTTCTCTATTGAATTATTATGAGATGAAAAGTATCATTTGGTTTTCTTTCCCTTATATTCCATTTTGGGTTTAAAGATAATGCCCTTTTTTTTATCTTCTATATTTTTTTGATCTAGGTATTAAGAATATCACTTCAATGTTTTGAAATACATGCGTAGTTGTTAACCAAATCATAGTTGCTAATATGGGGAGTTATCTATTATGATTTTACCAAAATACCAAGTGGTCTTACCACATGGGGCATTTTTTTTTTCCAAGATGTGTGGGGTGAGTTCTGCAGGCCGAGAATGATTCATTATTAGAAGAAGAATTTACTTTTTTATAGTGAAGAAATATTTTACTTTTTTTTAAATTGAAGATAAGTTTCAGAGATACTTCTAACTCTTATTTGTTGATTTATTATGAGATGAAGAATATCATCCTTCTTTCTTTCTCTTGTATTTTGATCTGGGTATAAAGATAATGTCATATTTTTTATCTTTTGTATTATTGATATGTGTTTTAAGAATATCACTTCAATATTTTGAAAGACTTGCATAGTATTATCCTCCATAGTTATAAAAGGATGCCTCTAAATATGACCATTTCTTGCATGTTTCAGAGTCTCAACAAGATCATTCCCTTGCAAAAAAATGTTTTTTGATTCTAAAAACCACTTCCAATCCTTCATGCTAAGATGGGAGTTAACTATTTTGTTATTACCAAAGTATAGTGTGGGGTTACCACCTAGGCAGTGTTACTTATTTTCTGAGCTGGGTGGCCTAGCTGCGCAGGCCCAAATGGGTGGGTGAGCAAGAGTGACTTCGTGAGAATGAGTGGAGCTGAGATGGGGCAAACCAAGATCGGTGGGTGAGAGATGACTCACTGGATCGAGAAATGAAGATGACCCCCAGCTCGGTGGGAGAGTTGACATTCCAAGATGGGAGGGTGAGCTGATTTGGCTGAGCTAGGTGGTTATGGCTTGGCCTGTCATGCGATGGTAATTCAGATGGGTAGGAAGTGACCTACCGAGATGAGTGGGAGAGATGAAATGAGTTCAAGCTGACTTCATGAGATGGGCTAGGGGGATGACCTACCAAGTTGGGGTGGGTGAGTTGACCTACCAAGCTGGGTGGGTGAGTTGACTTGCAGAGTTGGGTGGGTGAGCTCACCTTTAAGAGCTAAGAAATATTGAACTTAATCATTTTCATATAGGAATTAAAATGATTAAGTTCAATGATGTATCTAATGAGAAAATGTCATTCTCAAAATTGGAATCATAAAAGAAGAACAAGAGATAAAATCTATCTTGTTTTATAATGGATAATTTCCCATTCTCACAGCCTTCATAGAGTTATTGAAAAAAATAAGTTCAATATTTCTTGTATTATAATTATTAGAATTGGCATACACCCATTCTCATACAAACAAAAACTTTTTTATCTTCCATTCAATGGTTAGGTATCCATTCCTATAGAGGTATTAAAATGTTTAAGTTCAATATTGCTTGTATTAGAATGTTTAGAAGGAGCTTATGCCCTTATACATACAAAAAAACATTTATTTCTTGTATTGAATGGGAAGATGCCCATTGTCATATATAATCATATATGAAGGATATAGATAAAATTTAATTTGTTTTAGAATGGGAAGTTTCCCATTATCATATAGGAATCATATAAGAAAAATAGATCAAATTTACTTTGTTTTTGAATGGGAAGTTCCCCATAATCACAACCTTCATAGGTATTAAAATGATTATGTTCAATCTTGTATCGAATGAACAACTTCCCAATCCCATATAGGAATCATAAAAGAAGAATATAGATAAAATCTAATTCATTTTAAAATGGAAAGTTTCCCATTCTCACACCTTATAGTTTTTAAATTGATTAAGTTAAATAATTCTTGTATTAGATTGACCATTGCTTTTCACTCTTATATCCTATTACTTTTCCCATTAGTAATGATCAAGTTCAATATTTCTTGTATTGTAATGATTAGAATGGGCATATGCCCATTCTCATACAAACAAACATTTTTATCTTGAATGGGAAGATGCTTCTCTTATAGGAATCATTGAAGAAGAATAGAGATTAAATTTAATTTGTTTTTGAATGGGAAATTTCCTATTCTCATATTCGAATCATATATTAGGAAAAATAGAGAAAATTTACTTTATTTTAGAATGGGTAGCTCTTCATTATCACAATCTTCATAGTTATTAAATTAATTAATAAGTTCAATCATGTATTGAATGAGAAAATGTGAGTTCTCATATAGGATTCATAAAAGAAGAATAGAGATAGAATTGAATTATATTTAGAATGGCCAAGTTTCCCATTCTCACAACCTTCAAAGAGTTATTAAAATGATTAAGTTCACTATTTCTTGTATTAAAATAAAAATAATGGGAGAATGCCATGGAAACATCCTTTAACTAATTTCCTATAATCATGTCTACAGGGAAGGGAACAAGGTTGTTGTTTACCTTGCAAATAGAGGTTCAAGAGGTTGAACTTTCTATGTCATTGTAATGATTGAAAAGAATTCTCTTGTCAATATTGGGTATAAAGGAAGAGTAAGAAGTAATGAGGAGACATGTGAGAGGTTGGATGATATAAGTGCTTGTGTTGGGTTTAGAAAGGACATTTGGTCTAGACAAGGGCTTGATAAAGTACGATCATTGGTTTTAGAATGGACAAGAAGGTTTCAAATTGGGTTGGTTTTATTTCCATTTTAATAGAGAAACAAAAATATGGGTGGTGATCTGGTTCATCTAGAACTTGATTCAACCAATGGGATTAGTAGAAGAGTTTGGATGATGTTGGAAAATGTAGGTATGTCATCTCTCTTTCAAAGTTTTAAAGGCCATGAAGAATCCCTGAGAAAGGATTTTTCTAGTCATTGAAGGATGGTTGGGCTAGTATCGGGGTTTTTCTATAAAAAATTCTATGATTTTATTGCTATAGTGGTTGGGATGAACAATGAGGGGAGGGAGATTTACAAACCGAAGAAAAAATGTGATGAGGAGATGGGAAAATTTTTTTGGTGGGTAAAGAGAAACTAAGACATCACTATGCAGGTTTTGAGAGAGATTCTTTACCTAATCCTTTCAATGAAATCACCCTACACTTGATGTAATTTATCACCTTGGAGGGTAGGTACAAGGTAGTTTATGCCCACCATTTCCCTATGTTAAGTCATATCTACCATGGTATGCATTATAATTTCCCATTCTTTCTCATTCATTCCCTACACAAATCAATCAAGAATTTCCAAAAAGGAAAGTTGAAAATCCCTCTTCATCAAGGATTGATGATGGCCTTATTCCATTTGGGTTCTACATATTTCACCAAATCTGAGAAGTTTAGGGGCTTGTTGAATGATGATGTAAAGCATGTTGAGGATGAGAAGTATATGGAGCAGGAGGATGATGAGGATTCCTCCTCTTTGGATCAGATGACATAAAAGAGTCTTTTATGTCATCGATAAACACTATAGATGTTGTTGGTAATATGGAGAGGGAGGTTTTGGAGCCAAATTTGGAGGACCTAGATGAAAATTGTACTCTAGTGGAATGAATGAATAAATTGAGGAAGAAGAAGGGTATTGATACTATGTGGTCGGTGTTTCTATGTCTGATATCAAAGGGGAACCTTCCAAAGGAAAAGAAAAGATGGAGTCTGATTGGAGTATGGCATTGGAAAAATTTCCCTCAGGGTTCTACCACTGAGAAAAGGATGTTGATTCCCTCGATGAGTCTGGGGTGGACATGGTATATAGTTGTATGAAATATATTGAGGCCTCAAAAAAAATTTTACTTCTCAAAATTCCATCAGAGAGGAGCTATCTAGGCTTAAAAATATGGTTATGGATATTCAGAGGAGGCTAGTTCAACTTGGAGAAGGGAAGAAAAAGTGTAGGCTTAAGCTTTACCTCAGCAACTCAAAGGAGGATGAGATGGTGAAGGATGATATGAGGGACATTATTGGAAAGGAAGAAAAAAATGTGGAATAATAACTTTATATGAAAATTATAAATTAGAAACTACATTCTTATGCACAAAGTCAAACTCTTATAAAATGATAATATTGAAGTAGTGTTGTTGAGTCTTATGGGTGTCCTTTAAGTTGCAATATAAGTGAAAATTTGATAATAATGTAAGACCTAGGTTATTCAAGTAGTAGTATAGTATGAGTGAATATGAGATAAAAAATGATAATAATGAAGTAGCATTGTTGATGGTTTTGGGTGTCCATCATGTAGCAATCTGACTGAATAGATGTTACATTTGCATTTGGTATTGAAAATACGTTACATTTATTTTTGTATTGAATAGATGTTATATTTGTATTTTGTATAGAATGGGAGTATGTCCTTTCTCATATAAAAAATACGGAGGAAGAAGATGTTGCTTAATATATGAAAATGATAAAAAAAATCTATTATAAAAATGGTTGTAATGAGCAGAGGCCCAGTCTCATATAGGAAACATAGAATAAGACTAGATGTTTAGAAGGGGCATATGCCCATTCTCATATAAGAATCATAGAAGGATAATAAAGACACAATTTACTTTATTTTAGAATGAAAATATGTGCATTCTCACAGCCTTACTTTATTTTAAAATGGGAAGTTGTGCATTCTCACAACCCTTATAGATAGAAAATATTACTAGTGAAAGAAGCTTTACAATGGGAAAAAGGCCATTCTCATACAAACATACAATTTTTTGTTTTTGTAATTATTAATAATTGTATTATACTAGTTGGACTATCCTTGACAGAGCCAAGTGATGCACTACATACCCTCGAGAGGGATCAAGCCTTATGTAGTTCTCATCATACAATATATTTATATGATTGTAAACATTTTTAGAATGGGTTGTGAGAATGGGAAGTGTGTTTGTAAAGGAAATATTGAATTTAATCATGTTAATACCTCTCATAGGAGTCATAGAAATGTTTTAAAACAAAGTAAATTTTAATTTGGTATTCTTTTTTGATTCACAAATGAGAGTGGGCGTCTTCCCATTCTATACGAGTAATATAGAATGGGATTATGTCATTTATATTTTGTATAGTTTTTATGCAGATCATCCAATTACCACATATTTTTGTGCACATATATCTACTAGTGGAAAACCTACCTACATTATATGCTAAAACAATCAAGGTATATATTCAGTTGAACCCATAAAGAAAGATCCCTATATTCAGACCTAATACCAAACCTAATATCAAACACTTAAGAAATTTCCAAATAACAATCTAAATTCTCCATTGCTAAATCCAACACCTACTTTATCTGAGGTTTCTATGAGAAAATTTTTCCCCAAAATAACATTTGTTATTCCCACACATACCTAGTAAATAATTTGCAATGACAATACATATTCAAGCCTTATTTACGATTTTTAACAATTTTATAAGTAATGTCCTTCAAACAAAATATTAAACTTAAATACAATACAAGTTATATTGAAATTAATTTTTTTCCCATTCTCACAACCTTTGAAGAGATATTAAAATGATTAAGTTTAATATTGCTTGTACAAACAAACTTCCCATTGAATACAAGACCAAAATGTTTGTTTGATTGAGAGTTGGCATACACCCATTCTAAACATTCTAATACAAGCAATATAATTTGAACTTAATCCAGGCCACTACATGGCACAAAGGTGATATTATTGGTGGTGTATTTTAAATGCAAATAACCTAAAACATGGCTATGAAAAATGTTTAAAATTTATATTTTTTTCTGACCATGACAGAGCGAGACCACCATGCAAATATATTGTTGACCACCATTTATTTATTAATTGAAGGTAATTGTTTTAAAACACCTCTTCGACCGCTCATTAGAGGGAAATTGGAGATATTAATGGAATTTAATCCACGTCACTATGTGGCACAATGGAGATATTAATGGTAGTTAATGTTTTCAAGGATGATAGAGTTCTTGGGAATTTGAAGCTTTACCATTCTAAAAAAAATTAGATTTTACATCTATTATTATTTTATGATTCCTATATGACAACGGGCATTTTCTCATTTCATTAGACCATTTTTCATCTTGTGAAGCACAAGATTTGAAGAAAATTTATGATATATTGTTTGATCTCTCCACTTTTTTTGTTCTTCCTTTCACTTTGGGCTCCTCTATTTCGTTAGACCACTTCCTTGCATGTGAGCTATTTGATTGTTGATTTTTTATACTTTTATTTTGGTTCTCTCTTTTGTTGGACTATTTTGGCTTGTGAAGAAAAAGATATCAAGTAAATTTTTTAGAAACACCAATCCATTCATGCATGAATTTATCTAACTCTTCTCTAGTTGATTTATTCTAAGATGAAGAATATCATATGGTTTTCTTTCCCTTGCATGGTGGAGAATTTCCCATTGTGCAACATTTTATTTTTATCTCTAATCTTATTCTATGATTCCTATATGAGAATGGGCATATGCCATTGTATATGCCCACTCTCACATAGGAATCATAACATAATAATAGAGAAAAAAATTATTTCACAGTTTTAGAATGTAGTAAATTATATATCTATTCTTCTATGATCCCTATATGAGAATGGTCATATGCCCATTCTCATTCTCACATAGGAATCATAACAGAACAATAGAAAATTAAATTTCATCTATATTGATTCTTGTGATTTATTTAGAGATGAAGAATATCATCTAGTTATTTTCCTTACATGGTAGTGAATTGGCCATTGTAGAAACAAAGTAAATTTTATCTCTATTCTTCTATGATTCATATATGAGAAAGGGAATATGCCCATTCACATATAGGAAGAAATATTGAAGTAAATCATTTTGAGAGCTATATAAAGGCTATGATAATGGGGAATTTTCCATTAAAACAAATTAAATTTTATCTCTATTAATTCATGTGATGATGTATGAATTTTTTTATGTAAAATATTGACTGTGAAATGATCTTATTTAATGTTGACATTTGTATCATTATTAGATGCTACTATTACCTTGTTTTCTATATTGATTATTGTGATGATGAATGACTTTTGTTTTCTTTCTTATCAGATTTGTAGTTGTCTATATGATTATAAAATTAGGTAGTAAAAGTTTTTTCCAACAAAGATTGCATTATTACCTTGTTTATTGATATTATGTACTATGTAGATAAAAAGGATAGTTAACCATTTTGTAATCTTCATTTAATAATAATTCAACATGATTACGAGTTAAAAATTCATGCCAGTTCATTAAACTAACATGCATATAATTTATTCTTTTCGTATGGTATGTAGGAATCAGAGTAATCATTACGAAGTGATACATTAGATTTGATACACCTACAAAGGCAGGTGATATTGGGTAAGTGCCCATGCTAAACAAAGTAAATGTTATCTCTATTATTTTTATTATACTTATTCACATATCTTTATGAACAATAATGGACTATCTCTTATGATTCCTAATAAAGAGAATAGGCATATGCCCATTCTTCATATTCTAATGTTATCTCTATAATTATTTTTATGATATTTTCAGTTATCTCTAGTATGAACAATAATTGACATTTTTTTAACGATTCCCTTATGAGAATAGGAAAATTCCCATTCTAAAATAAATATAAAACAACATTTTTTTAAATTTCCATATGCCCATGGGAAAAAAATTATTCCAATTACAAGAAAAAACATATTTATTTGTATTTGAATGGGCATATGCCCATTCGAAACAATGATGAGTAATTTTATGAATCCTATATGAGAATAGGAAAATAGAAATGCAATTGCCATTCAATATAAAACAAAACAATTTTATTTGCATGAGAATGTGCATATTCCCATTCTAAACAATGTAATACAAGCAATGATGATTTTATGAGATTGCTCCTATTATTCCTATTTATATGATGAATCAAAATTAGCGGGGAAGTTGACAAGGTCATAACTTGAGCTCTGGGTGTCTGTTTGAGTCTATTTTTTTTTAAAACCACATTTTTGATGAGAGGAATGCACTAATAACTGTCCTTACAAGTTGGGAAAGTTTTTGGCACATTTTCAGGCCCTAAATCCACCATCTTGAGGCCAAAAATTAGGATTTAACTTATAGTTCGGCTTTTTTCCTATTTTTGGGCATAGTTAATTTTAGTCTATTAATTGCATTATGAGTTAGAAATTTATAAATTCCTCTAATTTAGGAATGTAGAAGATGTGTGGAAATTTTTGTGTGTACGAATAAGCATGCAAACTTACTAAGAATAGCAGGTTCTAGTAAACTACTAAAAATAGTAAATTCCGCCACCTAGAGTAGATTTAGTCAAAGTTAGTTAGGGTTTGCATGGCAACTCGAGTTGGGAGTTGTTTTCCTATTTAGGAAACATTGTAATTGATTATTGAATAACGAAGAAGGAGATATATTTTCTTTTGGAGTTCATGTTATTTGTAGTATATCAAGTTTGTTTAGAATTTGGCTACATTATTTGGTATCAGAGCTGGTTCGAGTCTTTAAAAAAATGACAGGAAGAGGTGGTGGTATTGCTCGATGAATAGAAATATGCAAGATCTTCATATCCAAGTTGTTGTGCTTGCTGCAATGATAACCCAAAGAGGAAATCAAGGTGGAGATGACACAGATGAAGAAGTTTGTGAAGATGAGGAAACACAAGTGCCACCATTAGGTTTTGAAGAAGGGATGCTTTGAGCACTAGAAAGAAAGAATGATGGAATAAGATTTGATGTTTCAGAGTATGGTGGTAGTCTAAAACTAGAGGAGCTGATAGATCAAGTTAACTAGCATGAGGAAATTTTTTGAGTGGAAGGCCATGTCGGAAGAAAAGAAGGTAAAATTTGTATGCACGAAATTGAAAGGTCGTGTTATGTTATGGTGGGATCACCTATAGAAAGAGATATAAAAACCTTGAATAGGATACTCTGTCATTTTTTATTTCCCTTCGAGAAATCTTGAAAAGTATCCCTTGCAAAATCATTGTATCGGCGGCTATTTCTTCTTCTTTCTTCTACAAAATCTTTGTATCTTTGTATCTCTCCTGCTATTGACAGCTATATCTTCTTCTTTCTTCTAAAAATATTTGTATCTTCGTATTTCTCCAGCTACATCTACGTTCTTTGGCTTTCCCCAAGTAAATCTTTGAATGAAAAAATATCAGTCACAATAGAGCAAAAATCAAAACCCGATTCATTCAAAATCAATATTTTTATAATGTACTTGGCCAAAAAAGTGCCTCATAAAAAAGAGCGCCCAAAATTCAAAATTTGAATCAAACCTACCATAATAAATGACCAAATCTAAAAAAGGCTAAAATTTTAAAATTTGAATCAAAGATACCATAATAAATGACCATTAAGAGCCTTCCAAAAAGAAAGCGCTGAAAATTTGAAATTTGAAACAATCACGTTGGTATTATTAAAAATTAATTAATCAATAACAACAAGTAATAATAGAATTCAAAGTGTTTCTAATCAAGATATGATATTAGTAATTAATAGTATTATAATTAATTAGTATTGCTACTAATTTAAATAATTAATTAATAATATTATAATTAATTAGTAAAAAATATCCTATCAAATAATATTAAATACAAGAATTATTATTACCAACAAACTTACATTACTATATTAACTAGAAACAATATTATCAAACGAAAAGCAATATTTTTTAAAAATTAAAAATATTATAAAAATATAATGAAATTATTGCCAACAAACTTAAATTACTATATTAAACATAAACATATTAATAACATCTAATTATAATATCAATCGGATAAACAATATTTGCAAAATAATTAAATAATATTTTAAAATATATAATTAAATTTTATAAAACTATTTAACCACTTTATCACCATTATTTATAATGTTTAATTAATTATAGTGCATAAGATATTATATTAGTAATTAATAGTATTATAATTAATTAAGACTACTACATATTTAAATAACTAATTAATAATATTATAATTAATTAGTAAACAATTATCCTATCAAATAATATTAAATACAAGAATTATTATTAATAAAGCAAACGTAAATTACTATGCCTATTAGTTTGTCCATCCATGGACTCCTTGTAGAATCTTTCTCGAGTTCGGCCTGAATTCCTCCATGTCGATATGCCCCAATTCAAAGTCTCTCGATGTCCATGCCGCATTCGGTCCCGTGACTCAGCATTCGACCCTCGATATTTGTATTTCATTTCTTCCTCCGTAGGCTTAGCCTTTCCTTTCAATTTGATAGGTCTTTTCTTTGATGTTGACATATGTTCTTCTAAGTTTATCTCATTGATCTCGCATGAAGAAGAAGCAAGACCCAATCCGAAAAGGTTGAATTAGCCATTTGATCTTCCATTGGAATGTTAGCAGAAAAAAAGAGTTAGAGATTTTCGTGCTCAGGCGTAGGGCGCATGAAAATTGCAGCTTACAGGGCTAAATAGGTAAGGCGCACAGGAAGAGGGTGTTGCAAGGATAAAACTAGTGCCAAAGGCGCATGGCGCATGCATACTGCAGATTGCATTTTATAAAGGGCGCATGAAAAGTGCGTGTTACATAGTGACAGGATGCGCCCTTTGGCGCATGGAATTTTCATGTTGCATTGGGATTTGGTGCGCCCTTTGGCGCATGGATGGTTCGTGTAACAAGAACTTTTCGTGCGCCAAAGGGAGCATGGCACTGCACAAAAGGTTTACACAACATGATGTTATTGTAATCGGGATGCGCTGCCTTCAAAGATTTGTACTTAGCGCAGATAAAGCTTGTGTTGCATGGATGCTGGGTGCGCCATTGGCGCATGGAAATGTGATGCAGCAAGGAAGGATTGTGCGCCAAAGGGGCGCAAGTTTAGCACTTGCAGCATGTGAAAGAGGCGCGCCTTGAGGGCGCAGGAGTTCATGATGCAACAAGTATGAAAGGTGCGCCATTGGCGCGGGTTTTGTTCATGTAACAGGGGTGACAGATGCGCCGAAGGCAAGAGAGAAACAGTGAACTAAATCACTCTCAAAGGGGTCTTTACATGGTTTAGATTTCTTCTTCTCCTCTTTTCCTTTTTGACAGGTCATTTGGGTAAATGAAATGGTTAAAACCAGGAGGGTTACAAACCATTGTTTCTAGGATGACATCCTCCTCCAGCAGATCTGGAAAGAGGAAGATAAGGAAAGACAACATGCGGGGAAAAAGCTCAACACATGCATATCAAAAACCAAACCAGCAAGCAAGAAGCACTATCTAGCAAAACTCACGAAAGAGACAAGAGCACTTACCCGGATAAATAGCAAAAATCTAGAAAACGGGTCCACAACGCGTTGAAAACGACGAGGCAGGGGCTGACAGGCTCAGAGAAAGGAAATCACGTGCTCTGCGAATAGTGAAAATGACATTTGGGCGCGCAAACACACACACACACACACACACACACACACACACACACACACACACATATATATATAGGTGAGCTAGTCATCAATGCGCCACCCAATTTTTGAAAGGGCACATGAGATTTGCTGTCGACAGGGAAAAGCGTGCGCCCTTTGGCGCATGAAAACATTTGCCAGCAGGAAATTAAGCGTGCCTTTGGCGCACCAAAACATGGCACAACAAAAGTTGTGCCAACACAAAGGCGCATGCGCCTTGGCGCACGTAGGGAAGGCTCAACATACTTTGGCGCACCAAAAGGTGTGTTGACACTGAAAATCATGCGCCAAAGGTTTTAAAGGGGGCACCAAATTTTCTTGTTATGTCATGAAACTAATGAATATGATGATGTGTTTGGAACCTAATTATAGTTGATGGATAATTGTTGCATGGTGGGATTATATGTCACTTTATCATCTTGTCTAACTTTTGGAATATGAATATAATTGTGCACGTTGTCGCATCTTGATTTCATAGGATGTTAGGTTAGTTTAGAACGCATTGATATCTTACTATGTCATTGAATTATATTGTATCGGACAGGTGCGGTTAATGTGTGCAATAGTGTGTGCGGTGTGAGTTTACAGAGAACGTGAGATTCGGGCCAGCTACTCAATCTTGCACAAGCGACCTACACGGTGAGCCCTAGCCATGTTCTTTGTGTGAAGCCTTAGTATAGGTGATTATTAATTTTGGGCACTATAAGTGACCCCAATGTATGTAATGTATTGTGCTTTGAATTATTAATTTTGGTTAGGGTAGTTGGTTATGATGTAAACTTGTTTTGGGAGTTAATAACTCCTCTTTCATTTAAATTGTTGATTATGTTTAATGTGTCACTTAATCACAAGGGTTTAGGGTCACATGTGAGACCCTTGGGTGGTCCCCACACCCTCTACCCTTGTGCCAAAAATGCAAAACCCGAAATTAGGGTATTTTGGGCATTTTTGGGGACCCCTTTGTAGCTTGGGAGTCCCCTATCACAAAAATGAGCCCTTGGACCCTACCTAATGGGTAGGGGGCTTATTTTCAAGGCTAGAGGGAGTTTTCCCTCCCTTTCTACCTCTTGAATAGTCACATCCATGTAAGGGATGTGGATTTGTGTGTTTATCAAAAGTTCCACTTATTTTGTCTTGCTTGCATTTAAGGGAATTTGGGAGAAGAGGGCAAAAGTTAATTTTACCCTTTCTCTCTTTTGTTTTGGCATCTTTGACCTTGATGAGGGAGAGGGGTGACACATGTCACCCCCTCATTTGTGAGGATGCTTGTTTGCTCCTCTTCAAATTCTCATTCATGGGAAATGAAAGGGACTTTTTTTTGGAACTTCTTGCTTTGGATGCTTGTGGATTTTGGAGCTTGGAGATTGGCTTGAGTCAAGGTGTGAAGACATTTGAAGTTGGAAAGCTTTTTGGAGAGCTTTCCTTGAGGTAGGCTCTCATGTCTTTTGTTGTGTTGTTGCCTTTTTGTTGCTAGATTTGTTGCTTAAAATTGTTATTTGTTGTATGTGGATTTTGGTTGCTTGCTTGTTTTCTTTAACTCCCTCCATCATATGGCATGATGGAGTTTTGGAGTGTGGGGGAAGAGAGAGGGAATTTTCCCTCTCAATCCTCAAGGCTTGATGGACAAGCCTTGTAGGATCTTATTGTTTTTCCCTCAAATGGTTGAGGTGGGGAAGTTGATTCATTTGGCTTGAATCTCCTTCCCCATTCTTGGTAAGGAAACCCCTTTTGGGGTTTGAAAATCCTTCCAAGGAGGACTTGGAGAAAGGGGGAGGAATAAGGAGGGTCTTGTTTGAATAAGGAGCAATAAGGAGGATATGAAGATGTGTTTATTGTGCAAATAATATTGATGCATAACTTTGGAGAACTTTCTCCTCTCTTCCCCATTTTTGAGGATGAACATGGGTTCTCCTCCTTGTAAATTTTGGAGTCTTGTTTGTATGTGTCTTATCTTTGTATGCTTGTATTATTGTTAGTGAACCCTTCTCCTTGTGCAAGTTTTGATTAGTTATCCTCTTTCCCATGGGCTTGGGGGAGGCTAGCATGCATCCCAACCTTGGGATAGGCATGTGATGATGCCTATGGTTGGGTGGCAAACAAGCTCTTTTCTCCTTGCATGGTTTTGGAAGACATGGAAGTTGGCTCTCAAGTTGGAATTGGTGGCATTTGGGCTCTCATTATTCTTATCCTTGTGATACTTTCTTGTAATGTAACCCTCTTTCAATATAGTATGTGATAGTTTACATCTCCTTGTAAATCCTCCATTTTGTACATTTTGTGTCACTTGTAAACTTGTTTTAGAAAATATTTGATTAGTTGTCACTTGGGATTTAACATCCTTATAGCCCAAGCTCATGGAGATGTGAAGTATGTATTGAAGCTCTCTATAGTTTGATGTAAAGGTTTATATTTGAAAAGATTACAAAAGAAATGTTACCTTACATTTTATTTCCTCATTGCTAGCATTATGTCAAGAAAAGAAATTTGTATTATTTTTTTTTTCTTGCACTTTCTTGCTTATGTGACAACTTAAGAAAGGATGCTATTTAGAAATCTAATTGTGTTTTTTTTTTTTTTGTTATGGAAACATGTGACTACTATTAAATGAAAACACTCTCCTTGCAATATGTTTCTCTCTTAAAAATGTTGATAAGGTTAATACATGAAATGAAAGTTAAAATTTTAGATTTCGTTTCCATGAAAAGTTGATGTTTTGCTTTTATTAAATAATCATACTCAGTTTAAGCTATCTACTTTGAGGACTTTATTTTAGAAATAAGTCTTATTTATATTGGATAATACTTGCTTACCTTCCTTTTCACACTAAATGTAAAGAAACTCATATTAATCATTGTATCTTAGTAAATAAATGAAAATGGGTATTGCTGGTAGTACATTTAAAACTGTAGTTTTCTTTGTTTGTGCATTATCTGTAGATGGTATATATTCTTATTTTGTGATATACCTAATATATATAAATATCGTTAATTTATTTATAATATATATATATATATTTATTATATATATATATATATATATATTATATATATATATATATATATATATATATATATATATATATATATATATACGTATATATATTTAATATATATATATATATATATATATATATATATATATATATATTTAAAAAAAAATTATAACGAATTCTATTAAAAATATATATATATATATCACATAAATAATTTTTTTGGAATGGTGGGGGGTCGGCCCCCACACCCCTAGCATGATTTTTATTAAAGAAATACAAAAAAAAAAAAGCATTGGGGGGGGGCCGAACCCCCCCCCTATGCACTGACATCACTGCCCCCCCCCCTGAGGGCCTCCCCCCCCCGACCCCCCCCCAAAGCTCTTCCGCCCCCTTGCCGCCCCTGCTAACCTCCGTCCACCCCCCCCCCCGGACTCCACACCCCCTTTGCCTTCCCTAGCCTGCCCCCCCCCCCCTCCTGCCCTGCCCCCTGCCCTCGCCCCCACCTGCCCCCCCCATCCACGCCCCCTCCACTCCCACGCCCCTCCACCACGGCCCCCTCTCCCTCCAGATCCGACCCCCTTGTGTAAGCCAAAAACACAAAATATAATAAAACAAAATAATTAAAATAGTATTATATAAAATAAATTATATATATATATATATATATAGCTCCATGAAACTAAAAAAAGAAGATCCTCAACATTATAGTGAAGAATCAAATAAACTCCATGACTACTCTCCTTGCAAACAACCTGTAAATGTCTTAAAAAGAATGAATGAAAAAGAAGGAGAGGGGAAATAAGAAAGAAATTCAAATGAAAAGAAAGGAAGAGATAAAGAAGATTAGGGCAAACCCTAGGGCTTTTTCTAAACTAAGGGGCAAGATTGATTTAATCCTAGGGTCCATATTCAACCCTACACACATTAAATCATGGACAATTTTGTGGGAAATGAAATTTGTTTAATAATGAGTAGTTATTGTTCTTGGGGCAAATTTTTAACTAAAAGAGAAGAGACATTAAGTGTGTAAATTTAAAAGATAGGTAAATAATTAAAATCGGGTTTAGGCTAGGGTAATTAATTAATTAGGTAAATTAAAATAACATCAAATTAGTGGTTATCGAGAATGGGTTAAGAGATGAAATAGTATTAATTAAACACTTAAAAAAAAAAAAAAAAAAAATTACCCTGAAATTTTAGTCACGTTTGGTGCGTTTTTTGGTGTCCCAGGAGGGGCATTACAGTTGGTATCAGAGCTTGGGGTTCGCACTCGCGGACCACTGGGTAACTAATTAAAATAATTAATGTCAATTTTAACAACACAAAATTAACTAAATGAATAAAAATAAACAGTTAAAATAAATCACCCACTACCATTAAATTTTAAATTAATAAATTGCTCTCGCTCACCTCGTGCGCAGGATGGCGCCCAAGCGAGGACGATCAGCTAGAGGTTTGGGGCGTAGTGCATCTACGCAGGAGCCACTGGCACCCGATTTTGGGCCTCGGATATTAGAGGCCTTGCGCCAGCTGATAGGCGTTGTGGAGCAGCGCTACCACAACCGCAGGAGACGAGAGTGGAGGCACCATTGGGAGACGAGGAGCCATTAGGTGAGGACGCGCATTCAGAGCCGCCAGAGCACGATACACCGAGGCGGGAGAGGTCACGTAGCCCTTCCGTTCATCACGAGAGGGTAGCCTCATTCCGTCGTAGCCGCTCACACAGTCTCGAGGGACCATTCGAGGATAGGCGACTCCCTTCGCTGTTGGGACTACATCGCCAGGATCGAGATACAGGCAGTGTGATCAGGGATCTTCTTCGTTTGCAGCCGCCCACTTATACCGGCTCTACAGATGGCTTTGGGGCTGAGTCATGGCTCCTTAGTTTGGATAGTTGCTTTGGCTTGCACTCTTACGAGAGCAACGTCAAGGCGAGGTTCGCCATACACCTCCTCCGAGACGCAGCAGGCGTTTGGTGGAGGAATGAGGAGCGGAAGCTCCATCTGACTCGAGAGACAGTGACTTGGGAGATGTTCGAGGAGCGTTTCAGGGCTCGTTATATGTCAGAGCATTTTGTGCAGAAGAGGATCGATGAGTTTCACGACTTACGACAGGGATCTGGCACAGTAGCACAGTATGAGAGCAGGTTCCTGGATCTTTTACAGTATGTGGACTACCTGCAAGATGAGAAATTGTAGGTTAATAGGTTCATTCGAGGGCTTAATGCAGACATAGCAGGAGTAGTTAGGATGCTATCTCCTCCCACACTTGAGAAGGCCGTTGAGAAGGCCTACTTAGCTGAGGAGAACAGGACCAAGGCACAGGAGCATCGTGATAGAAACAAGAGCAAGTTTCAGGAGAGGATACAGGCCTTCCAGAGTCAGAGGTCACGAGGTACTGCACCACCCCCTAGAGGAGGATTTTGGCCTCCGCCAGCAGCCACGAGGGCTCCACCGCACCCACAGCGACAGACACAGCAGCAGGGCCACCCGCAGCAGGGGGCTAGACAGACACAGGGATTTCAGAGAGGTGTTTCTAGAGGAGGTTTTGGTGGAGCCAGAGATAGGAGGCAGGGCACTCAGCAGACACAGCCAGCTCGCACTCAGCAGTCTGCTAGGGTTGGACCAGCAGGATCAGTACACCAGAGTACAGGAGGGACCCCATCTCAGAGGGGTACAGGAGGTTGTTTTATTTGTGGATCTCCAGATCACTATGTGCGCATGTGCCCGCACAAACCCAATACCATGGATGCACAGAGAGCTGCTAGATCCGAGCAGATGGTGGGTGATGTAGGACGCGCTCATCGTGTATATGTAGCGGTTGACAACCGCCAGGCCGAGCATCAAGCCACAGTCATTGAGATGACAGTACTATCAGGGGTATTTCTGTCTCAGTACTTTTTGATTCAGGTGCTTCAGATTCCTTTATATCACCTTCTATAGTGGACCAGTGTGGGCTAGTGGTGGCTAGGCAACTAGATAGTTGGCAAGTTGAGTTGGCCTCTGGGGCCAAACTCACCATGGACTCGTATGTGGAGAGTTGCGTACTTGATTTAGGAGCCTTCTCCACTACTCTTGACCTCCGAGTTATCCCTCTAGGTTCCTATCAGGTAGTTTTGGGTATGGATTGGCTCGAGTCTCATCGAGCTAAGGTGGATTGCAGAAATAAGGTTATTGAGTGTCAGGATGATCTTGGGAGTGCAGTTGTGATATCAGGGATGCAGAGACCTATCTCCTTGCGCATGATATCGGCTAAGCAACTCAAGCGGAGCATGCGTAAGGGTGTCAGTTGTTTGCTATCACCATCAGTGATCGATCTGAGAGCATTCCAGAGCATTCACCCTTAGATGATCATGCAGTTTTGAGGGAGTATGCAGATGTGTTTTCTAGGTGAGCTTCCAGGGTTACCACCCCGCAGAGAGGTGGATTTCACCATTGATTTAGTACCTGGATCAGCACCAGTTTCTAGGGCACCTTATCGGATGACGACCCCAGAGCTTCATGAGCTCAAGATTCAGTTAGAGGAGTTGTTGGATAAGGGTCTCATTCGCCCTAGTGTATCTCCTTGGGGAGCGCCAGTCATATTTGTGAAAAAGAAGGACGGTTCTCTCAGACTTTGTGTAGACTTCAGGCAGCTCAACAAAGTCACAATAAAGAACCGTTATCCACTCCCTAGGATTGATGACTTGTTTGATCAGATGCGGGGAGTGAGAGTGTTCTCCAAAATTGATCTCAAGTCAGGATATCATCAGTTGCGCATTTCAGATGCAGACATCCATAAGACAACATTTCGCACACGTTATGGGCATTATGAGTTCACAGTGGTTCCATTTGGTTTGACCAATGCCCCAGCTGTCTTCATGAGCCTCATGAATGGTGTATTCAGGACATTTCTGGATCGCTTTGTCTTAGTGTTCCTTGATGACATATTGATTTATTCTCGTTCCGAGGAGGAACACGAGGAGCATTTGAGACAGGTACTTCAGGTTTTGAGAGAGCAGAAGTTGTATGGGAACTTGGAAAAATGTAGCTTCTTTCAGACAGAGATTCAGTACTTGGGTCATATCATTTCAGGTGAGGGTATCTCTGTAGATCCCTCTAAGATACAGGCTATCTTGGACTGGCCAGCACCCACATCAGTTACTGAGGTGAGGAGTTTCATGGGTTTGGCAGGGTATTACCGCAGGTTCGTACAGGACTTTTCTAGGATTGCTCACCCTATCACTTCTCTTCAGAGGAAAGGGAAGAAGTTTGATTGGTCAGAGAAATGTGAGCAAGCCTTTCAGTTGCTTAAGGAAAGGTTAACCACGGCGCCCATCTTAGCAGTTCCAGACCCGACAGAGGATTTTGTTGTTTGTACTGATGCATCACTAGAGGGTTTGGGAGCAGTTCTTATGTAGGAGCGTCGGGTTATTGCTTTTGAGTCTCGTAAGCTCAAGGACTACGAGCTTAATTATCCTACTCATGACTTGGAGCTTGCAGTAGTTGTTCATGCTCTAGTTCGTTGGTGACATTTCCTTTTGGGTAGGCCTTTCATTTTGAGGACAGACCATCGTAGTTTGCAGCATATCTTCTCACAGCCGAACCTCAATGCTCATCAACGGCGTTGGATGGAGTTCCTATGTGAGTATGACATGGAGGTTCAGTACATCAAAGGGAAGGAAAATGTGGTTGCAGATGCTCTTAGTAGATGACGACATGTGCTTGCTTCTTTGACACTTCAGTCAGATTTGAGAGGCAGGATTCTCGAGCACCTTCCAGAGGACAGATTTTATGAGGGAGCTAGACAGATGTTAGAGTCTCAGGGTTCATTAGAGGGCAGATATTCGGGGTGTGTTTTAGAGACAGATGGTTTGCTTCGATTCCACAGGCACATCTACGTGCCTAAGTCAGGTGATCTGCGTAGCTTCATCCTCACAGAGGCTCATCGAGCCCCATATGCGGCACATCCAGGAGTGAAGAAAATGCATGCCGATTTGAGGGAGTTATATTATTGGCCAGGTCTTCGATGGACATAGCAGATTTTGTTGCACGTTGCCTTGAGTGTCAGAGGGTCAAGGTAGAGCATTCTCATCCCGCAGGACTTTTACACCCTCATGATATTCCCGAGTGGAAATGGGATGTGATCTCCATGGACTTCATAGTCGGACTTCCTATGTCATCTTATCGTCATGACGCCATTATGGTCACCGTGGATAAGTTGACTAAGGTTGCGCATTTTTCGCCAACCAAGGTCACCTATAATGCACAGGCCATTGCCAAGGTATTTATGGAGGACATTGTTAGGTTGCATGGGATTCCGAAGACCATCATTAATGACAGGGATACTATCTACACTTCAGTTTTCTGGACTTCTTTTCAGGCCGCTCTGGGTACTCAGATCAATTTCAGTTCAGCTTATCATCCAGAGACAGATGGGCAGACAGAGAGGGTTAATCAGGTGTTAGAGGACATGTTGAGAATGTATGTCATGGATCAGCAGAAGAAATGGGAAGATTATTTGCATCTAGTTGAGTTTTCCTACAACAACAACTATCATAGTTCCATTGGTATGGCTCCTTACCAGGCTTTGTATGGACGACCTTGCAGGACACCTTTGAGTTGGGATAGACTAGATGACAGGATTATTCTGGGACCAGCCTATCTTCAGGATTTAGAGCAGCAGGTTGTGTTGATTAGACAACGTCTTGAGCAGGCCAGAGCACGCCAAAAGGCGTATGCAGACACCAAGAGGATTGATCGTCACTTCTCAGTGGGTGACAAAGTCTTCTTGAGAGTTCATCCGCATAAGAGTCCTATCCATTATGGAAAGGGTTCTAAGCTATCGCCTCGTTTTGTGGGGCCTTTTGATATTTTAGAGGTCATCGGTCCAGTTGCCTATCGCCTAGCTTTGCCACCACGCCTTGCACGGGCCCACGATGTTTTTCATGTTTCTGTACTACGTAGATATGTACCTGATGCTTCTCATGTCTTGGATTGGTCGGCATTACAGGTAGAGGATGGAGGACAGTGGAGATTGGAGCCCGTACGCATACTGGAGCACCGGAGGTTGGCCCTTCGGGGTCGAGACTTGGACCAGGTTAGAGTACAGTGGGACCGGTACGACGAGACAACAGCTACTGGGAGGATGCGATACCTTTGAGGGCTAGATATCCCTATCTCTTTCAGTGACTTCTAGGAGGAAGTCTAATTTTAGTAGAGGGGGATGTAGTGCCCACACTTTTTATAGCTCAGTAGCTTGTTGTTTCTTTGCTCATAGACATGTTTGATGAGTGATTGGTTATATCTTGGACATTATATTTAGATATTTGATCTTATTAGACATGTGTGGACATTTAGGCGTATAACGCCAATTTAGCTTAATTTCTATATTGTCGCATTTTCTTGTTATGTCATGGAAACTAATGAATATGATGATGTGTTTGGAACCTAATTATATTGATGGATAGTTGTTGCATGGTGGGATTATATGTCACTTTATCATCTTGTCTAACTTTTGGAATATGGAATATAATTGTGCACGTTGTCGCATCTTGATTTCAGTAGGATGTTAGGTTAGTTTAGAACGCATTGATATCTTACTATGTCATTGAATTATATTGTATCGGACAGGTGCGGTTAATGTGTGCAATGAGTGTGCAGGTGACAGGTTTACAGGAGAACGTGGGATTCAGGCCAGCTACTCAATCTTGCACAAGCAGCCTACGGGCTGAGCCCTAGCCATGTTCTTTGTGTGAAGCCTTAGTATAGGTGATTATTAATTTTGGGCACTATGAGTGACCCCAATGTATGTAATGTATTGTGCTTTGAATTATTAATTTTGGTTAGGGTAGTTGGTTATGATGTAAACTTGTTTTGGGAGTTAATAACTCCTCTTTCATTTAAATTGTTGATTATGTTTAATGTGTCACTTAATCACAAGGGTTTAGGGTCACATGTGAGACCCTTGGGTGGTCCCCACACCCTCTACCCTTGTGCCAAAAATGCAAAACCCGAAATTAGGGTATTTTGGGCATTTTTGGGGACCCCTTTGTAGCTTGGGAGTCCCCCTATCACAAAAATGAGCCCTTGGACCCTACCTAATGGGTAGGGGGCTTATTTTCAAGGCTAGAGGGAGTTTTCCCTCCTTTTTACCTCTTGAATAGTCACATCCATGTAAGGGATGTGGATTTGTGTGTTTATCAAAAGTTCCACTTATTTTGTCTTGCTTACATTTAAGGGAATTTGGGAGAAGAGGGCAAAAAGTTAATTTTACCCTTTCTCTCTTTTGTTTTGGCATCTTTGACCTTGATGAGGGAGAGGGGTGACACATGTCACCCCCTCATTTGTGAGGATGCTTGTTTGCTCCTCTTCAAATTCTCATTCATGGGAAATGAAAGGGACTTTTTTTTTGGAACTTCTTGCTTTTGGATGCTTGGGATTTTGGAGCTTGGAGATTGGCTTGAGTCAAGGTGTGAAGACATTGAAGTTGGAGAGCTTTTTGGAGAGCTTTCCTTGAGGTAGGCTCTCATGTCTTTTGTTGTGTTGTTTTCCTTTTTGTTGCTAGATTTGTTGCTTAAAATTGTTATTTGTTGTATGTGGATTTTGGTTGCTTGCTTGTTTTTTTAACTCCCTCCATCATATGGCATGATGGAGTTTTGGAGTGTGGGGGAAGAGAGAGGGAATTTTCCCTCTCAATCCTCAAGGCTTGATGGACAAGCCTTGTAGGATCTTATTGTTTTTCCCTCAAATGGTTGAGGTGGGGAAGTTGATTCATTTGGCTTGAATCTCCTTCCCCATTCTTGGTAAGAAACCCCTTTTGGGGTTTGAAAATCCTTCCAAGGAGGACTTGGAGAAAGGGGGAGGAATAAGGAGGGTCTTGTTTGAATAAGGAGCAATAAGGAGGATATGGAGATGTGTATATTGTGCAAATAATTTTGATGCATAACTTTGGAGAACTTTCTCCTCTCTTCCCCATTTTGAGGATGAACATGGGTTCTCCTCCTTGTAAATTTTGGAGTCTTGTTTGTATGTGTCTTATCTTTGTATGCTTGTATTATTGTTAGTGAACCCTTCATCTTGTGCAAGTTTTGATTAGTTATCCTCTTTCCCATGGGCTTGGGGGAGGCTAGCATGCATCCCAACCTTGGGATAGGCATGTGATGATGCCTATGGTTGGGTGGCAAACAAGCTCTTTTCTCCTTGCATGGTTTTTGGAAGACATGGAAGTTGGCTCTCAGTTGGAATTGGTGGCATTTTGGGCTCTCATTGTTCTTATCCTTCCTTGTGATACTTTCTTGTAATGTAACCCTCTTTCGAATATAGTATGTGAGAGTTTACATCTCCTTGTAAATCCTCCATTTTGTACATTTTGTATCACTTGTAAACTTGTCTTAGAAAATTTTTGATTAGTTGTCACTTGGGATTTAACATCCTTGTAGCCCAAGCTTGTGGAGGTGAAGTATTGAAGCATATGATCTCTCTACTTGAAACTTGATGTAACTCTTGTATTTATATTTACAAAAGATACATAGTTTGTTGAAGGTTTTGTTGCCTTACACCTATGTTACCTTGCAAGCATTGCTAGCATTATGTCAAGAAAATAAATCTGTATTTTTTTTTTTTTTTGCACTTTCTTGCTTATGTGACAACTTAAGAAAGGATGCCATTTAGAAATCTAATTGTGTTTTTTATTTTTTTTGTTATGGAAACATGTGACTACTATTAAAATAACACTCTCCTTGCATATGTTTCCTCTTAAAAAATGTTGATAAGGTTAATACATGAAATGAAAGTTAAAATTTTAGATTTTGTTTCCATGAGAAGTTGATGTTTTACTTTTATTAAATAATCATACTTTTTTAAGTATCTACTTTGAGGACTTTATTTTAGAAATAAGTCTTATTTATATTGGAAATACTTGCTTACCTTCGTTTTCACACTAAATGATTAAACTCATATTAATCATTGTTATCTTAGTAAATAAATGAAAATGGGTATTTTTGGTATACATTTAAAAAAGTTTTCTTTGTTGTGCATTATTTGTAGAATGGTATATATTCTTATTTTGTGATATACCTAATATATATATATATATATATAATTTATTTTAGAAATATATATATATTGTATTATTAATATATATATATATAGAAAATATTACGTATATATATATATATATATATATATATATATATATATACACACACACACACAACATATATATTTCACATACACACACACATATATACATATATATATATTTATATTTAATATACATATACATATATTAACATATTTTAACAAAATAAATTTAAAATGAATTCTATTAAAAATATATATATATTCACATAAATAATTTTTTTGAAATGGTGGGGGTTCCCCCCCCACCCCCGCACACCGTCCAAAGAAATACAAAAAAGCATTGGCGGAGGGGGACCCCCGCTGCTGTCACCCACTGTCCTGGGGGCCCCCACCACCCCACCCCATCAAATCTCTGCCCCCTTCCCTGCCACCCCAACCCACGGCCACCACCACCGCCTTGCCCCCTTTCCGACCCTCGCCCACTTTGCACCGCCCTCCCCGCATTCCCCTGCTCCCCTTCTTTGCGGCTTGCCTCTTTGCCCGCCCCTCCACTCTGCCCCGGCCACCACTCCACGCCCTCCCTCCACACCGCCCTCCCTCCAGATCCCATTCCCTGTGTAAGCCAAAAACACGATCAACAATAAAACAAAATAATTAAAATAGTATTATCAAAAAAAATAAAAATAAAGGAATATATATGAGCTCCATGAAACCTACAACAAGAAGATCCTCAGCATTATAGTGAAGAATCAAGTAAACTCCATGACTACTCTCCCAAACAACCTGTAAATGTCTTAAACAAGAATGAATGAAAAAAGAAGGAGGGGAAATAAGAAATAAATTCAAATGAAAAGAAATGAAGAGACAAAGAAGATTAGGGCAAACCCTAGGGCCCTTTCTAAACTAAGGGGCAAGATTGATTTAATCGTAGGGTCCATATTCAACCCTACACACATTAAATCATGGACAATTTTGTGGGAAATGTATTTGTTTAATGAGTAGTTATAGTTCTTGGGGCAAATTTCTAAATAAAAGAAAGAGAGACATTAAGTGTGTAAATTTAAAAGATAGGTAAATAATTAAAGACGGGTTTAGACTAGGTATTAGTGTAATTAGGTAAATTAAATCATTACTAATTGTCTTGTATGAAAGACGAAACTATCCTAGCGGCCGCTAACCTCAAGCCTCTGTGATGTTACAAAAACATTGATTCAAATAACATATTGAACCTAGCGGCCACCAGGCTTAAAATTAAACACAATGGCCGATAGGCTTAAATTTTTATTTCAAATTCATGTGATAGAATGTGAATATACTATTGAGCTCAGCGACCACTAGGCTTAAATTTTCATTTGGAATCATGAGTATTTAGGAAAGAAATGTAGTGAGAAACCACCCTAGTGGTCATCAGTCGTTAAAAATAGTCTTTTAAAATTGAAATATAATTACGGGAGCATTTAAAGTGCCCCACTATGTTTGTATTGGTCCATATGGAGAATTTCAACCCTACCTCAAGGTGTCCCCATGGCCACTTATTGAAAGCATCCTGTGAACTCAATGGGAATGGAACTTGGGTTGATGATTACAAACTATTTGTAAATTTTGGATGGTAAACACTTTTATTATACCAGATCTATGAACTAGAGTGGTGGAGGATCACTTTATCTAAGCGGGACATGGAGGTGGGCTTGGATCCTTAATGAGCCACCGATCTGCATTCAAAGCCCACTATGTTCCACTTGGTCCATATGGATAAGTTTGACCCCTACCTCAAGGTGTCCCATGGCCACTTATTGAAAGCATCCAATGAAACTCAATAGGAATGAAACTTGGGTTGATGATTACAAACTACTTGTAACTCACCAATAGCCCAAAAACTTGAGTTCATGTTGTCTTTGAAATATTTATTATCTAGTCGTGTATTTGAATATCAGTTAAGTCATTACTAATTGTCTATATGCAAGAAAATAACTATCCTAGCAGCCACTAACCTCAAGCCTCTGTGATGTTGCAATAACATTGATTCAAATAAAATATTGAACCCAATGGCCACTAGGCTTAAAATTGAACACAAAGGTCGTGAGGCTTAAATTTTCATTTTTGAATTCATGTGATAGAATTTGAATATACTAGTGAGCTCAATGACCACTAGGCTTAAATTTTCTTTTGGAATCACGAGTATTTAGGAAATAAATCTAGTGATCAACCACCCTAGTAGTCGTCAGTCATTAAAAATAGTCTTTTAAAATTGAAATATAATTACGAGGGAACATTCGAAGCACCCCACTATGTTCCTCTTTGTCCATATGGAGAAGTTCAACCCCTACTTCAAGGTGTCCCCATGGCCACTTATTAAAAACATCTTATGAACTCAATGGGAATGGAACTTGGGTTGATGATTACAAACTACTTGTAACTCACCAATAGCCCACGAGCTTGAGTTTATCCTATGTTAGAATATATGTTGTCTAGTAGTGTATTTGAATATCCATCAAGTCATCAATAATTATCCTATATGCAAGACAACGACTATCCTAGTGGCCTCTAACCTCAAGCCTTTGTGATTTTACAACAACATTGATTCAGATAAAATATTGAACCCAACAACCACTAGGCTTAAAATTGAACACAAAAACCGCTTAGTATTAAATTTTTGTTTGGAATCATGTGATATTTCAAATAAATAAATGTAGTGAACTAGGCAAATTATTTGGAATCATGAGTATTAAGAAAGAAATGTAGTTAAAAATAGTCTTTTAAAATTGAAATATAATTATGGGGAACATTCAAAGTGCCTCGTTATGTTCCACTTGGTCCATATGGAGAAGTTCGACCCCTACCTCAAGGTGTCCCCATGACCACTTATTGAAAGCATCCAATGAACTCAATGGAATGGAACTTGGGTTGATGATTACAAACTACTTGTAAATTTTGATGGTAAATGATTTTATTATACCAGAGCTATGAACTGGAGTGGTGGATGAGCACTTTATCTAAGTGGGACATGGAGGTGGGCTTGGGTCCTTAATGTCCACCATGCGATCCACATTCGAAGTGCCTCGCTATGTTCTACTTGGTCCATATGGAGAATTTCAACCCCTACCTCAAGGTGTCCCCATGGACACTTATTGAAAGCATCCAATGAATTCAATGGGAATGGAACTTGGGTTGATGATTATAAACTACTTGTAACTCAAAAATAGCCTAAAACTTGGGTTCATCCTATCTTTGAATATTTTTTTCTAGTTGTGTATTTGAATATCTATCAAGTCATTACTAATTGTCCTGTATGAAAGAAACAAATATCTATCATGGCATCTGACCTCAACCTCAAGCCTATGTGATGTTGCAATAATGATGATTAGATTTAAATTTTCATTTGGAATTCATGCGATAGACTTCGAATATACTATTGAGCTCAGGGCCTAGGCTTAAATTTTCATTTGGAATCATGAGTATTCAGGAAATAAATGTAGTGAGAAACCACCCTAGCAATGTCGTTGAGTCATTAAAAATAGTCTTTTAAAATTTAAATATAATTGTGGGGAGCATAGTTAGATTTTCAATCGAGTCGTTATAAATTATCCTTAATGCAAGACAACAAATATCCTAGTGGCCATGCTAGGAATATCATGTAATAAACTTTGAATAACATGTTGTACTCAAAGGCCACTTGGATAAACAATCAGTGTTGGAGTTTAGTTCAGTTTTGAGTTTTTAGTTGGGTCATTAATCATTATCTTGAATGCAAATACAAAAATTATCCTAACGACTAGTAATCTTAAGTCTTTATTATGTTACACAAATGCATAATGGAATAATATATTCAAATATCATTATAGACGCATTAATCATTGAACTAGGCTTCAAATATCATGTGATAGGATTCAAATTAATCTTTTCTTTGACTATTTTTGTCTTGGAACATCAAAGAAAGAAAGTAAACATCCACCCTAGCACTCACTAGTCTTAGAAGGTAGTAATGTAACATCCAAATATAATAAAGGAGCTAGTTAATTTTTCATTGGTCATTACTAATTTTCTTGTATGCAAGAAAAAAATATCCTAGTGGCTGCTAATCTCAAGTCTTTGTTATGTTGCACCAATGCTATTTACTAATCTTGACATTAGTGGCCAGGCTTCAAATATCATGGTAGGATTATGATAAATTAATACAGAAATCTAAATATAATAATGGTGCTTAGCTTGGTTTTCAAGGTGAGCCATCCTAGTTATATCATATGTGAGTCAACCAGAATCTTAGTGGCTCACTAGTCTTTGTTCTTGTTTGAAAAATGTATTCAGGAAAACTCTTTAATATTTGTCTTGTCTTGGAATATTTGTTGTCTTGTGTTGTCTTGTAATAGCTAGGCAATGTCGTAAACATCGAGCTTAATGACCTCTAGTCTTGAATATGTTATTTTAGAATTTAAATATTGTTACTTTATATTGGCTCATTTATCAAGTAAGTCATTACTAACTGTAAATGAAATATATGTTTGTAAATAGAATGATTAACATTTATATTTAATAATATTTACAATAACATATAATGTGCTTACCTTTTTCTAAACATAAAAAAATTGTAAAGACAATGCATTTAATTATTTCTACATGGAAAAAAAATATAAAAAAACTATGTATATTAACACGAAAATCAAGTGTGAATCAAATATTGAAGAATTAGTCATGACTATTCTTTCATATTAAAAAAATCATTAAAGGAAGTCAAAATGATTACCTAAACTATACAAAAGCAAACCATTACGATTTATAAAAAATAATATGTGACTCATGTTTTTTTTGCTAGAGATAGATGCCAACGCTTATGGGAAAAAAAATGGACGAAGAAGAATGAAAAATCAACAAAAAAAAAAACTAGAGAGACAGATAGAAGGGCTGAAAAGGGAACCCGTTTAATAGACATGAATACTTGAGCTACGATTGAACATAAAAATGGGTTTTCGAAGGAATAAATATTTTAAAAGGGATTACAAAATCTTCAGTCATGGGTGGACTAAAATGTGGTTTCAATAGAGCAATGTTTTTGACAAGAAGATGGAATGGAAACTACAAAGGTGCACCAAAGGGAAAGGCAAGGATGGGTTGTGGTGCAAAACACAAGAACTAGGTGAATACAAAGTTACTGTAAGTTCCCACCATCAACTACAATACACATACAATAACATAGATGATTTTGATAAATACATGTTTTAGTTGTATCTGATATTTTGACGTGATTGATAATGTCTGTTAAAGCTCTGTATTCTCTCTAAAACACAATATCAACGAGATTCTATTTCTAAACCTATTTTTCTGTCTCTTTTGATTTTGTCCTTTTTTGGGCCTCCTGATCTACACTTGCACCCATGATCTATCCACTATCACTATTTTTTGTCTTGTTTGTGTGCCCCCAAACATGATTACGATCATTGCCTCAACTTACCATTCAAAAAAACCTCCAGAATCGAGCACTCAGACTAGTAAATTAGTGCATGTGCATGTTGTATTCTATTTCAAGAGATCCTTTTCTACGCTTACAAAATAAAAAAGAAACCTTATATATATTTCTCTGGTTTATTTAGTTTTTTCCAAATGCATTCAATGAAAAGAAATTTGAAAACTAAAAAAAGTGGGAATAGGAAATTTCAAATTTTGAATTTCCCTTCTTAAAGCGAAAGTGTGGGATTTTGATATTTCAAATATTGGCATTTAATGCGGGGATTTTACATATCATACTTTGAATTAACTCTTCATTAATATTTGCATTTAATTCGGGGCATATGGTGGGATACGGGGAAATCAAATTGATTAATTTTACCTACTTTAGAAACAAGTGGGACAACGAAAAAATTTTTTTGTGATCACTCAGAAAACCACAAATATTAATTTAAGCATAATAAAAAACCATTTAGAAAATAGAAGTGAACATTAGGAAACAAAAAAAATTAAATTTTAATAGAGCGATATATGCCTCGTTAATTATTAATTTTTATCTAGTGCAAATTTGGTATTTTATAAATATAATGCACATTAATTCGGGGATAGTGTGGGATTTGGGGAAATCAAATTTATTAATACTACCTACTTTAGAAACAAGTGGGACATCGACAAAAAATTCTTTGTGGACTCAGGAAAAAACAATTGTTAATTTCAGCATAATAAAAAACCATTTAGAAAACAAAAGTGAACATTAGGAAACAAAAAAATTAAATTTTAAGAGAGCGATATACGCCTCGTTAATTATTAATTTTTATCTAGTGTGAATTTGGTATTTTATAAATATAATGACTTTAATTCGGGGATAACATGGGATTTAGGAAATCAAATTTATTAATACTACCTACTTTAGAAACAAGTGGGACATCGACAAAAGTTTCTTTGTGGACTCATGGAAAAAATGATTGTTAATTTCAGCATAATAAAAAACCATTTAGAAAATAGAAGTGAACATTAGGAAACAAAAAAAATAAATTTTAAGAGAGTGATATACACCTCATTAATTATTAATTTTTATCTAGTGTGAATTCGGTATTTTATAAATATAATTTGTGTTAATTCGGGAATAGCGTGGGATACGGGAAATCAAATTTATTAATACTACCTACTTTAGAAACTATTGGGACAATCATCAAAAGTTTCTTTGTGAACTCATGGGAAAATGAAAAATATTAATTTAAGCATAATAAAAAACCATTTAGAAAATAGAAGTGAATGTTACGAAGAAAAAAAATTAAATTTTAAGAGAGCGACTTATGCCTCATTTATTATTAATTTTTATCGAGTGCAAATTCGATATTTTTTAGCTATCATCCACGTTAATTAAAAAAATCCAATAAAATGTGGCATCTTGCAAGTTTGAACCAATTAATTACACAATTATATAATTGACACATTTATTAAGAAATTTTTAATTAGCGATAGAATTAACAAATATTTTTACCTATAAAAATCCATTATTAAGTTATAACTGTAATCCATTAAAATGTTGCCACGTGGCATGAAATTTCTAATATATCTCATGATCATCGATATTTTGGAGTTATTAAGCTTTACTCTAGAAAAACTAAAACATAATTTTACGCTTCACCAGAATTTGAGAGTACCTTATAGATAGGAAAGAAAATAGTGACCACTAAGCTCCATTAGAATGATATTTTTGCAACACCAATTCAAAATAATAAATACTTACATTTTATAGGGGATCAGGGTATTCTCTTCAAAGACGTGTTAATGAACAACTTGTTGTATGTTGTTTCCATCTATTTGTTGAGTAAAAGCCTAGCGGTCACTAGCCTCTATAACTCCTACATTTCATTTCCAACAATGTAAATAAATATCTTTACATTTTTTGATCACTAGTATTTTCATTAACTATAATCTTATCTTATTGACTATACATTCCTTCCACAACCAAGTGTGGCACTACATACCATTGAAGGATTTCTCAACTTCTATATTACTCATAAGTTATTTTGTGTCTAACACATAATTTATATCGGTTCATATCAAGTAAAATACTTAGCGACCACTAAGCTCCATTACTTGAACAAGATCAATCAAATAATGGGTGTGAAAGAAAATGCTTAATGATCGCTAAGCTACAATACTTACCAAAAGGAATGATTATGCGGAAAATAGGCTAAAAATTTCTTGATAACATAGATGCTTTATGAAAAAATCATACTAATAGATATTAGTGGTCGCTAGGCATTTTCCATAATATATTTTGATGGAAGATAAGTGAGATATGGAAAATTTTTAATGTCAAAAGCTATGGAGGTATTTGCATAGTCGGGAAGAAAGATGATTACTAAAAATGTTTTCAGGGTGCTCATATAACACCATAGGGACTATTAGGCACACACCTTTGCATCTTTTTTTTTAACACATCGGTGTGCATCAATGAAAATGATTAGCGACCGCTAAGCTCCACTACTTGTCAGGAGGAGTAGATTAGCGACCACTAGGCTCAACTGATTTTTTATTTTGAATATAGAGATCAAACAACAATTCATATTAAAGAAAATGCTTAGCGACCGCTAAGCTCGATTACTTTCAGGAAGGAATGATTTTTCTAGCAAAGCTAGGCTAAACAATATCTTATTTTGAAACATAGCACTCTAATAACATATCATAGTAATAGATATTATTGGGTGCTAGGATTTTTTTGTGAAATTTTTAGATGTAAAATATGTGAGATATAAAAATTGTTTACTATCAAAGCTATACAAGGTCTTTTGAGAAAGTAATAGATTAGCGGCCTCAAGGCTAAACTGTTTATTAATTTCAAAATAGAGATAAAAAATAGTTCATATAAAAGAAATGCCTAGTGACCGCTAAGCTCGAATACTTACAAAACATAGTGCTCTACGCTTATTGTTTATTGTTAAATGAGAAAGGAATAAATTAGTGGCCTCTAGGCTAAACTATTTCTTAATTAAGAAAATAGAAATAAAAAATTGTATTATAAAAAAATGCTTAGTGACCACTAAGCTATGATACTTATAGAACATAGCGCTCGGATAACAGATCATATGAATGGATGAAATGGCATCGCAAGGAATTTTTCATGTCGGTTCATATCAAATAAAATGCATAGTGACCACTAAGCTACATTACTTACTTAAAAGGAGTGGCTTGGCACTCACTAGGCTCTACTTGTTTCTATTTTTAAAAAATATCGAGCTAATTAAATTCATTGTCTTTTTTACAAAGATAAGAGTTAGAGCATAATAATAGAAGTACATATTTTGAATGTGAAGACATATCCTGATCATCTTGGCCCTTACATATTTCTAGAAATAACCCATTAAACAAAATAGTCCTAAACATTTTACTAAAAATTTAAGGAAAAGATGAACATGGGTCTTGCTCAAGAATGACTGATCCGAGTCCATGAAGAGAAATGCATGTTTTATGTTTGTCAATTATTCATTGATGAGAAGGCTATCAGCCACTATCCTATATATTGTTGATGAATCTATTTTAACCATGCAAAAAAAAATCTCAATAGGTTTGAAGTCAATATTTGTAATTATATTATATTCGATGGACTATCCTTGAATACAAACCTTTGAGAAGGATGAATAATGACTAGAATTTTTTCAAACCGATAAGTGTCATTAGTTAGTGAAAGGGAAGGCTTTTTATTGCTATGATCGAAAATTTCTTGTAATTAACATAGCCACATAGTGTGGCAATGTTAGATCATCATAATAAATGTACATCAATTAAACTTGAAGACATGTTCTTGTCCATCTTGGCCTTGCATATTTTCTTAAAATCATCCTTCAAAGAAAATATACCTAAAGGATCAACCACATACACAGGGTGAAGGTGAACAAGATTTTGGCGCAGTATTAAATGATGAATTCTATTGCATTGATCAAATATTTCTGATATAGTATGCCCAATAGTGTGTTTGATAAAATAAACATACTTTTTTGGGCCAAGGAAAATAAAAAAAACTGGGTCTAAGTGCTATATGAGCATGTCAAACTCTCTCCAATCCTCAAAGCTAGTTTGGCAAGATAGCCACGAAAAAAAAGGTGACCTTCTTCCAGATGCTAATCGCATAATTAATAACATGACTAATGACTAGAATTTTTATTGGAATGTGTTTGTTGGATTGATAGAAGTTGATAATGTTGATTGATGTAAGAGAAGTGTGGTTATGTAGATATGTAGTAAATTTTGAGAAGTCATTTTGCAAATGCGGAAGGTGTTATTACAGAGAATGTTGAAGAGGGTATTGAGAAAAGAATGTTAGTGGAAAGCATGTTGTGTATAATTTGTGTAGAAGGAATTGTCTTTAACCAACCCTGTCGATACAATATTGTATCGATCAATTTTTTTCCAATATACTAGGTTCATATTGCCCAACTATATGATTTGTATCATGAAACAAGATGAAGTATGGAAGTTTTAGACTATTTTCATTAAATTTTAAGTAATGAGTTTTTTTTTTCAGACCACACCATATTTGTTATTTTGAAGGAAAGAACAGAAGGGAATTGTCTATCCTCGAGACTTGTCTAGCTCTTGATGGCATGATCAAGATCTGCACACTGTTTGTTGATAATTCATAGTTGACGCTTAATTTTTTTGCTTTTCTATCTTGTGATGTTTTGTAATCAGATGTACTCCTAGGATTTTTTCTACCTAGTTTGAACTCATGGCTTTGGGGCATGCTTCCATACTTGCCAAATTTTTTGGTGAATATTCTTATATCATTTTACTTGTTAATAGAATATAAGATGTTATTCATAAATAAAACACACCATCAACCCCAAATTACTAAATTAAAAGTAAATGTAAAAATTATTGAGATTACTCAAAGGACCAAATATAGAATTTTTATTTTTTAATGATTATTAATAGTTTGAAGATTAAATTGTGCAATATCATGATATTGATTACCGAGGTTGTCCCCGACTATAGATTACAGACCCTGATCCCACCCAATGTAAATTAATAAATGTATGAATCAATAAATTAAAGTGTTGGAACATTGTTGGTCATTGCTATTGAATTGAATAGTAATGATTTAATTATTGAGGTGACTCTCATATTATTGCTAACACCGCCATCAAAAAAAACTTGTGTGAATAAAAATCCTTTTGTACTCTTTCATTAATTACATATTGGACCTTAAATGTTATATATGGGGAGGCTACTAAAAAGGTGGATTTTATAGAAAATCATGTGATAAGATTGGAAATAAATATGTTGATCACCCGAACTCATCACCTTTTCCAATAAAGGTCGATATTAAAGCCCCTAACAAGCTTGTATTAATTACAAGCATGCGATGGCATAGTCACTCCACATATTTACCAATCCTCTCCTCCTTATTTTCACACCTTTCATCTTTATTTCACTAGGATTTCATTTTTTTCTATCATGGCCTTTCCAATGTTTCCTTTCATGTAATTTTCCGTGTTAGTGAGTGAAATGGCATTTTATACCAAAATTTCATCGTCACCGTTTGAAATCCATTTTTCAATTGAAAACAGAGCAAGACCTAGTTTTTTATTGAGGGAGTTCTTGGAGATGATTATCTTTCTCTAGAGGGACATTCGAGGGTAAATGTGGAAGTTTCTTCGAACATTCATTTTCATCTTCTTATCATACACCTAAAAGGATTGGGCTTTGAAGATGGGTCATCACTGGATCAAGCCAACATATAGGGTTGGCATGGAAGTGAAAAATGGAAAAAACCATGAGTGCATCATGGCCCTTGCTATCTGAGGCTCATTATAAACAAGAAGGTTTTCTGACGTGGCCATTTTTTTAGAGTTGTACAAATGGTTTGACATCCTAATGTGATTTGTGTCTAGTGTGTCCAAATGGGGTGAGACACCGAGGGTGGGAGATAGTTCACTCCCCTTTCCTGACCTGGATGATATGTTTTCTCTATTACAAGAGGAACCAACACATTGGGATCTTCTTCACCGGGAAGGTCACGAGGCATATGATTGGTTAAAGAGTCGGGTTCTTTTGGAAAAGAGCATCTTTTTTCCTAACCTCCTACGGAAACCATTTTTAGGCCCGTTAAGGTGGAGGTTACAGAGGTGTCATCTGATTCAAATAAATAAGTGCTTCTAAAATCCATTAGGTATAAATTTGTTTTGGTTGTTATATAGCCTTTCTAGTTGCATTGTTACCAAATCATCATGTCTGTCTTATTGGTCTGGGTTTTTTTTGTATTCCCAATCACTTGTGTTTTTGGCATAGGCCCTTAAGCATTTTTTTCACCAAAGTATTGTTGATCATTCAGTTTTTTTAGACTGATCCTCTCATTGTATCTATAATGTAAAGGGAAAGGGACCCTTCAACCCTCCTTCAGTTATAAAAATCAAGAAATCATTAATAAAGTTTTTTTGTTGTGTGTTGCACTATGTAATTTCAACAATTAATCGCTATTAAATTTGGTTTGTTTGAAGATGTCAATTCATTGCTAGAAGTGTAGACTAGCGGCCACTAACATCAATATATTATAGAATATCTTTCCATCAATGTAAAAAAACAATTTTGTACAACTTTAGGATAGAGGAGCTAATAGTGGATTGATGGCTATCTTCCCATCACTTTAAAAAAAAAAATTGAGTTACACTACATCATTGTGGAAACTAGAGGTCTTCACTTTCAAAAGCTATGGAGGTCTTTGAGAAAGGAATAAATTTAATTCTCTTGCAATAATAATAGAAGATATTGTAAATGGCTCTATTTCTTTTATAGAAACCTCTCCTACAACAATCTATTCTGGGAAATTCCTGTCATTAAAAACTTTTCATGTTTTCCTCCATACAGTTGTAGATATAAACACAAATTTTCTCTTGCGTACCAATTCAGTTTTGTTTCTTATGGTTTTTGGATATCACCAATTAACTGATGCAAGAAATAGTAGTTGTCTTTTAAATAGCTTGGGTTCCAGAGACATTCTTCTATTGTTATCAAAAATTTGGCAAACTTGGATATGTATGATGTTGTTCTAACAAAATTGTGGCCCAATGCAATGAACAACATCATCCATCTCAAAACTAAAAATTGTTTGCATCTGTTAGGGTTCAATACTACTATTGTGCATAATTATAGCTCTGTACCATTCAAATCATCCAAAGGTATTTACAAAAGGCTCTGCAAAACAACATGGAGCAAGGTGTTAAAACTAACATGGAAAGACATGATTTCATATTGTATAGATTATCATATGACAAATCAAAAGCAATATCATATTACAATTTCTTTATTGACACATCTATTTGTTACATTTAGGTTCTCCAAGGTTGGTCATACTACACATGAACATGGCTCTTTACATGTATGATGACATAATGATGATCAAAAAAATCTTAAAGAGAAATATGTAATTGGCTATGGTGCTACAAGCAATCTTTATAAATGTGATCTAAAGAATTCTAAGCCAATTTCTATAAAGAGAATGTATAATCACTACCCACTAAGCTTGCTTGCATTTGAAACTGATGTGGAAATAGTTGGAAGCATCAAGCATCAAAATCTTGAGAGTCTGCATGGATGTTCACTTTCTCCACTTGGAAACCTAATGTTTTATGATTACATGGTAAATAAAAGTCTATGAGACATCCTACATGGTGAGTAAAATGATTATGTTATGAAGAAAAATGAATCTATACATTATAGATTCAATTTTTGAAATAGAAGTGTCCAATCAACCTCTAACCTTCATAGTAAAATGGATATTTGGAAAATCTAACAAGTGTTTTATTAATTTTTATTTTCATATAGGATCATCAAAGAAGATTAAGCTAGACTAGAATGATCGGCTAAAGATTTCTCATGGTGTTGAAGAAGGATAGCCATATCTTCATTATGACTATAACCCACACATTGTTTATAGGGATGTGAAGACTTCTAACATTCTTTTGGATTATAATTTTGAACACAAATTTGTCGACTTTGGCATTTCAATTGCATTTCCTCATCCAAACACCACACCTCTACCTATGTTATGGGTACCATTCATTACATTGACCCAGAATATGCAAGAACATCAAGGTGAATAAGAAATATGTAGTACACTCTTCTATTGTTTTCCTTCTCATAAATACTAGTCTCTACTTTGATAACACCTCCACTACTACTTTACTCAACACTACTTGTATCCAAACCGAGAAGTCCCATTCTAGAGGAAAAAATGTATTCATGTTTTGTGCAAATAAAATTGTCCACAAAAGGTGATGAATCCTCATATAAGATTTACAACTATATATGTATGAATTTGTAACAAATTTAAAATGTACAGATAGAACCTTTCAATGTAAAGATGATGACATATCAATTTTGTTATTTCTTGACTCAAAAAAATACAATTGTGACACAATGAGTGTTTTGATTGATGTAAACTATAAAATAATGGTTCAATGTATCTCCAGGGTGTAAGAAAACATTTCTCACAAACATTTTTCTTGCATTGTGTCAAGGATTATTTCATTTTCTTTCTCACGGAAGTGACTCATTGTTTATATGGAGAATGGAACAATTTACAAGCATAAATTCTACTATCTTTCAGAGTAATAGAATTTTGATATACATAAACTCCCAACTTTTTGTTTGATTTTAATGATTACTCACAGATATAGTTTATAATAATAAACACTAGTGAACTTGTACAATCTAAAAAACAATAATTGAGTTGTTATAAGGTATATTTTGGGGTGAGAATGTAATTTTATTGTGAGTTCCACTAGAAGTCAAAATAACACCACTAGCATTTACGACCCATGTCAAATTTAAGGATATGTGCATACTAAACATTGAAAGTGCATGCCTCACACTTTCAAAGTTTGAGATTCACACTCTAAAGTGTGAGTGTGAGACTTCACACTTTCAAGGTGTGAATCTCAAACTTTGAAAGTGGGGCTCTTGCACTTTTAGAGGGTGAGGCTCACACTTTCAGAGTGCGAGGCTCGGATTCTTCAGAGTGTGGGGATATCACTTTGAAAGTGTGAGGCTCAGAATTTTCATAGTGTGGGGCTCACACTTAGAAAGTTACGGGGCTCTCAAAATTTTCAAGAGCATGGGGACTCACTTCAAAACTGTGAGGCTCTCAGAATTTATAAGTGTGAGCCCCACACTTTAGAGTGTGAGGCTCACACTTTTAGAGTGTGAGGCTCACACTTTTAGAGTGTGGGGCTCACACTTAAATACAATGGGATCATGACTTATAATAGTTACCAAAGCTAACCTTACATCGAGGATTTTTCACTTTCATTTAATACAATGGGCTCATGACTTATAAGAGTTAGCGACCACTCACCTTAGATCGATGCTCATGACTTATAAGAGTTAGTGACCACTCACCTTACATCAGGCTCATGACTTATAAGAGTTAGTGACCACTCACCTTACATCGAGGCTCATGACTTATAATAGTTAGTGACCACTCACCTTAATACAAATGGGCTCAACAAATAATAGTTAGCGTCCACTCATGACTTTGAACTAGCTTTTGCAGGAAGTTATTGTTAATTTTTATTTTATTAATCCAACGGGCTCATGCCTTATAATAGTTAGTAGTTGTTAGCCTTACATACTCTCAACATTGAAAATCAACATTGAAAAATCTAAAAATGAATCGAAATTGGAATCCAATAATAGTGAAATTGGAACTAGAATAATTCCAATAAAATTGAAATATTGAATCCAATAATGCTATTGAATATTAGATTCTAATAATATAATAGTAATAATGGAATCCACAATGTGAAGAATAACATTTGGTTTTCCTTCAAAATAAAATGAGGCCCAACCCACTTCATCTTCATGTCATGAATACAATTGTATCGTTTTGGCTAGACTATCCTTGGTGGAGCCAAGTTTTACCTCCGCCAAGTGTTGCACTACATACCCTCAAGAGGGATCAAGCCTTATGTAGTTCTATAGTTTTGTTTTAGGAATAGTTATATTTATGGGAATTTATCCATCCTCAAACAAAAAAACATTTATTGTTGGATTGTTCCCCATAATTTGCATGGAAGGAGGATGATTACAATGGAAGGACACATTCTGACAACCTTTATAGAGTTAATAATTGTATCATATTGGTTGCACTATCCTTGGTGGATAACCCCTATGCTTTTGGTCTCTCTCTCTTTTCATGAAAAACAAAAATGAATATTTCTAACTCTTCTCAATGTGAAGAATAACATCTACTTTTCCTTTCATTACAAAAAAAAGGGGAATAATCCACTTCATGTTCATGTCTTGTCCATTCAAGTAGATAGATGCCCATATGTAGTTTGTCTTATGCCTATTTTTCTTTGTGATTCCTATTATTAGAATGGACATGCCCATTATCAAGATGCTACAAGAAATTGATATGAACATTTTTCTAATTTTATCTTTGCATAATAAATTTATATGAATTGAATGGGAAGATGCCCATTCAATTATAATATGAGTAGTAGAAGAAAATTATTGTCAGTTTAGCACTTCTGTAAACTTAATCATATCTAACTCCACAATGAAAGATGCTAGTGGAGAGATAAAATTTACTTTGCCTTTGTTTAAGAATGGGCAGTTTTTCATTCTTTCATACAAACATTTTTTTTTCATTTTATCTTGAATACAATTATATCGTTTTGGCTGGACTATCCCTGGCGGAGCCATGTTATGCCTCCACCAAGTGCTACACTACATACCCTCGAGAGGGATCAAGCCTTATGTAGTTATATAGTTTTGTTTTAGGAATAGTTATATTTAAGGCATTTGTCCGTTCTCAAACAATTGCTCCCCATTTTACATGGAAGGAGGACGATTGCAATAGGACACATTCTAACAACCTTTATAGAGTTAATAATTATATCATATTAGCTGGACTATCCCTAGCGGATAGCCTCTATGTTTTTGGTCTCTCACTCTTTTCATGAAAAACAAAAATGAATATTTCTAACTCTTCTCAATGTGAAGAATAACATCTGATTTTCCTTTCATTGTAAAAATGGGGAACAATCCACTTCATGTTCATGTCTTGCCCATTCGAGTAGAAGAAATATGCCCATATGTAGTTTTCCTTATGCCTATTTTTCTCTGTGATTCCTATTATTAGAATGGGCATATGCCCATTATCAAGATGCTATAAGAAATTGATATGAACATTTTTCTAATTTTATCTTGCATACAATGAAATTTTTCTAATATGTATATTGAATAAATGTATACAAATTGAATGGGCAAATGCCCATTCAATTATAATATGAGTAATAGAAGAAAATTATTGTCAGTTTAGCACTTTTGTAGACTTAATCATATCTAAATCCACAATGAAAGATGCTAGTGGAGAGATAAAAATTACTTTTCCTTTGTTTAAGAATGGGTAGTTTTCCATTCTTTCATACAAACAAACAAACATATTTTTCATTTTATCTTGAATATAATTGTATCATTTAGGCGGACTACATACCCTTGGGCAGATGCCCATTCTCATAGTTGTATTAAATTGATTTAGAAATGGCAGATGCCCATTCTCATAGTTGTATTAAATTGATTTATAAATGACATATGCCCATTCTCATAGTTGTATTAAATTGATTTAGAAATGGCAGATGCCCATTCTCATAGATGTATTAAATTAATTTAGAAATGGCAAGTGCCCATTCTCATAGCTCATAGTTGTATTAAATTGATTTAGAAATGGAAAATTCCCATTCTCATATTGGAGTAATTAGCATATTTTTAAAGACCATCTTGAGGGGATCAAGCCTTATGTAGCTCTATTATTTTGTTTTAGGAATGGGCATCTTGGCGGACCCTTGGGTAGATGTCCATTCTCATAGTTGTATTAAATTGATTTAGAAATGGAAAGTGCCCATTCTCATAGCTCATAGTTGTATTAAATTGTTTTAGAAATGGCGGATGCCCATTCTCATATTGGAGTAATTAGCAATCTCGAGGGGGATCAAGCCTTAAGTAGCTATATTATTTTGTTTTAGGAATGGGTATCTTGGTAGACCCTGGGAAGATGCCTATTCTCATAGTTTTATTAAATTTATTTAGAAATGGAAAATGCTCATTCTCATAGTTTTAGTAAATTATTATATAAATGGAGGATGCCCATCCGAGGGGGATCAAGCCTTATGTAGCTCTATTATTTTGTTTTAGGAATGGGCATCTTGGCAGACCCTTGGGCAGATGCCCATTCTCATAGTTGTATTAAATTGATTTAGAAATGATAGATGCCCATTCTCATAGTTGTATTAAATTGATTTAGAAATGGTGATAAAGTTGTTAATTAGTTTTATAAAATTTAATTATATTTTTGAATATTATTTAATTGTTTTAAAAATATTGTTTATCCATTTGATAATATAATTTTGATAATATAATTAGATGTTATTAATATGTTTCTAGTTAATATAGTAATGTAAGTTTGTTGGCAATAATAATTCTTGTATTTATTTATTAGTATTATTAATTAATGTTGTTAATTAATTAATTTTCTTTAATCCTAATATCATATGTTAAATACATATTCTTTGATTTCTAATTTTTTGAAATAATGTTGTTTATGTCGTTAATTAGTTTTATAAAGTTTTATTATATTTTTCATAATTTTAAAATGCACTATAATTAATTAAGCATTATAAATAATGGTGATTAAGTGGTTAATTAGTTTTATAAAATTTAATTATATTTTTATAATATTATTTAATTATTTTAAAAATATTGCTTTTTCGTTTGATAATATAATTAGATGTTATTAATATGTTTCTAGTTAATATAGTGCCCTACACTTCACGGAGGAATTCTAGTCAACGCCACAACAACAATGAATTTATGATGGTGGTTGCCCAGCCTTATAATAAAGACACAAGGTGTGTAGAAAACAACAAGGGTGAGGTAGTCATTAACCTCACCGCCCATCATTTTGAGATCATACTCGCATCCCTCACCACCGGCACTTTGTGGCCGTTAGCTGCAGAGTGCATCAAGGCCCGGGAAGACCATGAAGACCAATGTATGCAGCTAATGAACGAAGTATATCTAAAAATAAGAAGGTGGTAACACAAAGGCCCCAAATCATCTACCGCAGTGACTTCTCAGAAGAGATCAGTGATACCATTACCTTCCTGAGCAGGGTCTTCGGGCTTTATGACGCCCATTACTTCCATAAATGGATGTTGCGCTACTTGGAAACAATGAACAAGAATTTGCCTGATCAGCGCTTTTGCTGGGGGGAAATTATAAGCAGCACCATCTCCGAGTAGCTACAACAATTCAGCACAACGGGAGTATTCCATATGAACTCCTACGTGGTCTACACTGCAGCGTTAGAGAGGGATTATCCAGGCCTAACACGAAGTGGAGTTTGGCCTCAGGTCAAAATATATGAATATTATCCAGAACTGAGGCTGGAGAATAGCATCACCCAATTCACCAAAATCAACGATGCATTCTTTTACCACATCATCTGCTTGCTAAGGCCGAATATGACTCATGGTCGATTTACCAAAAACATAAGCGGTAGCCACAGAGAAATGGGGGCCCTGTTCACCCAATTTCCCACATTCACCTATCGAGGGCATCAACTTTTTGGGAGAGCCAACCAGCTACCAAGGTATCTTTGGGCCTAAACCGATTCTACTAGAGCTATCAAGGTAGTTGTTCACATACCACTAAAAATGCCTTAAAAGAAAGAAGGGTGGAACTCCTTTCCCCTCACAAAGGGCCGATACACATGCTCTACCCACCACAAGGCGAAGGAAATGTTTGCGAGAGCCGGAGTTACTTAATTTGAAACATGACTTCCCGCCGCCAGCCTACCTTCAACCCAAGGAACCTGCTCCGAAAGGCAAAACTTGATCCAATCCATGTCCCTCAGATCGAGGACATTTACATTGACATCATCCATGAGGTGGAGCTCAGAAGAAAGGATCATTCTCGCCTAGCCTTGGTAGAAATCATCCAATATGGGGTAGCCATTGTCCCCAAAGGCTACCAAACAACAGAAGATGAAGTAGACAAGGTATATACTGATACAGATGGGGACGATTGGCCCTTTCCGGCCATTGATAGAACTAAAGCTCCTCAGACAATTGAGGAGAGGGTCAAGGAGACTTTGCGGAGGACAGAACATTGGTGCCGGATGAACGGCCTAATCTACCTCGGGGTAGATTTCACAACCTCCCCATTGGGCAACGCACCTTCACGATCCAAGAAGCAGCTTAAAGGAAAAGGTGTAGAAGGTGAATCCAGCACCATTCAGGAAGAAGCCCCTGAAAGTCCTCCTTCCACAGTGCCAGAACAAGTCATAACTCTGGAGGAAGAAATAACAGAGGATAGTCCCATAGGCCCATCCACTCAGGATGTCGGCATTGCTACCACAACAGAGGTCCCTTCTATCCCTTCTTCTTCTCTTCCTTCCCCTCCTCGAGTGACTCAAGCGACCATCCCTTTGGTCGTGTCCTCTGTCCCTTCTTCTACTCTTTCCCCTGCTTCTTCGTCTATCTTCTCCTCCCTCACTGATCTGTCCTCCTCCATTTCTTCCCTCATCTCCGGGCTCCCTTCCCTTCCTATGTCTTCCGCAGCTGCAGTTTCCCTTCCTCCCGTGGACACTTCTTTGGCTATTCTCTCAATGCCGCCGCCGCGTGTCTCCACGTTTTTCCCCTCTTCTACTGTAGCTGCCTCCTCCTCTGTCTCTGGTCCTTCTTCCATAGGACCAGCCTGGATCTCTCAACAGCTGAAGCCAGCAAAAGAGGAAAGTTCCCATCGCTCCGATGGACTTTTCAGTGATCCCAACCAAAGGGGCGAAGAAGCTGAAGCCTGTTGCACGCTTCTCTAAAAGTGCTGCAGGTGAGAGAATCATGGAAATTACATACCCCGATCCCCTCAAAGAGAAAAAGGATCTGTCTCCGACAGATTTTACTGTGACCCAAGTCACAATGGGGACATCTTCTGAAAGTCTCCAGGGGGAAGCTCTTTCTGCGGTTGACGCCCTCTGTCAAAAGCTTCAAGAGACAAAAGAAGAGAAAAGGCTACTAAAAGAGCAAAACAAATATCTGCTCCAAGCCTTACAGAAGATGGGTAGTGCGCCTCCCACAACTGCCACCGAGACTTCTGAGCTTCTCAGCCAGGAGAAAATCAACGAATATGCAAAGATCGGTGAGCAGGGTATGGCCATTTTTGCTTGGAGGAGCCAGATCCTCAAGGACAGTGAAAGAGTGATCACCGAGTTTGTCGATTTGTATCTGAACATCGAAAAGGCAAACAAAGAGCTCCAAGCATTAGCGGGGCCCATATCAGAAGACTTGGAACATGCTGATCGCAAAGACGAGGCCTTCCAACAAATGTTCGACTGTTCAGTCGAAGATCTGGTCAAGTTCGGCATCTTCGGCCATCCAAGGGCCCTCAACAAAATCATGTCCACTCTGGACTACCGGTGGATCAGCTAGAATTTATTCTAGAAAAGATTGACAAAGTCAAGGAAGAAGCCCTGGATGCGATGCACCAAATGGAACGAATTGTTCTCAACATGTCTCCAGGGTTGCTCACTCCTTCCTTTACCTTAAGGTCAGCTGATGAAACCATCCGGATCTTCAAGGAGATCGCTTCTCAAGGAACGGGGCCAGAGGTCACATTTGACACTGAATCTATCAACAACCTGCTGGCCTGTAGGGACTTCATCGGGTTCCTCATTGAGGCGGAGAAGGACTATTCCAAACTTCTCGAGAAGCTCATAAATGAGCGGGAGACTTGTGAGGCGATCAGCGAGCGGCACAAGGATCCTTCCCAGAATCAATTTGGGCCAATGATTAACAAGTTTTTGGAATACCGCGCTCAATTCCATATCTCATCACCTGAGCAGCATCAAAAGTAGGCTACCCCCTTTCGGTGCAGGATGATGACGATGAGTAGCTGCTCCTTCTTCTTCTTCTTCTTCTTCTTCTTCTTCTTCTCTCTCTTCTCTGACTTTCTTGTTGGAATGTCTAAAGTATGTTGGCACAAATGATGACATCATCCATGTTGCGTCATGGGATGATGTCATCCATCAAGTTGTCAAAAGTCAACATGACTTTTAGATATTTTGTAAATATCTTTGTAAATAGGTGGTTGGCTCCTTTTTGCCTTCTTTCCTTCTCCTCTTCTATATATATTGGAATACTTGTTGTATTCAAGTGTTGAAATTTTTAGATGAAAATAGAAATGAGGAGAGAAAGAATTTGAGCTTTCTTATAATAGAAGAAAAACAACAATACAAATATTGAGGCTTTGTACTGAATACTTGTGTTATACATCAGAGCTTTCTTATGTTAGATCTGTATGTGTTTATTCTGTTAGATTCATATCTACCTTTTTGTCATTTGCTCATCAGTATTGCTTTGTTTGTTTATGTAAGTAGGTTTGGCTCTGTTTACTACCAATCCCAAAACATAAACTTCCCGACCTTTCTGCTTTGGAATTCATTTCTTTTCTTCCTTCGGACCTGCTCTTTCTCTATCCCCTCTTTCATTCCTTTCTTTCTGCGATGCAAAACAATCCCATCGGGATGAGATCCCAACCCCGAAGGCGAATCCGTGAGATTTGCACAAGATTCCTACTTTTGGTAGAATAGCAATAAACCAGCCACTTTGTTGACTCAAAGAGGGGCTATGCCCCTGCACACTATTGGCTCGCTCTATCCATAGATCTCGTCCAGTGATGATTTTGGACCAACTGATTTTGGCGACTCATTTGGGATCGAATAGATCTGTTAGATCTATAATGGTGGTAACATAGAAAATCGGAAAAATAAGAAAATTCTTTGCTGTTTGTAAATCAACTTTTGATAAAAATCCAAAAATTGCAAAAGTGCTCAAATTGAAAATTTTCTTCGAGATCCATAGATCTGCCTAGTTACAAATCTTTAGTTCTCTCGAGTTTTTATAAAAATCGAGTATTTTGCCGTAGATCTGAGTTTTTGGCTGTTTGCTAAAAGTTTGAAACCCTCTGAAAAAATTCAAAATCAGATCTGAAAATCAGCTTGCTAATCTTCCCTGCCATCTTATCCTCATTGTTATTTGTCATTTAACCGCAATCGGTTTTCTGAAGAGGATAGTTTTAAATATTTAGAAAAGTATTTGCTGCTGGTTTTTATCAGAAAAACCAGAAAATCAGCAAGTACAACCAAAAAGAAAGTTTGAATCTCATGCCATAATGTTACGATCTGGAAGGTACACCACGAGTGAACCTTTTACGCGCGCAATGTAGAGAGCCCACGGAGAAGCTGATCCTACTTTCGATCTGCTTCAAAGGCACAATTTCAGCGTAACGCCGGCATGTTTTTCAACGCTAAGCTCGGCCGACCGGTCGTCCAGGAGTGTCTCGCCTCCGCGAAGGAAGAATTTTTCACAGGGGGCATCCACGTCCCTTTGTAGCGCCTTCTTCGCTCGGTGGGACCACCCTTCCAGCCGTGTTCTCTTTCCAGCCCTTCAAATGGCAGTACCATGGGGAAATGCTATGGGTCCTCTTGCACTGCCACATCCAGCTCACGCGCTCCCTCACGGAAACCGAAAGAATTTTCCCAAATTCGACAGAGCGGAAATCAAAGCACATAATCCCACATATCTGCATTCATCATGTCATGCAAGATCACCGGCGTAACTCACGAAGATGTGTCGGTTCACCTTTTACTCGAAACCCTACAGGGCCTGCACTGAATGGTTTCGGCATTTTCCTACCGGATCTATCACCAGGTTGGGCCACCTTACGGATGCTTTCGCAGACAGATACAAGCCTTCGAGGATGCATTCGCATTGCTTATCATGGATCACTCACCTAAAGAAGGAGGCCAATGAGACCATGCGCGATTTTATCACCCGGTCAATGCACTAATCAACCGTGTCCCTGTTGCCATGCTTCCAACACCGGAAAATCAAAAGTGTTTCTTCGTAAACGCTATGAGTTCGAAAGTTAGTTTCTTACTCCTTCAAGAGAGAGTAGCTACCTTAGTTCTCGCTCAAAGCACGCCATTCGAATAGAAGATAATCTGATAATATCTGGCAAATTAAAAAAGGAATCAACCAAGCCTAAATCTTTGGGCCCTTCGCCCACTACTTCATCTGATCCAGCCTTTCAAAAGATGGCAAATGACTTGCTTGCATTGAAGAAGCAGTTGGCCCAGGCCTCCCCCAGTTCCTCATACCGGGATATTCCGCGGAGGAATTTCGTTCCTAACAATGTTTCACAAAGGCCGCGCTTACCTACAGCTGCTCCGCAGTTGGTGCTTGAGGCTCCTCCGGTCAACGCTCTGGCCGAAATCGAAGAAGAAGAGTAGTATTATGAAGAACCTTCGTCTCAAGGCGAAGATGATCAAGATGTCGGTGAACCGGCTGGCGACTCTACTATCGGGTATATGGAATTTGATGAGGAAGAATCTGATGAAGAAGAGGGTACCCAGGGATATGCAAGCGGACAGTCATATGCTGTTTTTACTCGCTCGCAAGGAAAAGAAGTGGAAGTTTCTACCCATGTCCAGCAGGAGAAGGCCGTGTCAAACGCGCCTCCGATCATTGCTAAAAGAGGTAATCCTCTTCCTACTCAACTCCCTGGCAAATCTTTTACAAGGAAATCTTTTCCCCTATCTCTCCTCCAAATCAATCCTCTCACATTCCTACCAAGATCACCAATCTTATTCCATCATCGCGAGGTGAGGGACTCATTCCTTCACCAACGCAACCCTTTGCCGCGTTTGATATTATAGATCATGCAAAAAAGACCAAGATCCAAATGTCTGAAGCTGAGTACCTTCAGTCAAACCCCGAATAGCTTGTAAGATTGACCAAATATATTTAGAGTCAAGCTGTTGCATCTAAGCAGGTTTCCCCAAAAGGAATCCTTTCCACTCCCCCTGAATCCCACATAAATGTTGCTTCAACATCGGCATCAGACAAGATAGAGCCTTTCTATCTCTCTCTCCTGATCAATGGACACAAGTTGAGTAACTGCATAATTGATTCCGGGGCTTCTGATAACATCATGCCGGAAAAATTCGCCCATGCTTTGGGCCTCACTCTTACCAAGCCTTTCGGCCGATGTTATTCATTGGAAACCAAGCAGGTTCCGTTGGTTGGCCAAATCAAAGACGCGCATTTGCATTTGTGGCTTTCCCAGATAAAAGAGTAAAAATGACAGTCCTCGTTGCTGACATTCCGGCAGCCTATGGAATTTTGCTGGGAAGAAGTTTTTGCAGCGAAGTTGGTGGAGAAATTCATATGGACTGGTCTAAAGCTAGAATTCCAGTCAAAGGCGTAATGCAGACTTTGGAGCCGGAATCACAAAAAAAGTACTTGGTTACTAGTTCTGAGGACCCCAAAGCTCAAATCCTTTTTGAATCATCAGGGATGGGGAACTACTTCTTGTCTACCGAGTCGATAAAATGGGTGTTCTCGTTCAGGAAAAGGATCTTAATGAGATCTGGACCTTGCAGTTTGATGGCAGCTGTGCAACTAGTGGATGTGGCGCTGGGGCCGTGCTGATATCTCCCGAAGAGGAGGTAATTCCTCTCTCTTTCAAATTGCAGTTTTTCAACACAAACAATACTGCTGAGTATGAATCTCTCTTACTCGGTATGCAAGCCGCAAGGGAAAGAGGAATTAAAAATCTAAAAGTACAAGGTGATGCAGAGCTAGTTGTAAATCAGGTCAAAAGGATTTACCAAGTGAAGAATGAAAGGCTCAGGCATTACCGTAATGCGGTATGGGACAACATTGAAGAATTCGATGCTTTTTCAATAGAGTCCATTCCAAGGGCTCAAAATGACATGGCCGATTCATTGGCCATTTCAGCGTCCCTCATGCTCCCACACCCAGGTTTGAAAACAAACAAGTACACCATTGAGGTGGTTTTCCACCCGAGCGTGCCAGACAATTCTCAGCATTGGCAGGTGTTCAACGACGATAATCAACTCATTGCATTTCTTGAGAAGGCAGAAAATTTTAAAGAATTGCACTTTGAAGGATCTACTTCCACTTGCCGTGAATCAGTCACCGATCAAGGTAATGAATCCGAAGGGAATGACGACATATGTCAGCTCAAAGGAAATAAAATTCCAAAAGGCCTGGTTTCTCTGGAGCGCCTGTTCGACAGGCATGACCATTTTGTAAAAAAGAAGAAGCGGGACGACCCTAACTCATCCCCAGAAACCGAACCGGTCAATATAGGTTCGGTAGAACACCCGCAATTTGTGAACATTGGCAAATGTTGCACGCCTGAGGAGAAGCGAAAATTTGTCAAGTTGCTGAAAAAATATATGGACGTGTTGGCATGGTCCTATGCCGATTTAAAGTCCTTCAAGCCAAAGGACGTTCAGCATGACATTCCGTTGAAAGACGATGTCAAAGCCTTCCGCCAGAAGCAGAGGCACTATAATCCTAAGATCTCGGGTACTATCCAGGCCGAAGTTCAGAAGATGCTGGATGCGAGAATCATCTTTCCTATCCATCACAGTACTTGGGTAGCAAATATTGTGCCAGTGCGCAAGAAAAACGGCAAGATACGCATATGCATAGAATTTCGAAATTTGAATCAAGCTTCCTTGAAAGACAACTACCCTCTTCCGATAATGGATCAAGTTCTGCAAGCAGTAACTGGATCAGAGATGTTGTCCATGCTTGACGGTTTTTCAGGTTATAATCAAATTGAAGTTTCACCAAGATCGAGCCTTTAAAACAACATTCACTACTCCCTGGGGTACATTTGCCTACAACAGGATGCCTTTTGGCCTAACTAATGTTGGCGCCACTTTTCAGTGGGCCATGGACTTTGCATTCAAAGGTATGATGGGGAAAGTCATTGTGGTTTATCTAGATGACTTAACCGTGTTCTCTAAACAACGAAATGATCATTGTGATCATTTGGAGCAAGTGTTGGCCAGGTGCCGAGAACATGGGATTTCCCTAAACCCAAAAAAGTCTGTTTTTGGAGTCACGGAAGGGAAGTTGCTAGGGCATGTGGTTAGCAAAGAAGGAACAAAGATAGATGCCGAAAGAGTTAAGGCTATTCAAAGCCTTACTCTACCTACAAGCAAGACTGGTGTTCATTCTTTCTTTGGAAAGGTGAACTTTCTCAGGCGTTTTGTTCCTGACTTTGCTGAGAAGACCCATCACATATTGAACATGATGAAGGGGTCACCAACTTTCAGATGGAGTGAAGAGGGAAAAAGGTCATTTGAAGAAATAAAAGCTTCCGTTGCTCATGCACCAGTCCTGGTATGTCCCGATTTCTCCAAGGACTTCATCATGTATAGTTACGCATCTGAGCATACTGTGTCCGCAATCTTAATGCAAAAGAACTCGGAGGATGTTGAATCCCGATCGCGTTCATGAGTTCTCCCCTCAAGCCTCACGAACTAAAAATGACTCAACTGGAAAAGCATGCCTTCGCCGTTGTCAAAGCAGTGAAGAATTTCAGGTATTACATTCTAAACTTGCATACGGTGGTGCTTTAGTCCCTGACACGGTGGTGAAATCAATTCTAACTCAGCAGGAGTTAGGAAGCTTGCGAGGAAATTGGATCGCAAAGGTCCAGGAGTATGACCTGGATATTAAACCAACCAAGCTAGTGAGGGGCAAGGGCCTGTGTCAGCTAATGGCTGAAAACAAAGATTCAGAAAACCCTGATGACAGGGGTGACTACACCGACGAAACACAGGACCGGCAGGAAGAGCCTGATTCTCTGCCTCTGGTTCTATTTGTTGCAACTAGTGATGAATGGTACTCCGACATCGCTTTCTTCCTTACCTACGGCGAATGCCCAATGCACCTAACTGCAAAGGAGAAGCGCACTATAAAGCTCAGAGCGGCTAAATATGTCATCTGGGATGACGGTTTATATAAACGTGGGATAGATGGCATCTTTTTGCGATGTGTTGACAAACCCCAGCAAGTAAAACTACTGGAAAGTTTTCACAATTCAGCCTGTGGAGGGCATTTCTCTTCCTCCGTAACTACACACAAGATCATTCGAGCCAGGTACTATTGGCCGACGCTCTTTCAAGATACAGCCATCTGGGTGGCGAAGTGTGAACCCTGCCAGCAATTCGTCGGCAAGCCCAAGTTGGCTGCCTTTCCCCTAAGGCCGGTCATTATCAATGAACCATTCAGGCAATGGGGAATTGATTTTATTGGCGCACTCAATCCTCAATCGAGTGCCGGACATAGCTATGTCCTTACAGCAACGGATTACTTCACCAAGTGGGTGGAAGCCATACCTGTCAAGCATGCCACTTCTGAGGTGGTTTGCAATTTCATTAAAGAAAATATCATTGTCAGGTTTGGCGTTCCAAACAAAATCGTTGCTGATAATGCTTCTAACTTCTCCTCACGAGAAGTTATTAGTTTTTGCTATGAATATGGGATAACTTTGGCTCACGCCTCAGACTATTACCCTCAGGGAAATGGTCAGGCGGAATCCAGTAACAAGAACTTGGTGACCATCATACGGAAGTTAGTAGATGAGAATCAGCGAATGTGGCACAAGTCTTTGTACGACGCTTTGTGGGCCGATCGTATTACTCCCAAGAGATCTCTCGGCATGTCACCTTTTCAAGTATTATATGGCACTGATGCCGAGCTTCCCATTTCTGTGGAACTTCCTACTCTACGCTTGGCGCGAGCTATCGAAGATGAAACTTTCCAAAATTCTCTTGAAAAGAGAATCATGTATCTGGCAGAACTTGAAGAAAAGAGAGTAAGGGTGGTCGACAGGATCACTAAACATCAAAATCAAGTTAAGAGGATTTTTGATAAGAAGGCCAAGCAAAGAGATTTTCAAGTGGGAGATCTCGTCCTTTTGTGGGACAAGTGAAGAGATCCAAAGGGCATGCACGAAAAGTTTGATTCCCTGTGGAGAGGGCCCTTCAAGATCAAGCAGCTCAACGGAGAGAATAGCTTCTATCTCTCATATCTGGATGGAACCGAACTCCCGCTTCCTTATAGTGGGCAGCATCTGAAGATCTTCAGGAAGTAGAGCTTGCTCTCTTCTTTGTACAGTTTTCTTTATGTTGTGTGTTTGCTTTCGTCGTGTGTTTGCTTTCGGTTTGTTGTGTGTTTCTTTTGCTCCCCCTCCGGTCGCCCTTGTTTTTGACTCATTACCCAATGGATAGGCACATGTGATCTGGGATTCTCTACCGCCGAGTTAACGAGGGATAGTCCCCAGAATAGCAATGTTATCCCGTAAAATTGACAAAGGTAATTTTACCGATAACCATACCGAAATTTTGTTCCGATCCCTCGTTAGGGATCCCTTGCGTTCGAAACGTTGTAAAATCCCTTCCCGGGAAATCTGGTTTTTCAAACTTAGTCTTTTGAGCCTTTTTTGGCTGGGTGCATGAAATTGCTATGTAACACCAACTTTTGGTGTGCCCCCTTTAAAACCTTTGGCGCATGATTTTCAGTGTCAACACACCTTTTGGTGCGCCAAAGTATGTTGAGCCTTCCCTGCGTGCGCCAAGGCGCATGCGCCTTTGTGTTGGCACAACTTTTGTTGCGCCATGTTTTGGTGTGCCAAAGGGCACACATAACTTCATGTCGACATAGCTTTTGGTGCGCCAAAGGCGCGCTTAATTTCTTGCTGGCAAACATTTTCATGCGCCAAAGGGCGCACGCTTTTCCCTGTCGACAGCAACTCTCATGCACCCTTTAAAAAGTGGGTGGCGCATTGATGACCAGCTCACCTATATATATGTGTGTGTGTGTGTGTGTGTGTGTGTGTGTTTGCGTGCCCAAATGTCATTTTCACTATTTGCAGAGCACGTGATTTCCTTTCTTTGAGCCTGTCAACCCCTGCCTCGTCGTTTTCAACGCGTTGTGGACCTGTTTTCCAGATTTTTGCTATTTATCCGGGTAAGTGCTCTTGTCTCTTTTGTGAGTTTTGCTAGATAGTGCTTCTTGCTTGCTGGTTTGGTTTTTGATATGCATGTGTTGAGCTTTTTCCCCGCATGTTGTCTTTCCTTATCTTCCTCTTTCCAGATCTGCTGGAGGAGGATGTCATCCTAGAAACAATGGTTTGTAACCCTCCTAGTTTTAACCATTTCATTTACCCAAATGACCTGTCAAAAGGAAAAGAGGAGAAGAAGAAATCTAAACCATGTAAAGACCCCTTTGAGAGTGATTTAGTTCACTGTTTCTCTCTTGCCTTTGGCGCATCTGTCACCCCTGTTACATGAACAAAACCCGCGCCAATGGCGCACCTTTCATACTTGTTGCATCATGAACTCCTGCGCCCTCAAGGCGCGCCTCTTTCACATGCTGCAAGTGCTAAACTTGCGCCCCTTTGGCACACAATCCTTCCTTGCTGCATCACATTTCCATGCGCCAATGGCGCACCCAGCATCCATGCAACACAAGCTTTATCTGCGCTAAGTACAAATCTTTGAAGGCGCAGGCGCATCCCCGATTACAATAACATCATGTTGTGTAAACCTTTCGTGTGCCGCGCCATGCTCCCTTTGGCACATGAAAAGTTCTTGTTACACGAACCATCCATGCGCCAAAGGGCGCACCAAATCCCAATGCAACATGAAAATTCCATGCGCCAAAGGGCGCATCCTGTCACTATGTAACACGCACTTTTCATGCGCCCTTTATAAAATGCAATCTGCAGTATGCATGCGCCATGCGCCTTTGGCGCCAGTTTTATCCTTGCAACACCCTCTTCCTGTGTGCCTTACCTATTTAGCCCTGTAAGCTGCAATTTTCATGCGCCCTGCGCCCTGAGCCTAGAAAATCTCTAACTCTTTCTTCTGCTAACATTCCAATGGAAGATCAAATGGCTAATTCAACCTTTTCGGATTGGGTCTTGCTTCTTCTTCATGCAGATCAGCAGATAAACTTAGAAGAACATATGTCAACATCCAGCAAAAGACCTATCAAATTGAAAGGAAAGGCTAAGCCTACGGAGGAAGAAATGAAATACAAATATCAGAGGGTCAGAATGCCCGAGTCACAGGCCGAATGCAGCATGGACGTCAGAGACTCAGAATTGGGGCATATCGACATGGAGGAATTCTGGGCCAGAACTCAGAAAGTTACAAGGAGTCCATGGATGGACAAACTAATAGGCAGTGCCCTGCACTTCACCGGAGGAATCCCCGTCAGCGCCGTCAACAATGAATTTATGATGGTGGTTGCCCAGTCTTATAATAAAGACACAAGGTGTGTCGAAAACAACAAGGGTGAGGTAGTCATTAACCTCACTGCCCGTCATTTTGAGATCATACTCGGCATCCCTCACCACTTTGGCACTTTGTTTGGCCATTAGCCAGCGAGAGTGCATCAAGGCCCGGGAAGACCATGAAGACCAATGTATGCAGCTAATGAACGAAGTATATCTAAAAAATAAGAAGGTGGTAACACGGTGGCCCCAAATCATCTACCGCAGGTGACTTCTCGTAAGAGCTCAATGATACCATTACCTTCTGACGAGCGGGGTCTTCGGGCTTTCTGACGCCCATTACTTCCATAAATGGATGTTGCGCTACTTGGAAACAATGAACAAGAATTTGCCTGATCAGCGCTTTTGCTGGGGGGAAATTATAAGCAGCACCATCTCCGAGTAGCTACAACAATTCAGCACAACGGGAGTATTCCATATGAACTCCTACGTGGTCTACGCTGCAGCGTCAGAGAGGGATTATCCAGGCCTAACACGAAGTGGAGTTTGGCCTCAGGTCAAAATATATGAATATTATCCAGAACTGAGGCTGGAGAATAGCATCGCCCAATTCACCAAAATCAACGATGCATTCTTTTACCACGTCATCTGCCTGCTGAGGCCGAATATGACTCATGGTCGTACGACCAAAAACATAGTGGCAGCCACGGAGAAATGGGGGGCCCTGTTCACCCAATTTCCCACATTCACCTATCTCGAGGGTCACAACTTATTGGGAGAGCCAACCAGCTACCAAGGTATCTTTGGGCCTAAACTGATTCTACTAGAGCTATCAAGGCAGCTGGTCACATACCACAAAACATGCCTTAAAAGAAAGAAGGGTGGAACTCCTTTCCCCCTCACAATGGGCCGATACACATGCTCTACCCACCACAAGGCGAAGGAAATGTTTACAGAGCCGGAGTTACTTAATTTGAAACACGACTTCCCAGCCAGGCCTACCTTCGACTCAAGGAACTGTCTACCAAGGGCAAAACTTGATCCAATCCACATCCCTCAGATCGAGGACATTTACATTGACATCATCCATGAGGTGGAGCTCGAAAAAAAGGATCATTCTCGCCTAGCCTTGGCAGAAATCGTCCAATATGGGGTAGCCATTGTCCCCAAAGGCTACTAAACAACAGAAGATGAAGTAGACAAGGTATATACTGATACAGATGGGGACGATTGGCCCTTTCCGGCCATTGATAGAACTAAAGCTCCTTAGACAATTGAGGAGAGGGTCAAGGAGACCTTGTGGAGGACAGAACATTGGTGCCAGATGAACGGCCTAATCTACCTCGGGGTAGATTTCACAACCTCCCCATTGGGCAACGCACCTTCACGATCCAAGAAGCAACTTAAAGGCAAAGGTGTAGAAGGTGAATCCAGCACCATTCAGGAAGAAGCCCCTGAAAGTCCTCCTTCCACAGCGCCAGAACAAGTCATAACTCTGGAGGAAGAAATAACAGAGGATAGTCCCATAGGCCCATCCACTCAGGATGTCGGCATTGCTACCACAACAGAGGTCCCTTCTATCCCTTCTTCTTCTCTTCCTTCCCCTCCTCGAGTGACTCAAGCGACCATCCCTTTGGTCGTGTCCTCTGTCCCTTCTTCTACTCTTTCCCTGCTTCTTCATCTATCTTCTCCTCCCTCATTGATCTGTCCTCCTCCATTTCTTCCCTCATCTCTGGGCTCCCTTCCCTTCCTATGTCTTCCGCATGCTGCGGTTTCCTTCGTCCCGTGAACACTTCTTTGGTTATTCTCTCAATGCCGCCGCCGCGTGTCTCCACGTTTTTCCCCTCTTCTACTGTAGCTGCCTCCTCCTCTGTCTCTGGTCCTTCTTCCATAGGACCAGCCTGGATCTCTCAGTAGCTAAGCCAACAAAAGAGGAAAGTTCCCATCACTCCGATGGACTTTTCAGTGATCCCAGCCAAAGGGGCGAAGAAGCAGAAGCCTGTTGCACGCTTCTCTAAAAGTGTTGCAGGTGAGAGAATCATGGAAATTGCATACCCCGATCCCCTCAAAGAGAAAAAGGATCTGTCTCCGACAGATTTTACTGTGACCCAAGTCACAATGGGGACATCTTCTGAAAGTCTCCAGGGGGAAGCTCTTTCCGCGGTTGACGCCCTCTGTCAAAAGCTTCAAGAGACAAAAGAAGAGAAAAGGCTACTAAAAGAGCAAAACAAATATCTGCTCCAAGCCTTACAGAAGATGGGTAGTGCGCCTCCCACAACTGCCGCCGAGACTTCTGAGCTTCTCAGCCAGGAGAAAATCAACGAATATGCAAAGATCGGTGAGCAGGGTATGGCCGTTTTGCTTGGAGGAGCCAGATCCTCAAGGACAGTGAAAGAGTGATCACCGAGTTTGTCGATTTGTATCTGAACATCGGAAAGGCAAACAAGGAGCTCCAAGCATTAGCGGGGCCCATATCAGAAGAGCTGGAACATGCTAGACTGCAACACGAGGCCTTCCAACAAATGTTCGACTGTTCAGTCGAAGATCTGGTCAAGTTCGGCATCTTCGGCCATCCAAGGGCCCTCAACAAAATCATGTCCACTCTGGACTACCGGGTGGATCAGCTAGAATTTATTCTAGAAAAGATTGACAAAGTCAAGGAAGAAGCCCTGGATGCGATGCACCAAATGGAACGAATTGTTCTCAACATGTCTCTAGGGTTGCTCACTCCTTCCTTTACCTTAAGGTCAGCTGATGAAACCATCCGGATCTTCAAGGAGATCGCTTCTCAAGGAACAGGGCCAGAGGTCACATTTGACACTGAATCTATCAACAACCTGCTGGCCTATAGGGACTTCATCGGGTTCCTCATTGAGGTGGAGAAGGACTATTCCAAACTTCCCGAGAAGCTCATAGATGAGCGGGAGACTTGTGAGGCGATCAGCGAGCGGCACAAGGATCCTTCCCAGGATCAATTTGGGCCAATGATTAACAAGTTTTTGGAATACCGCGCTCAGTTCCATATCTCATCACCTGAGCAGCATCAAAAGCAGGCTACCCCCTTTCGGCCGCAGGATGATGACGACGAGTAGCTGCTCCTTCTTCTTCTTCTTCTTCTTCTTCTTCTCTCTCTCTCTCGACTTTCTTGTTGGAATGTCTAAAGTATGTTGGCACAAATGATGACATCATCCATGTTGCGTCATGGGATGATGTCATCCATCAAGTTGTCAAAAGTCAACATGACTTTTAGATATTTTGTAAATATCTTTGTAAATAGGTGGTTGGCTCCTTTTTGCCTTCTTTCCTTCTCCTCTTCTATATATATTGGAATACTTGTTGTATTCAAGTGTGGACATTTTTTAGATGAAAATAGAAATGAGGAGAGAAAGACTTTGAGCTTTCTTGTAACAGAAGAAAAACAACAATACAAATATTGAGGCTTTGTACTGAATACTTGTGTTATACATCAGAGCTTTCTTATGTTAGATCTGTATGTGTTTATTCTGTTAGATTCATATCTACCTTTTTGTCATTTGCTCATCAGTATTGCTTTGTTTGTTTTATGTAAGTAGGTTTGGCTCTGTTTCTACCAATCCCAAAACATAAACTTCCCAACCTTTCTCGCTTTGGAATTCATTTCTTTTCTTCCTTCGGACTTGCTCTTTCTCTATCCCTCTTTCATTCCTTTCTTTCCATGATCTAAAAATCACCTCTTTGGGATGATATCCCAACCCCGAAGGCGATTACTATGAGATTTGCACAAGATTCCTGCTAGTAGAATAGCAATAAACCGGTTTAACTTTGCTTTGACTCAAAGAGGGCTATGCCCCGCACATTGTTGGCTCGTCATCCATAGATCTATCCAGCGAATGATTTTTAGACCAACAGTGTTATACGCCTAAATGTCCACACTGTCTAATAAGATCAAATATCTAAATATAATGTCCAAGATATAACCAATCACCATCAAACATGTCTATGAGCAAATAAACAACAAGCTACTTGAGCTATAAAAAGTGTGGGCACTACACTTGACAGATATTCAAATACATTACTAGAAAACAAATATTTGAAGATAGGATGAGCTCAATCTCTTGGGATATTGGTGAGTTACAAGGGGTTTGTAATCATCAACCCAAGTTTCATTCCCATTAAGTTCATTGGATATTTTCAATAAGTGAACATGGGGGACACCTTGAGGTAGGGTTCGAACTTCTCCATATGGACCAAGAAAAACATAGCGGGACACTTTGAATGTGGATCGCCGTGCGGATATTAAGTACCAAAGCCCATGTCCATTTCCCGCTTAGAGAAAGTGCTCCTCCACCACTCCAGTTCATAGATCTAGTATAATAAAAGTGTTTACCATGTATACAAGTTAGAAAGTCTATAATCATCAACCCAATTTCCATTCCCATTGAGTTCATTGGATTCTTTCAATAAGTGGCCATGGGGACACCTTGAGGTAGGGGTTGAACTTCTCCATATTGACCAAGAAGAACATAGTGGAGTGCTTTGAATGCTTCCCACAATTTTATTTCAATTTTAAAAGATTATTTTTAATGATAGGTGACCACTAGGGTGGTTGCTCACTACATTTTCTTCATGAATACTCGTGATTTTAAACAAATTTAATCCTATCACCATTAAGATCAATAGTATATTCAAAGTGTATCACATGAATTACAAATAAAAATTTAAGCCTAGTTGTGTTGTGTTCAATTTTAAGCCTAGTGGTTGTTGGGTTCAATATGTTATTCAAATCAACGTTGTTGCAATATCACATATGATTGAGGTTAGCAGCCACTAGGATATTTGTTGTCTTACATACAGGATAATTAGTAATGACTTGACGGAAATTCAAACACACAACTAGACAAAAATATTTGAAGACGAGATGAACTCAAATTCTTGGGGTATTGGTTAATTACAAGTAGTTTGTAATCATCAACCCAAGTTATATTCTTATTGAGTTCATTGGATGCTTTCAATAAGTGGCGTGGGTACACCTCTAGGTAGGGTCTAACCTCTCCATATGGACCAAGCGAGAACATAGCGAGGTGCTTTGAATGTGGATCGTTCGATGGACATTAAGGACCCAAGCCCACCTCCATGACCTACTTGGAGAAAGTTCTCCTCCACCACTCCAGTCATAGATCCGGTATAATAAAATTGTTTAGCATCCGGAATTTACAAATAGTTTTTAATCATCAACCCAAGCTCCATTCCTATTGAGTTCATTGGATGCTTTCAAAAAGTGGCCATGGGGACACCTTTAGGTAGGTGTTGAACTTCTCCATATGGACTAAGCGGAACATAGTGGGGCACTTCAAATGTTCCCGTAATTATATTTCAATTTTAAAATACTATTTTTAACGACTAATAACCGCTAGGGTGGTTGATCAATACATTTATTTCCTGAATACTCGTGATTCAAAATGAAAATTTGAGCCCAAGCGACCGTTAATCTTAATAGTATATTCACATTCTATCGCATGAATTCCAAATGAAAATTTAAGCTTATTTTCCATTGTGTTCAATTTTTAGCCTAGTGGTGCAGGTTCAATATGTTATTTGAATCGGCGTTGCTTCATGACATCACATAGGGTTGAGGTTAGCGGTCTCTAGGATAGTTATTTTCTTGCATACATGATAATTAATAATGACTTGATAGATATTCAAATACACAATTAGTCAAAAAAATCAAAAATAGGATAAACGCAAGTTCTTGGGCTATTGGTGAGTTACAAGTAGTTTGTAATCATCAACCCAAGTTCCATTCCCATTGAGTTAATTAGATTCTTTCAAAATGTGGGCATGGGGACACCTTGAGGTAGGAGTCAAACTTCTCCATATGGACCAAGTGGAACATAGTGGGGTGTTTCAAACATGGATCGCTCGGTAGACATTAAGGACCCAATCCCACCTCCATGTCCCACTTAGATAAATTGCTCTTCTGCCACCACTCTGATTCATATCTCTAGTAAAATAAAATAGTTTACCATCGAAAATTTTCCACCCCCTCCCACTTTTCAAGAACTTACCTTTGATGGAGCCTCAAAAAATTAAACCCGGGCCTATCAAGAATAGGCTATTTAATTAGAGATGTGGATGGAATTTTAGTAATAGTTGGTTCCTTTCCTTTAAAGGATGACACGTTTAATGAGGCGAGGCTTTATATTTTTGTTAGGTCTCAAATCAAGGCGCTCAACATTGGCTATGAAGCTTTGGAAATTGAAGGTGATTCCCGGTGTGTAATAAATGATATTTGAAAGGGAAAATATTTTTCCTAGAAGTTGGATTATTATATCACCAACATTTTTCATTGGTTGAGAAAAATCCCTAAGTGGGTTTTAAACCATAATTATAGAGAAGTAAATTGTGTCACTAATTTCTTAGCTAACCAAGGCATCATTAAGAGATGGCTTGGTGAAATCAAGACGAGCTAGCATATTACTAGCTATTATATCTCGGGAAGGGGAGCGAGGTGTTACTAATTATCGAGTGTAGTGGATTCCTTTTCATTCTTCCATTTTATTTTGGTGGTTGGTGGTGATGTAGAGTTGTAATAAGTGAGTATGGAATGCCCTCCATTACCTTTCCTTTTCCTGTAAGGCACGAAGCGTGAGATGGCATTTTTGGGAGCATTTTTCAAGCTCATATGAGGATTATATTCAAGGTGGCATTGGGTTATGTCTGTGAGGAAATTATGAGGATTATGGGGGAGGAATATTTGGGTGATTCAGCCAAAGATTGAGTTAATTCAGAATTCACCTCTTGGTTCGTGTCCCGAATTCTTCTGGTTAGGAAAAATATTGACGAGGTGAGAGATATTTCCCTCCACTTCATTAAGCCCTAGCACCGGGTCAACTTGGTTGAAGCGTTGGAGGATTTTGGGAGGGTCAACTACTTCCTGACATTGTTCGCGAGGGGATGGCCATGGAGGAAGCGAGGAGGGTGATAATCGAGCTATCTTTCAGGAACATGGTTTTGATGTGGTTTGCTTCGGGTGTTCATATTTCTTTTACGAGGTGCTTGGTGAAGCCAGCCAACTAAAGAAGTTAGATTTTCCTGGGCTTTACATACAAGTTCTTGTTGCACACTAATTGTGTCGATGTCTCAGTGGGTGGGAGGATGTCTCCTCGACCAAGCAGCTTAGCCTCTCAGGTGTAATTTTTGTTCCTATCCCTGGTTGTCAGTGGTTGGGTATTTTGTTTTCTATCAATGTTGGGTTTTCTCGGCTTACAACCCAGTTAGTTTTTGTGGTTTTTTTTTTTGGGTCGTGTGGTTTATTGATTATATTTCACATTTGTAATTGGGTGGGATCTCGTCAATCCCCGGTTCTAAGCTCCTATCAAAAGTGTTGAATCATCTAAAAAATTATTTGAAGACAGGACATATATTAATGATTTTCCAAATTACATGTAGCCCCTAAGATCAAAGCTTATTATACTCCCTTCATGTAACATAAAAAAATTTAATGAATTTTGTGATTACACATATTCTAAAAAGAAATTTTTCAGCATAGCAACCCCTAAATTCAATATGTTTTTTTAATGATTTTGACCAAGAGCTTTAAATCGGAGGGTTACAGACCCCACCCATACAATATAGAACCAATATGAAAACCAAGTGACGTAAAAAAACCCAAGTCCCCATAACAAGGAACACCACAAAGGGGAGATAAACTAAGAGAATAGACCAAAGAACCAAAACAGACCAAGAAGCACCAAAACCAAGCATGAACACGAGCCAAAAGAGTGGCACAAATAAATACCAGGGAAGCCACCAACCCAATCTAAAACCTGTGGGTGGATCCATCCATTTCACCAATCATGTCCATTTGCCTCCACCTCCTAGGACCCACCGTTACCTATCTCATACCACCCATTGCTACACCTACCTCTTTAAGAAGCCTTGCCAAACAAGAGAAGAAATACCTCCCTAGTAATGGCACGAAACTTGTTTAAGGTGATCGATAGCTGAATCAATAGGGAAATAGGCACTAGGTAGATCCAAGGGGGTATACTATTGAGATCTAGGTTGTCATGCCAAGGGGAATCATGCACATTTTCAGCATGAATGAGTAGTTCTGGTATTACTCCTCGAGCCAATAAACCTCACGCCCGAGACCTATAGCTTATTTTTTAACCTCTTCCACCCAAATCAAGGGGTTTAGGATGTGAGAATCAACTAATTCATCATGTAATCCACCTCTATGAACCGGTAAATTAAGTACTCTTCTACAGCCTCGACATCCTCCTTGTCTAGGTGAAGTAGAAGACAATTGGAAATAAAATTTGTGGCTATATCAGAAGTGGCATGCACCCTATTAGAAGCCTACATATATGAGTCACCCAACACACATTCGATCACTTCAGCTTCATAAATAGAGCCATAACGAAAGACATCCTGAAGACACCTAGGGGAGATGGCTGACGAGAAGGTCGATTCCCACCACTTGCCGTGTAGAGAAATAAAAGGAAATCCTAGGAAAACCATAATTCTCCTGCTAAAAATGGGAAGAGAGAATAGTGAGGAGAGAGGAGCCAACGACCAACTAAAAATGAAAAGACACGAGCCACCATTAATGATAGATGCGGAGCTCTGTGTCTCCCTTCTTGGGAAATGATATCTACCAGTGCCCATTCACATATTTAGGATTACATGAAATCAATGTGACGTATGCACCATCGATGGCCGCGTTGGCAAGAATATCGATGTCGCTATTAACAATGTTGTGTTCAATATATTATTATTTCATGCGATCGGACAAAACGGTTTGTGGAAATGTCCTTAAATTTCATAATAACATGAATTTGGTATTAAAAAAATTATAGAAGCGAGGATACCTCTTTTATTTGTCATTATATGAATAGAAAAAAATTACTTTCTCCACCGAAACATGCAAATCTATTTACAACGTTGAGGAGATCTTATTTGTCTAAATTAGAGATAGATCCATCTAAGTCAAAGTTGCAAGGGATTAAAAAGAATAAAAAATTGGCTTTGTTGTTGAAGAAAGTGACCAGTATATTTGAGAAAATAGAAAATTCAAATGTTGAACAATTAAAATTATTTTTGTTCAATGGTGATGCTTTTCTAATTGAAGTTTCTAGGTGTCATTTGGAACCTCGAGAATATCAATTACGTGTTGTGCATGATGATAATGTTGACCTTATTATCTATTCAATGTTGATTAATGTTATTCCTACACTGAGGGATGCACTTCTTCTTCCCTTTTTACCTTCTACAAAGGAACTTTTGCAACTCGAGGATCTAGATGACCTGAAAAGGGATGAAGTGCACTTCTACATTCTTGACGGTCAACATACCATTTGTGCCCAAAAACATTTCAAACGAAATAAAATAAAAGTAATTACATACTAAGATGTAGTTTATAAAGGCTTGCATTATTTCTTCACATGCTCCTTGCGAAGTCATTGTTAAAATTTTCCAAAGAGCAAAACGATGTAAACAAAAATTGGATTGATACCAATTTTATTGATGTACTCTGTAAGAGTCGAATGTTTTTGAGATCCCTAGGATGTCCTTGGAGGGCAAGCATGCACTCAAATTCAAAATATTTGAAGGAAAAAAAAATAATTTTAGCGCATTTGTTCTTAAAATTTAATTTTGTAATATGCAAAAAATAAATATACTATTTCATCTTTCAATGCAATGTTTTGAGATGTAATGTCTTTCTATTTTCAAAGTTTCTAAGATAGATACCCTTCATGAAAAAATGAAATTTCTATATTTACCTGAGGACATATGGACAAAATTGACAACAACCATTGAGTTATTTAAATCTGTGGGTTGGCTTGTTCTCCTTTTAAGGATAACTAGCCTAAATTTCAACCAAATTCATTGGCAAGGTTCACAACAAATTACTTCAGGCCTGTAAGAGGAATGACTGATGAGGAGATATCAATTCTACTAGATAAAGTGCAAGCAGGGAAATTATGGCTAACTCACTCTATTGAAGCAAGTGTCATAGTGGAGACTTTAGATACTTACTACCAAAGAGTAAAAGATGACAGAAGGATGAGAGAAAAAATTCTAAAATATATGAAAATTAAACATCCATGTAATCATGTATTGGCAGAATGCACTGAAAAATATTGTTGAAAAATATGGTGTGCATGAATGTCACTACCACTAATTATGTGTACTCTTGGGAGATGAAACTAAAGGAAAAATAAAAGTTGATTCTGGAGGAAGTGAAAAATCGAAAAAATAAAATTTGATGCTGAAGTGGAAGAGGTTCTCCCAGTGGCAGCTCAAGCAATTATAGACAACTACATGATTTCAATGGAAGGAAATATTCCACTAAGGATGGAATACACTTTGAATAATTTAGTCACAATGTACATATCCCTTTCAGATCCTGTCAACAATATATTTTATTCCGTCAACTAATCCATTCAATGCAGAATGTGTGATCATAGATTTCTACAATTTTCTAGTATACTCACTTCTAATACAATAATGGACCTGCTTACAGTTATCGAATCTATTTTGCTAAATTGTGTAATTATTGTGCTCTTACATGTTTCTTCTTCAAAAATGTTAAGAGAGACATTAAAAAAATACATGCAAAAATTCAAAAACAAGGGGGAATCAGTTGTGGAAGGTTATTACAGATTTTATGACAGCAGTGGAAAATTTAAGAGCTTGTGTCTTATGTACACAATAACTGATGTGCAAAATTGTGATGTTGATGATGGGGATATAGCAGAAATCGCCATGGATTGGATGGATCAACTTCTGCAACAAATGGTGATTGTAAACAAAATTGTCCTACGAGGAAAGACACATCATTTTCTTTATGAGAGATCTTATTTTTTTGGTCTCATATGTTCACTCAACTCACTTCCAATAATTCTCCGGTTATAGTGTTGTACGATGGTAGTGTTGCAGTGCATGCTTTGGTTGACTCAGGTCTATCTATGGTTTTTATTGTTGAATCACATGATCAAGAAATGTTTTTACAAAATTATTATTATCATTTGAAAAAGATATGTTGATTAAGATCACTTTAAAAATTCTATTAGTTTAATGCATTTGAACTGATACATACAATATTTATGCAGAAACCAAATATTTCTACTCCGGGGGGGTGGTGTAATAGTTCTCCTCTATGATTAGTTTTATCCTTTGATCTACTCCAAGGCTGGTGCAATATTTCTAATAAGGTTGATGATAGCCCTTACCAAAACTACTCAAATGCCTAAATTTTTCAAAAGATCCTAAATCACCTAGGTGGGCTGATTTTACTTTCCTAAATCACCTAGGGGGCTGATGACAACCATTTTGGGATCATTTTTCTTGTAGAACAGGACTTGTGCTAGGGATGGACTAACTCGGGGTGTTTTGGGAAGGTATGACTTTAATAATTTTCGACATTGTGGTATGGTTGTCTTGTTTTCTAGTGAATTTTTCCTTTGTAAAAGCATATAAAAATAGTTGGTGCTAGCTTAAGGACATGTTATGGACTGAGCATAGTGAGGACATGACATGAGAAATCCTAGAATCTCAATTTATGATACGTTGACCAGTGCCTTATCCATTGGGCTTTACAAGATTCACATACAACTTGCATGAGATAGTCTCAAAAGAATAACATGCACACACACAAAACGTCCAAAAGAAACACATGACACATGAAAAGGGAAAAAAACACACCTAAAAATCACCTATGGTACAATGCGGGTGACAACATATTTCACTAAATTACTTCACTCTCCTAAGAGGATACCTCGAAGAAATAACATGAATGATGAATCTCTGTAAATCTATTGAATGCTTCTAGAAATTAGCCTCCTCTCATCAAATTCTTATGAAATTCATGTGCTATCATGATTATATGTGTACTTTGTAGGAGTGAACCTACATGAGTTCCTTGATGCTCATGCATTCACTTAAAAATTTCATTTCCTTTGGAATCGGTTTCGTAGTGTCGCTTTCCTTCCACGCTTATCCACATTGTTGTTTTTCTTCTATCATATCATTACTACTCCAAGGCTGGTTCTTATTTGAATAGATTGAGTACCCTAAGTTTTCTTGTTCCACCCATTCACATTCCTAGACATCCTTTTCACAAGAATCATTGTATTCATCTTTTTGACTCATATCAATATGAGGTGTTTGAATGTCAAATGGAGGATAAAAAATGACCTCATATCCATCTTGCAGGGCCATGGCTTGAGAGATAGGAGGTTGATATTTAGCTCAGGAAATCTTGCGTATTCTACCACTTCTAAAAAAATTTGAACTCGAATCCTTATTTGAAACCACCTAAAGCTCATATTTACCTTCGTTCAAGAATATTCATTCTGAATTTGAAGGTCACCATTGGGAAGAATTTTTTCTTTATTTTTACCATCATAGTGTTCTACCATTTCTTTTTCAAGGGAATATCAACTTTAGGAGATTTAAAATTCTCTACTCCAAATTATTCATAAGAAAAAGTTTCCTCTTCAAATGGGAAAGAAAAGGCCTCACATTCATCATCTATTGGCTCAGGAGAGACATCGTGTTCTTTTCCTTACTTTGTTGCATCATGAAAAATATCTAAATAAGTCAAGGGATTAGGATATTATTCATGATGGTAAACTCCATAGCCTACATCATGAGTTTGATACTAAGCTCAGGTCTTATGTTTCTTCCGTAGTCGTTAGGAGATCTTGCATCGATTATTCTCTTAGACCTTTTGAGGGCTCATCACAAGTTGGCCTTTTCTCCTCATGGATGACATGATCAAGAGTATCTTCATCTCCAAATGAGAATGAGAAAATATCTTCAACATGGGTAAGAACATAAGTTGATGTTTCCCTTTGAAATTCACCAAGATCCATTTCTTCTTCTTCATGGCATGCATCCTCCGTAATTCAAAGATACCCTCTTGCATCTCAAAATTCCTCAATGCTTCTTCTAGATCAATATTCCTCTGGGAAGGAATGTTTGGTCCTATCAAAATTGGGATCTTATCCTCCTCTTCATTTTTCACAAAGTAATTCATCCTCCTACTATTTTGGTACAAAATGTTGGCTCTGAACTTCCTGACTTTCACACCATGTACCTCATCTTCTTCTCTAGAAGAAATTTCTCCATGTATCCCTTCACCAAAATGGTTTTGGAAGACCAATTCATCTATATTTTACCTCCCAACTATTGGCAGAAACTTCTACTTAGTAGCATTCCAAATGAAGTCGGGATGTCTACTACCAAAATCATTATTGGAACTTTTTTCTGGAAATTAAGTGAGAGCCACTGGGCATATTTGATATTCCCTACAAATAGGACTTCTTTGGATTCCATAGAGTAAGAAGATCCACTAGATGGATTCATGGGGAGTTTAAGAGCCTTGAAGACCTTCACATACATCACATTATCTAAGGCACTTGAATCTATTATTCAATTGTTCAATACATATTCTCTAACGAGAAAGAATATGTAGAAAGGATTGACCTTGTTAGTCTTGGATTCACTCAAAGTAAGCATGTTCTCGTGATGGAGGGTTATTTGGGTTTGGTAGTAATCCTTCAGCACTAAGATCCACAACATTAATTTTTAACTACCATTCCTGATATACTAGAAAAATATCTCAAACTATTCGGGTGAGTCCGCAGATATTCGGTTTCAGAGATCTACACTTTGGTTATATTCATGTGTTCTACGAAGTCAAAAGGAGTAAATGCGGGAAAGGGGGATGAAGGAACTACTTTTAGATTCTATATAGACTTGGAATTGGGTAGATATTTGAGGAACTGAGGGTATTTTGTAAGGTACACTAGGAGTTTTGAAGTACCAGATTTTACAAGAGTAGATTTAGATTTAGAATTGGAAGAAGCATCAAAAAACTTAGTTGGAAAATTTGATGACCTCCCACTCGTCACACGGTCAGATTTCTCCAATGTGGACTCCATATAAGGTGGGAGTGGGGATCCTTGACTGATTATTTTATTTTATGGATTTGCCACAGGAGGATCTTCAGTCTTATTTTTCTTTATAGTAGTCGAGGAAATGTTCCCTTTTGATACTAGGAGCGAGTAAACACAACACATGAGAAACTCGGTACCTATTCACCATCATCATCTTCACTCCTTGAGTGATATTCAATGAGGTCATTTTGAGTGTCACCACCCACTTCTTCTATCTCTAGGAAATTACCACCTTCACTTTCTCATTTGAGTCCCTCGTCCTCTTGGATTCTACTACTTGTATTAGAAGAGGGGCCTCCAAGGAAATCCTTCGGGTGCTCCTATATTCTAATTTTTATTATTTATTTGAGGATATACTATTTCAAAAAATTCCCTCTTCAACGATGTCATTTTATTCGCTAATTTCTATAATACAGGATCCATTCTCTCACCCTTAGGATTTTGGGCTTTAGCCTTAGAGGGATCCTTGATCTTTCCAGAGAAGATGATATCATCATCAAGTTAAATGGACATTCTTTGTGCTTGTGTGATATCTCTTGGTTGGACCCTTCATAGGAAAAATCCTAACTCAAATCTTGACATTATTTTCAGATGGTGAGTCTTCTTCTTATATCCCGCAAAGTAATCGGTCGAAGTGAGCCATGAAGTATCTCATAGTTTAATTTTCTTCTATCTTCATTTATGCCAATTGAGAAAGGATATATAGATAGTCCTCGGTAGATTTGAATATTTCCTCGAACTTGTTTTTTATGTCATTTCAACATGTGATGGATCGAGCAGGAAGGAGGTAGAACCATTCTCTTGGTTTTCTTGGAGAGACTCCACGAACAATGTTATGGCAGATTCTTCATGTTGGACACCAAGAATCCCACATGATGTGATGAAGGCTGATATGTGATCTTCAAGGATTTGTGTGCCATCACCTTTGAACTTGGGAAATTTCTTGTAGGAATCTATCGGTAAATTGTGAAGTGGGTTTCGATTTGGGCTTTTGCTCCTACAAATTCTTCTTCAACTTATTATTTTGTTTCATGTTCTTCTTCACTCAAGAACTCAACGCTCAATGGTGGTTGAAATATGGGAGAATTTTTAGGTGGAGTATCAATGGGAGTTTAGATGGGATTACCAAGTGAACTACTTGAAGACCCAAATGGGGATGAGGCTTGAGAAAAATAGTAGGGATTATCTTTGATTTTTTCTTTCCGATTTTGCAAAGCCTTGAAATTGGAATAAACAACACCTCTCGACCTAGTATATATTTCTTCAAATTGACTTTCTGAGAAAATTTTGCAATGGGAATATGAAAGAACATTGTGGAATGTGAATGGTCAAGTGTATGAATCAACAAAGTGTGCCCTCCGACAATTTATTTCAATCAACACTTTTCAATATTTTCTTATTTTTTTTTTTTAGGATTTTTTTTTTTTTTGACTTTTTAACCTTTGGGTCATATTATAGGTAAAGATGCTACCAAGTCTACCCCACAGTGGGTGCCAAAAAACATTGGCGAAAAATTTGTTGATGGAAAAATTTATGGGTGTCTTACCAATGCTCTGGAGTCGAATTCCCTCTACTTATACGATGTAGCTTCCGTATTGAGATGCGGGTGAAAAGGTGAGTTTTTCTGGTGGCCTTATAGCCGAGATCACACAGGTCACCGCACTTACCCTACAAGAAATCAAGAAATCACTTACTAGATATTAATTTTTCTTAATATTGGGAAAGGGAGTGAGAAATAAGACGTAGGGGAACTAATTCTACAAGTATAAACTTAGATTCCTACACACACTAGTTAGACTTTTTATCACGTGCATTAAAGAGAAGAAAACAACTATATTTTAATGCTACTGGATAGAGGAAATGATGCATAAAAATATGCACACATTCATATGCCATGGAAAATAGAAACTTCTTCCTTCATTAGCATTGAAAATCAATAGTTGTACATGATTGGAAAATGGAGGAAATTAGAGAGGGGGAAATAGCAGAAAATGGATAACTCTTTGTTCTTCCACAAGTAGGCAAAATCTCTCTCATGAATTCACAAGAATGCAACCAAAAACTTGGAAATGATATGTCTTTATATTTTTAAGAAGCGGGGTGACTCTTCATAGACTCCCTAATGAATTTTCATATGGCCTCACGCAACTTAAAACCTTTCAACTTCCTAGGAAAATATCAAGTCCCTTTTTATAAAATAAAGGTGAATTTTACATTAGAAACATAAAGTTGAATTTTTATTTCATTAAGGACATATGAAAAAGTGCACCCCAACAAAAAATTATAATATTGAAGAGAGAAAGTTGGGGGATAAGAGAAGAGAGAGAAAAATAGAAGAGGAAAGAGGAAACATCATGGTGAAGAAGAAGCCACTCCTTCCGACTAACTAATCCTCATCGATGACTCGATGAAATGCCCCAATGATTTTAACTCGGATCCTTGAATCTATTAAACCACAATATATTTTCTTTGGATTGTGCATGAACACTCAACTAAGCATTGAATGACACCCTCGGTGACCATGAGTGTCACTCATGAAGATCCCTTCTAAAGAGATAGAAGCTCAAAACGCAACCTCATTAGGACCTTTACAACATGGCCACACTATTATGCTGAATTGAATACTTTTCCAATGATTGCAACCTCCACCTTGCACGTGATACACATGCAAACCAAACCATGAAATGAGTGTCGAAAGACACTGTCGAGATCTCCTAAGATGGATTCTAAAGACCTATGAGTAATGATTATGATGATATTCGTGACACATGATCTATAGGTGAAAATGGTACATTGAGGAGATAGGCCACAGACACTAATGAAGACACTATTGGTGACAGTGAAAATTCCCATTCTGTAAACTTGAATTTCATGTTCCCTGAAACTTACTATATTTAGAAATGGCAACTTACTACTTTTAGTAAGTTTCAGAATCTACTTCTTCGAACTCCAACTAATGAATCCAACTTGATTTTTATCTCTTTATATGTTCCCTTTGTGAAATTTGTCTTCCGGAATAAATTACTATTTATAGAAAGTGCCTATGAGACAACTTACTATTTTTAGTAAGTGGTGATTTTTGGCCGAGATGACCACACCAATGCTTTTGACCTATATTCTACCCCCTTTGTACATTTTCTTCTCCTCAATTGATCTTTTGAGGTAACTAAAAATTTCAGGCACCCATATGGGAGACTTAAAATTGCAAAGCAACTCTTGTGTATACCGTCTTCATCGCAAATACTTTTGATCTTGACTTGCCAAAAAATAGCCAAACTATTTTTAGAAATTGAGTCTCTGGTGGTCAGTTCATGTCAAAATGAACATTTTTGAAATGTTTTTCTTCCCAATAGTGCTCCTCTTGAATTTGAGCTTCACCTGATTGCCAATTTGAGATATTTTAAAATTTAAAATTTTCGACACGGGAAATTGGGGTTTCTTCACTGTAAAAAATCTAGAACGTTTTTGTAAAATATTTCACTTAGATTTAAATGGCCTCTGAAAAATAAATGAATGCAAAAATGACACCTCGATCTATTTGATATTTTGGGAGATATGAAGATTTTTCATTTAGGTGACTTCGAGGGTTTTCGAGTAAAATCTACATTTTTTCTCTGTTTTATTTGTTTCAATCCATTGTTTTTGTGGTTTTTATGTTTTGAGGTCATGGATTATTTATAGGATTTAATCAAGTGCAAGAAAAATTGGTTTCTCTTTACGGATAAAATTTTGTAGAGTTCTAGGAGCATTTGGAGGCGTGGGGGAAAATGGTGAAAAAATGCTAAGTGTTGCAATTTATAGCATGCAAATGAGAGAGGGAGGGATGGAGTGCATATTTATGTCCCTTTCATCTCTTTACAAAATGTAAAATGGGATGTAAAATTCTACCTCATTTTGGGTTTACCATTTGTCACTTGTTCATTCGTTGTGTAACTTGGAGGAGGGGGCTAAAACAAAGCACCTAGGGGCTGAGATAGGTGGTTTCGGGTCATATGGATGACCACAAGGATTAATGGGAGTGGAATGCATTTTTTTCACCTCATGTCCCTTTTCACAAGGGAAAAAGGGGACATGAAATTTCATCTCCACAATAGGTTGTCATGTGTCCCTTTGGAAATTTCAAGAAGTACCAAATAGCATACCTTGGGAGCCAACATGCGAAGATGATATCTTGAGCTCCTGGATGAATTTTTGGGTGAAATTTTATATGATTCTGCCCAAAAAAAACCTCTAAGTCCAATGGTTATGGTCTTAAAATTTAATTTTTAACTAAAATATCTAAAAATGGGTCCTTCTTTCTTGGGATCACTTGTTGTGTATCAGAAGAGTGAGCTGCCCAGAATAATGTATGAAGTTTCAAAAGGTCCCATTTTTCCACCATGTAGAGATTTTAAAATGATTTTTATAGGTACTTTTTGGATTTAAAATCACTAGTGAGATCCCAATATCTCTCTTTGAAGCTTAGGTCCTCTTTCACAAGGTGTGTGCTCTTTGAGGCCCAAAACCCACTTTTGGTGGATCATCTCCAAAACCTCCTAACTTTCCATGAATTTTCCAAAATCATCTCACTAGTGTTCCTAGAACTTGAATACTCCTGTGTGATGATGTTTTCTCCTTTTATCTACTCTGGGGGTGGTGCACTAGTTCTAAGAAGGCTAATGATATCCCTTCCCAAAATTGCTCATATGTCTCGAATGTTTTAGAAAATCCTAAATCACCTAGGGGGACTAATTTTACTTTCCTTAATCACCTAGACTAATGACAACCATTTCGAGATCATTTTACTAATAGTACAGGGACTTGTGTTAGGGATGGACTGACCTAGGGGTGTGTTGAGAAGGTATGACTTTAAAAAATTTCAACAATGTGGTTTGGTTGTCATGTTTTCTAGTGAATTTTGCCTTTACAAAAACATAGGACAAAAATTCACTCTAGCTTGAGGACATATTATGGACCGAGTGCGATGAGGACATGACATGAGAAATCCCAGAATCTCAATTTAAGTATGTTGACCAGTGCCTTATCCATTGGGATTTACAGAGGATTCATATACAACTTGCACGAGATAGCCTAAAAGGAGGAACACACACACACATATAAGATGACGAAAGGAAACACATGACACACGAAAAGGGAAAAAAACACAACAGAAGGAAAAAACACAGCTAAAAATAACCTATGGTACAATACGGGGAAACTAATTTCACCGAGGTTCTTCTCTCTCCTCATAGGTTATCTTTGAAGAGATAATTGTGAATGATGAAGCTCTAAAAATCCGTTGATTGGTTCTAGAAAGTAGCCTCCTCTCCTTAACTTCTTATGAAAGCTATATTCTTTCATGATTGTCTTTGTAATTTTTAGGAGAACTACCTAAGTTCCTTGATGCTTAGGAATTCACTTAAAAATTCCATTTCTTTCGTTTTCTTTGGAATCGATTTCGTAGTGTCGGTTGCCTTCGCACTTATCCACATTGTTGTTTTTCTTCTATCATATCATTACTTCTCCAAGGATGGTTCTTATTTCATTGGATTTAGTACCCTAAGTTTTCCTTTTCACTTATTCCCATTCCTAGAGATCCTTTTCACATTCTTGGCCCTATGAATTAATTATCATTTACGTTTTAGACATCCCAACTTCATTTGTAATGTTGCTTTAAGTATAAGTTTCTGCATAATTCTGATGAATTATTTGTTGTGTTGTGTATCCAAGAATTTTTCTTACATCATTATATGTTTTGGGAGGGGGTAGATTGACAATCACTGAAATCTTTACTAGATTAATTAATAACCCCTCTTTATAGATGATATGCCCTATTATGTGCCAAATGGAGTAAAAATATACACTTCTTCACGTTAAGAGATATTTGCAATTCCCTACATCGAAATGGAACATAAGTCTTAGAACTTGAATATGATTCTTTGGCAATCCATATATTGTCCAATAATCCAAATATACTTCCAATAATCATGAATGAATTCCTTAAAGGCATTAATCATTATCCTACTCAAGACCATTGGTGCATCTTAAGCCCAAAGGGCATAACAGTGTACATGAATGAACCCCATTCTATAGAAAGTTGTCTTAGGTTGATCTTCAAAGACAATTCTTACCTCATGGTAACCAAAGAAACCATCAATAAAAGAGTAGACTTCTCTTTCTACAACATTCTCTAATACTTCTTCTATAAATGGCGTCAAGAATGGGTCATGTACACAAGCTTTATTTAGCTCTCTATAGTGCACACATACATGTATTTCTCCTATTTTCTTATTTTGAATTAGCATGGGACTTATCCAATCTAAATCTTAGATGGATTAATGATTCATGTGTTCATCATTATTTTTATCTTTGTTTTGAATTTAACTTTGAGATTGGAATTTAATCTATATGGCCTTTTCTTCAATGGTTTAAACCCTTCCTTAATTTGAGTTTTCATTGTCTCGACTTCTTATTTTATAACTTTCATCTCCTTAAGGTCTTTAGGAATATATCTTGAAATTCCTAAAGAATTTATACTACTTTTGCCACTTATTCTTCTAACCAAGAAGATCCCTATCTTAGCAAGTTTTTCATTTCCATTGGTGCCAATGTTTTCATTCCTTATCTTCAAAGGTGGTAGTAGTATTTTTTTCCTCTATTTTTATCTCGACTACTTCTCTTTCTCCTTCGATTGTTTTATATCTCATATTTTTTTTTTCCTCTCTCTCTTGTTTTTCAACTACAAAGTAGTAGGCCATCTCTCGTATTTTGTTTAGATTTTCTTGATGTTGAGGTTCTCTTATTTATGGTGTCCTTTTCAAAAAAATTCTAGTGCCTCCTCTGGAGTTAGGAATAGAAAAGTCCTGATCTTCTATAATTCCTTAAGGATATTAAGATCTACATCCCAAAAATTAAATGCATGACAAAAATCCTTGACAATCTGGTCCCAAATTCTTGTCTCTTGTCTTATCTCTTGGTGCATGTATCATGACCACGGTATGGGTCCTCAAGTCTAAATAAATAATTGTGCCCATACCAAAGGATAATGTTCACCACATATTTTCCAGTGTCTCTCGCAAACTTCAATATGTTTCTATGGATCACTTTCACCAATGTACTCTGGTATAGCCACGTAATAACCTTCACTCTCCAAATATCTTGTTTTGAGTAATGTAGTTAAAGAATTCCAGTGATAGATGTTAGGTTTGTGAGTAGTACTACCATCTTGCAGCATTAATTTTCAGGGTTTTGTCTAATGCTTCCTTTCTTTCTTTCTCATTCAAAAATATTCACTCCATTTGATCTAAATAACCTTCCAAATCTTCAAACCACGAGTATTTAGGTAAAGTCGGTGGGTTGCTCCACCGCTTAGTTTGTAGACTCTTTTGATTGGAATATATTCTATTTCTTCTTTTGTGGAGTAATATTTGTCTTCTTCCTCAAATTTGTCTTAAGTGAGCCAAAAATTTCATCCTCGGTATCAAAGACATCGTCATCTAAGGTAATTATGTGAGATAATATTCTTCTTGTGTAATGTAATTTTCTTGTTCTTGACTCTGGGAATCCATGTATCCATGCTTCAACCACATTATCTAAACTTTCTGTTGTGGATTCAGTTTTGACTGATATTTCTCCATCTGAATTTGGTTCAAAATCCTTTTGGATGTTAGAAAATTTATTCAGAGCATATTTCTCCTTTAGTGTCATGCCAAATCTTTTCAGCCCATGCAACACTCATCCTTGTATGTAGTAATACATGTACACCAATTCCGTCTACTTGTAATTTTACTTTATCTTCTTCAAGATTTAGTGTTCCATTATAATCAACAAACCACTCTAAAGCTAGAATGAAATTGTAAGATAGCTTTAGAGTCACATTCTCAACAACTTCAAAATTTATTAATTTCTTGATGCCCATACAATTAACTTCAAAATTATTTAGTGCTCTTAATGGTTGTTTTGATGACACATATGTTAATCCAATAAAATATTTTTCGGGTTCCAAGGGAGGCCTTCCTAGTGTCTCTCAAGTAGTTTTTGACATCATATTGACATCTACACCAAGATCAAGCAAAAATTTGGTAATAGTGGTGTCAAATATGTCTACATCCAAGTAGATGGTGGATTTCCACCATGTTCGTTATGTGTGGAAGACATTTATTTTCTTCTAGTGATGTTCTACTTCAATTCTTCAAACATTAAAAAAATCCTCCTTGTTCCAATATTTATTGAATTTTTTCAATTTATCTGTAAGACTGTGTTTGATTGTTATTCTGGCTATCTCCTTCAGAGTAGTGATCTCATCTTCTTTAAAACAATTATTTTGTGTTTCTTCTTTGATTTTTGCCTTCTTTACTACTTCTCTACTCTTCTCCACTTCTTTCCCATGAAATTCTGGTCTAATCTCCTTAAAATCCCATTCTTCACCACTAGAGGAACTTTCCTCATGAGGCGGTTTGAATATTTTTTTCTTTCCATGTGCAGATTCATTTCTTGTTGCACTTCTAGTAGTAATTGTGGCCCTATATTTTGGTTCTTCAACACTCTTTCCTGATTTGGTTGCTTTCCTCCTCAAATATCTTTCTTTAGCTTCCTCCTTCTTGTCCTCATTTTCTTGTTTGTTCCTTGAGCTAGAAGTTATATCCTTGTCTTTTTCTATTGCCTCGTCATCCCATGATATATTTTTGATATGTTGGACATTATTCTATGCATATCTTCCTAATGATTTTATTTTTGTGTTTCCATTCCTATAAAATTGAACTGCTTTGGGATAGCTAAAATAATCATGTCCTCTTTCATGACAAAAACCGCAAGGATCAGGCTCTGTGTAATTTTTGGCTAAATGTCCATCTTGTCCACACTTATAACAATTCATGGGTCTTCTATATTGATAGCCACCTCCTTAGTTATCTCTTCCTTGATATCTATGATACCATTGGTATCCTCTTCCTCCTTGATAATTATCATATCCACCCCAATAACATCCTTTGTAACTTCCTCTATAACCCCGTAGTATCCACCATTGTTGTATCCTTGATAATTAGGATTGTAGTTATTCCCCTGATAGCCACCTCTGAATTGAGGTTTTCCACCTTGCTGATTTGGATATTGAGGGGTAGTAATTGTTGGTTTTGAAGGTGGTGGATTCAATGTAGGTATTAGTTGTGAGGGAGGGGAGGCTTAGGTGTTCTGTCTGTCTTGCTACCATAACCCTATGGGTATTATAATATTTTAAATCTTCAAGTGCCTCTACATAGGGGCATCTATTGTGATAATGGTTGTTGAATGCACGAGCTTTAAAGTACATAAACTAATTAGTAAGTGGTGTTACCTCTAATAAATGACAAGTATCTTGGTTGTGTTGGTCTCATAATCTAGAAATCCTGCACCATGTTCTTTCTAGTGGGGTTATAGTACTTGAAGAGGCTTTCGAGATGAGTGTTGTCTTACAACTGTAACTCTCTTTAACTTCTCCAAGTAAGGGTATTCAGTCTTACTATGACCTTCTACACAACATACTACACACCAAATCTTAGTCCTTACATTACTTCTTGGAAGAGGATTGTTTTTAAGGTCTTCATCCCTCTAAATTTCTTATTTTTATTTTTAGCTTGGCTAGCTCCAATTATACTCTCTCCAATTCTATTTTTAATGATGTTTCTCCTTCTCTACACCATGATTAGGCCTCCAATATAATATCTCTCTCAATTTCCTATAAGAAAATGTTGAAAAGTTTTCCATCCAACGTTGCTCTGATATAAGGGATGATTCCTTAATTAAACCATTCAATATGGCGTTTGTCTATGAGAGGTTCTTCCAACTTCCTAGTTACATTCTTGAATCGGTGACTGAGTTCCCTAAGTATTTCTTTTTCTCCTTGAACAAGATCTCTCATTTTACTTATGCCTTCTGACGGTGCTTCAAGAAAATGAAATTTTTTCCTAAATTCTTTCTCAATGGCATCTTGTGCAATTGTCTTCATATACCATCATAATGTATCATCCCTCAAAGTTCCTATGAAATCATATAATTTCATAGTGTTATTTGTGATGTTTTTACACTTCTAATGTGAATCTAATACAAACAAATATTTGACACATCACTAGTATCTTTGTTAAGCACTTGTAACTTAATCTTCTGGGCCATATTTCTAACTAGTTGAGAATGTACTCGGGGCTGACTAATTGGTTTTTGCTTCACTATTTTTACCTTATTTGATTGATTATGAACTTTTTCAAGTTACTCTTTCTTCCTTTGTCTCTAGATAGCTCAATATCAAAATATAACTCTCCTAACAATTCTTTGAATTCTCTTACAATTTCTTGTCTCTTCTGACTTTCTTCTTGTAATTGATGATATCTTTCTTCCAAACTTTCTCCCTTTTCTATCTTTTGAATTGGTGTTTCAAGTGACACATGGAATGGTGATTGATCTAAGGGGGTCATCTCCTTTGGGCTTGTGTGGTGGTTGGGGACACATCCTTCATTGTGAGACTCTTCATAGTTATCTTTCTCTATGAATATCTTCCTTTATTATTTCTTAATCTATAATCATCCTCTAATCCTTCATCACTCTTCTCTTGTTATTTAATTTTTCCCTCTCTTCCTCTTGTCTCTCAAAGCATTGGCTTTTTCTTCATTTTCTTCATCTACTATTTTTTATTTTCTCTCCAAATTATTCAATCAATTATTTCATACCAATAAATTCTTCCTCTTCACCTCTTTCTTTGATCAATAATGAGACTTCTCTTTCTTCTCCTTCCCAGTTTTCTACTTCTATTACTCTTTTCAAATCATGTTTTAAACCTCCTACTAACTCTTATAAATGTCTCATTAGGATATCCTTACTTGTTATCAACTATTGGATTGGATTGTCTATGGAATATCGTATCATGTGGTTCTATGGGGTAACCAAACCAAGTTGGTCTCCACTCACTACGAGTATTATATCAAAACTCTATGTGTCTTCCTTCATTTCTGGGTTAGCCAATTATTGGCCTCCACTCGAAGTGGGTGTTTCTTTATTTTCTTCTTTCTGAATTTTTTTAACTTTTATTTCCTTTCATTCAACTTCTTTTCTCTTTCCTCCCTTGCTATTATTTATTTCTCTACCTTCTTCTCTAACTCCTTCTCTTTAGCTATCATTTCTCTCTCTTCCATCCTCCTCATTTTAGTTATTTTTGTTAAGATGTTAACTCTCCTTAATACTCTTAAACATGTCCCCATCAACTATGTAATTTTCATAATTTTTTATTTTCTTTATGTTTTCCTATTTATTCTATCCCAACCATCACATCATTAATCTTGATTGGTTATGTCTCTTGGATCTCCCCCCTTCACGTATGTCATCCTAAGGTTCATGTTCTCTAAAGGAAATTTTTCACACTTTTGATTAAACCTTTTTCTACCATCAAAACCTTATATAAAAATGGAACTAATTTAAGAAATTAGCCTCTTGATCCACTTAAAACTTCACCTTTCTTGTAGTCAAAGCTGGTCCAACCTTGTATGGCCCAAGTAATTATGTATGAATCTAATGTAGTCTCATACCAATAATAAATTGCTCTAGTCCAAGGCTCGTCAAGATTTCTAAGAATATTTAACTTTTCTTGGGTCCACAAAGATGGTTTCCTTAAATGTAATCTTGACCACTATGTTCTCTTAGCATGTGCTAGTATGCAAGGCCACAACAAATGTGGAAATTGGGACCAAAATTCTTCTCCATATTCCCTAATTACTTCTATCTAAGTTACTTTATATGATTCTTTGAGTCTCTTAGCTTCTCCTTTAACAAATATATCGATTTTATTTCCCCACAAATCCTCAATTTCTGTTAGTGCTAGTTTCCAATATCCTGGTGGTGATATTTTTCCTGACATCCACTTAACAAAAGAAACCTAGGCTCAGACACCAAATTTTGACCTCAAACCTTGACAACAATGTGATATTTGAGAATTTTGACCTTTTGTTAAGGATGTGCATGGGAAAATTAAACTAATATAATTTGTGAACTGAAAGAATATAAAATCACATAACATACTCATTTCAAATCAACAATCTTTATTCATATCTCATCATTGATTACATTAGTCTCAATTACATATGCAATCCTTCTCATATATCTTACTCCTTAGACATTTCAATGATAAATCTCTCATATGGAACTCACATATATATTTCTCATGATGCACACATACATTTTTGTGGCACACTAGTATATAATGAATTAATTACAATAAATGCATTTCATACAAAATATTCCAAGAGTCACTTCTTTTAAATCACACCTCTGTCATCTTTTGTCCCATTCTGGCTTGGATTGTCTTTGTTTCGTGGCTTTATGTTGGCTTCCTACAGCCTATCATGGATTTTTAGTATATTGCATTCCTTCAATGTACCACGGATTTCCTATTGTACTACGACTTCCCTTAATTTATTGTGTCTTTCCTAGTGTACATCAGCTTTTTCAATATCCTATGGCTTTCCTCCTATTTCCCATGGCTTGTTCCATTCTTTCACGACTTCTTCCTAATATTTGTGGCTTACTTAAAATTTGATGAAGAACCCCACAACAATGTCATAGATAGGAGAATGTTGCCCCAAAAGAAGACCGGTCATGTAACTGAAACTTTGTCCTACATGGGAAGGTAAATGTACTTGGTAAAGACCAAGGCACACACAAACAAAGGCTAGAAAACAAGTGTTGGTATGAAAATGCATGTAGAAAATGAGTATAATCTAAAAAACAATGTGTAAGCTATAACATAAGAAGATAATGTAAACACCCAAGAAGATAATGTAGGTCACACAAAGTGGGTTGTAAACATGGGACACCACTCATAGTGTTGCAAGACACTCAAGGCAATCATGGTCACAAATAGACAAGTGTGCACACAAGATAAATGGAAAATCCCACAAATAAGAACAAACAATAGCAGACAATATAACAAATAAGTATGGAAGAAAATATCCCTACATAACAAATGTTGCACATGAAGCACCCATTAGCATGTTAGAAAAATAGAAAGTATGTCAAAGCGTGTATAAACCAAAGTAGTGTGCTATGAACAAAAATGAAACAATAGCACATGTAGCATATGTGGATACCCTTAGTAGGTAGTGTATCAAGCATCGGTGTTGCGTGTATAAGATTTGTATCTGTGATCACAACTAGAAAATTACATGAACACACATGTGTGTATGGTAAATATAATTACATACAAGAGATATATCTAACATGTGTAGTAAATTGAACATGTAAGAGCAAATGCAAGACAAAGTAAGTACAACCATAAAATACAATATGTTGTGGATGGATGGAATTTAAAGTAGAGTGAATGATAGGAGCCATGTGTCCCCGAGTTAATCGAATTATATGCAAAGAAGGTTCATTTAGTATTCCCGTCAATAATAAATATTGAACCATAAATGAGAGTGTGTTATCGTGGAAGTGGTCAAACTATGTTTTCTATGTAGCGTGATGTGATGAGTTTGTAGTGATGAAATGTGACATAGAGATGATGTCTCGAAGACATGTAATGTTTTTTCCTAAAGTGTATATCATGATGAGATAATCGAAGGAGGTGTTGATTTATCCTAAAGCATATACCACTAAACATTGTAAGCAAATGCGATGATTTAGTCTATCACAAGATGATTCTTAGAAGAAGTGATCCTATAGCCTAAAGTGTATGTCACTAATCCAAGGAATGTGGCATGAGAAAAATAAGATTGACTTGTGAGCGTGTGAGTGTGATGTGATCCATTTGTTATGTATACCATCAACAGTCGAGTATGGACCGTGAGACTAGATTGCATCATCAGGTAGTGAGTGCAATGCGTAGAAGAGGATAAGTAAGATGTGTAATGTGTGTAAAAGGGTGTGTGGAATACAATGCATGATGTGTGGATAACCTAAGATGTGTAGCATAGTGGATGTAAAATGTGAGATGTAAAATGTAAAGGATGTATAATGTAAAAAGGTGTGTATGGTGTGTGAAATAAGCACAACATGTGATAGCTATGGTGTACTGTGTGAGTCATGTATAGAACATGTATGATGTATGCAAGACAAGTTATAACATGTGAAGTGTAGAATGTATAAAGACGTGCAATATCTATATCCTGTAATGTGTAATGTGTGAATGATATCAAATGGTGTGATGATGTGTAATACCTAATGCATAGTGATTATTGTGCAATCGTGTAGGGTTCATATGTATAGAATACCCTCATCATTCAAGTGTGAGCTGAAGCACAAGAGTGTTTCATCGGGTTGTGATGATGCTAATATGTAGATAAATATTTTTATGCTAAGATTTTTGTGTATGACGATGCAAGCATTATATGTGGATCGCTAGGGGTGTGAATGCAATGCCCCCAAGTGTGCGATGGGAATATGATCATGTGACACTTTCAAGTAGATCATCATTGTCATGATAAAATCCTACTAGAAAAGCATTGGAGATGTGATAAGCAATAGAATGAGGTGAGTCATATAATTAACCATTGCAACATAGTGTGTAGACGCTCATTCCATATTCCTCATCGAAAGGGCATTGGTGGAAAGTCATGTGCATACTAACAAGAAATATTTGAAGCATAAGTAGGAGATGATTCATTAGCGATAAGGAAATTTATGAATGGCATAGGAAATGTAAGAGAAGTTTGGTTTGTATATATAGTACCACTAATATAGTCAATCCAAGAATGCCCAAGTGTCAATGGAGAAGCACGAAGGGCATGTGTAACAAAGACCATCAAATGAAACACACAAAGGCCATAGGTGGCCATAATGTGACAATAACCATGATAAAGATGAGGTGAGTGAATTGGTGGTAATATGTCATTAAACATAAAGATAAGCGTAATTAATCCCTCATGTGTGTAAATAGTGTCTAAAAAAGTATGATCAATTGGGATGTTATACCAAAAATAAGTTGATTAATACATCATGCATGCAAAAGGAGATGGCAGAAATGTAGATTGTGTAGGTAGACATGAAACGTCATCTAAAGTGTTAACAGACCCCTGATAAAGTATCATAGCATTAGTAGAGGGAGGGGTCTTAAATTTGTATTCACTAGGCCATCGACCACAAAGGTGTCCTCGAAATAAGATTCGTCAACATCTATAGGAGTAAAGTTAAGTTTTCCTAATGCTTCATCAAAATTTGACAACGATTGACTTCATCATCAGAATCCTTAGAATCATTTATGTTAGCATTATCATGTTGTATAGATTTCTCGAGTATGTTGGTAGGTATTGCACTAGGTGGAGGAATGGAAGGCACCTCGATAGGTGGAGAAGAAGTGTTGATAGGAGCTGATACGATAGGTGAAATAATTGTCATAGTGTGAGTAGAAATAGCTAGAGTATTTGGAGTAGCGTACAGAGGAGAGAGAGGTGTTATACTATTTGATGTCATATGTGTCAATAATACCATATAGAATGGGTTGCGGCAAAGGAATAAGCATAGCGAAAAGGGTGTATACGACATAAATTGAATGGTTTCTAATTAGTAGTAATAGTATGTTCATAACCATCATGCAAAAATTTGACACATTGGTGAATAGTAGATGGAACTGCTTGCATTGTGTGAATCCATGGTCTACCTAGCAATAGATTGAATTGAAATGAGGCATATATAACATAGAAGTCAATGAGAATAGTCTTAGGCCCAACCCGGATGTGTAATGAAATAGTCCCTAAACATGTGCGAGTGGTAGAGTCATAACCTCGAGATGATAGTATAATTCTTAGAAATGAGATTATTGTTAATACCTAGTTATTTTAAAAGAGAATAAGCACATAGGTTGATGGCTGATCCATTATCAATAAGTAATCATTTAATGCAAGTGGTGCTAATGACGACGGTAATGAGCAAGGGTGCGCATGGATTTATTTTAGCAAAAGTGATAGATCCTCATCAGTGAAGGATATAACATGTGGAAGATTTCAAGAGACTATATGAGGTGTGTAAAGGTTACCACAGAATTATCACTTTCTATATGAATAGCACAAAGGGTTGTTTCTAGTGTTTGATGATAGTTAGGTGCATTATGTAACAAGTCATAAAGAGAAATCTTAGCAAGTGTATTCTTAAGTTGTTCGATGATGTCATAGCCCTTAGAAGTAGTAGGAGGAGTTGTTGAAGTGATGGGTGGAGGAATAGAAGTGGGTGGAGCCATAGGAGGATGATTACAATGAGTAGTTACTACATTGATGGAAGGATCAGCCTTAGGCATAACAAATTGAGGGGGATGTTGAGTATGCACTTGTATAAAATCAGCAGTAGTAGTGACTATACTAGAGATCTTAGTAGGTGCAAAAGTAGGATAAGATGATTGAGCCATGACTTGATAGGGTGAAGACATAATAAAAGAAAGTGTTGGATAGGTCGGGTTCACCAAAATGATTAACTAAAATAAGATTATTCTAGTGTAATCTAATGTTATAGGAGTAGTAAAATGACTGAATAAATGGAACAATAAAATACTGAAATACACCCAAACAAACTAAACTAGAAAATATGAAACTCTAATGCGTAAGAAGGGTTAATAAAATATTTAGTTGATTCATAGATTTCGTGGAACTGTGTTGTAGTGTAGACTAGGTGAACAAGAGGAGGAAAAAACCACATTGAAGCCTGAAAAAGTAAACATCCGAGCTATCCGACCGGACTAGGGGGAAAGGGATAGGGGCACCCGTGGATGCCCTAGTCTAAGATCTTGGTACCCTAGTCTACAGAGATGATCGGAAAACCTCCTCTGAGGTATCACTGGATGTTCACCTATGTTTTCTTCTTATCACAATAATTTCATTGAAGCGCACCAAATGTCACTGTGAATAGGAGATGGAAGAATCACCTACAAAACCCCAGACAAATCATCAAAACCCTAAAAATAAAGATGTGCATGAAGGGTTTGAACTGTCCTTAGTGGCCATCATGGTGGAATTACTAACTGAGTGTTGCACTACATCTCAGACCCAATGTAGTTCTAGGTGTGTGCGTGTGTGTGTGTGTGTGTGTAAATCATGCCCTAGGTTACTCTTGTGTCAGTCACACTTTGTGAAGTAGCAAACAAATAACTAGATGTAGAATGTAGTAAATGTGTGCATGGAAACAATAGAATCCCCTCCTATGAATTGTGATGTAGATAAACTAGCCTTGTGTTCCTTATGATGGAGCTAGATGAATACAAATGTAGATTTAGAATACCTTTGATGGATGTAACTCTAGATGGTGATAGTATATGTTTGGTGCTTGGTCGCTCATTATAGTCACATAACTTTATATTTATATGGTTATCTTATTCGATTTTTAATTAGCCCCAAAAATTCCAACCACCAAAAAGATAGAAATATCAAATGGCTAGAAAGTTCCCAAAAGGTGAGATTAAAGTGCAAAGAGGATCAAGGCACCCTAGAGGGGACCAGGTGCCTGGGGTGCCCTAGTCTTGGCTGGGTGCCCCGGTTAGAAATAGGAAAAATGTAGAATGAAAATATAGACTGGGAAATTACAAGTGCAAGGTCGTAAATACGATATAAATCAATGCAAAATTACCAAAGACATGGGTTAATTATTACTCTTTTCACTTAAGAACCATATGAATAGTAGTATGAGACCGGGACTAAATAATGACTCAAAGTGCATGATTTTGTGTCTATAACATTTTGTCACTACAATATTATCTAGATATTTATTTTTAAAATATTTTAGAGCCTTTCCTATCATTTTTGGTAGATTTTATTCTCTTGCAAGAGTAAGAATCAAAATTCTCTTCTATGATTCTGCCTCGATAGAGCCAATTAGCTACATTCCCGATTGCATTTTTTCAGCTAGTATTGATAGTTATTCGTTGTTCATTCCTCTTGCAGCCCTAAAGGAATTAGTCATGAACCTTGCCAATGAATTTGGCTGAAAGTTAGGTTGGTTATCCTTAAAAGGAGAATAAGAAATCCCACCTGATCTAAACAACTCAAAGGTTGTTGTCCATTTTTTCCATATATCCTCAAGAAACAATAGAAAAGTCCATTTGTCATAAAGACTTCTTTTTTCATGGCAAAAATAACAAGACATTTCTTCTCAAAGCTCTGCATTCAAAGTGCAAATAGTACATTTACTTTGTGCATATTACAAAAATTAAATTTTAAATACTAATGCATTAAAATTAAGTTTCATTACCTTCCACTCCTTTGTCTTTGTGTTTCCCACTTCGGGCCTCTGAGGACATCCTAAGGATTTCCAAATAATCGAGCCTTGTAAACTAAATCAATAAAATTGGTTTCAATCCAAGTTTTTTTACTTTATTTTGTTGTTTGCAAATATTAATGATGTCTTCACTAGATGCTCTTGAGGATAGAATGTGTGCATTTCTAAAGCGCACCCTAGCTTAAAATGACTAGTAATTTCTTTTGTCTAAAAAAAATTTTACGCACAAATTGTATGTTGGCTATCAAGAATGTAGAACTGCACATCATCCCTTTTTAGGTCATCTAGATCCTCAAGTTGCACAATTTCCTTTGTAGAATGTAAAAAGGGAAGAATAATTACATCCCTCTATGTAGGAATAACATTAATCATCATAGATGGAAAATAATCTCAACATTATCCTCATCTACGGATGGTATTGATATTTTTGAGGTGTTATATGGAACTTAGAAACTTCAATTGGAAATACATCGCCATTGAACAAAAATAAATTAAATTGTTCAACGGTTGAAGATTTTGCTTTCTCAAATATACTAGTCACTTTTTTCAACAATACAACTGATTTATTATTATTAATAATCCCATACAACTTTGAATTAAATTTATTTATCTCTAATTTATAAAAATAAGTTTTCCTTATTGTTGTAAATAGTTTAGCATGCTTCGATGGTGAAAGTGAACTTTTTCTATTCAAATAGTGACAAAAAAAGAGGCATTTCCATATATATATACTTTTTGAATATGGATATCATGTCATTATAAATTTCATGGGAATTTACAAATCGTGTTATGTTTGAGTCTATGCACATCCCAAAATTTCAACCATAATTAATACAGTGACATGTCTAATTTTTATAGAAGCCTTCATTTCCTATTTCCTGAACAAGGAAACTTCCAACTCCATTTCAAGAATAAGAAACTTTTTAATTTCAATGTCAATGTGTTCAACCTAAATACGTAGTGTTTTTTAATCGATAAATTCTAAATATAGTACCATACCAAGTTCATGGTTGACATCATCATCAACAAAGAATAACCAAATATTAGCGTGATAGTTTTCTAGAGAATTCATTTCAACAAACCATTCCTCGTCTCTCTTCTTCCAACTCTCTACTCCTTTAATGAATGAAATTTTCATCAATGTGTGACCAATGGAAGACATATTACCTATAAAAGGAATTAAACAAATTAATAATTCATAAATATATGGGAAGGATAAATGTTTTTTTTCAATAAATTAATAGAAAGGAGTTGTTGTATCTTAATCTAATTATATTTGTAGATTAACAAATCATTCACAATGGAACTTTAGAGATCCAATGGTTAGTGGTGTAATGGTTCTTGGGTCTCACAAGTGGTACATTCAAGGTTCAAATCTTGGCTCCATGTTAAGGTGGAATACTACCGATGGCTTGGATACATCGATGACAGGGGCACCACAATAATGTGGTTTAATCCGTGGGCTATCCAAGAGCTTAAAATTCCATCCTTAGATGGTTCCACGGCCGGTGTGGGCTGGTGATGCCACAAAGGGCTAGGGCCCTCTCCCTAGGTAACCTCGACAAAAAAACAATGTAACATTAGATCTTAGCATTCTTTAGGCTAACTTTCAATGATCTATAAAATACAAAAGGATTATATTAATTTCAAGGATAAGTACTTTGTAGATTAATTTACATCTATAATTAATGTAAATTAAATTATGTAGCTACAGAATACGAAAGGATTATATGAGTTGAGTGTTATTCATATCAATTCATTTCAATGAAAATGCTTAGTGGCCTCTAAGCTCCATTACTTATTAAAAGGGATGATTTTGTGACAGCTAAGCTCAACATTTTCTTATTTTGAAAATAACTATAGAATAAAAAATCATATTCTAGCTTAGCGGGCACTAGGTTCTAACCATTACATCTTTTTATTGTAAAAAACTATTTGTAAAAATTTGGATTGTTGGTGTTTTGCATTAATTATAATTGCATCATATTAGTCTGGACTATTCTGGTGGAGCCAAGTGCTACACTATATACACTTTGGAAAGGGATCAAGCCTTATGTAGTTCTCATAAGATATATTGTGTTTAACATATAATTCGTAAAGCCCAAAAAAATACTTTGGAGTTAGTTCGATGTTTTTTTCTATTAAAACATTATCTGATTCAACCGGAGCTCCATATAACTAAAAATTTAATCTTTTTCAAAAATACTTATTCTACTAATTTGATAAAAAAACTATGAATCACTATTTTTCCGACAAGGTCTCCTAGTTTCTTTGTGCAAAATATTTTTCATTCTAGAATAGGCTCGACTCACTCACTCTTGTCACATTTAGGTAATTTTCCTTAATGGCACAAGGGTGAGTCAATCTCACTATGTAGTAGAAGTTAAAAATACTCGTGATAAGGAACAAGTAGACCCCTTGGGAAAAAAAAAACTATGTGAAGAAACAAAACTATCAAATTATCATATCGTAGTCTATTTATTCATTACACCCAGATTTCAAAAAATAGTCGTTGCAAAAATTGGCACACCTCTCACATACAAGAATTTAATAAGTATTCAGGAAAATCATTTCTAATTGTTTTCTTTGGAATGTAAAAAGCTAGCCTAAAGGTAGCTTATCTCAAATGGTCATTATTTTACACTACATATCCTTGAGAGGGGCATAGCCTAATGTTGTTCTCATAAGATATATTGTGTATAACATATAATCCATGTGTTTTCTTATCAAGAAAATTATTAGCGACCATTGAGCTCTAATATGTCTCATTAGGTCTTAGGGGTTGTTAAGTTATTAATTCAATAGGATATCATGAACAAAAATGAATGTTTTATGTTGTCCAATTATTTTTGTTGCGAAGCCTAGTGGTCACTAGTATCTTTAATTTCTAGAAATTCATTTTAACAATGAAAAATAATAATTTGAACAAATTTATTCAATGGTTTTTTTCAATGGTTTTTTATTAATAATCAAATTGGCTTATCCTGGTGGAGCCAAGTGCTACACTACATACCCTTGTGAGGGATGAAGCCTTATGAATTTCTCATAGGATATATTGTGTATAACACATAATTCATATTGGTTCGTATCAAAAAAATTCTTAGCAACCCCTAGCTCCCATTACTTATTGAAACCGATGCTTTTTGGTGGCTAGGCTCCAACATCTTCTTATTTTGAAAATAACGATAGAATAAAAAATCATCTTCTAGCTTAGCGGTTCTTTAAAGGTTCTAACCATTACCTCTTGTTATTGTTAAAAAATATCATTATAGATTTGGATTGCTAGTGTTTTTCATTGATTATAATTACATCATATTGGTTGGACTATCCCTGGTAGAGCCAAGTGTTGCACTACATACCATGGAAAGGGATCAAGCCTTATGTAGTTCTCATAAGATATATTGTGTATAACATATAATTCATAAATCCCATGAGAATAATTTGGAGTTGGTTTTGATGTTTTGTATTCTATTATAACATTATCTAATTCAATCGGATCTCCATAAAACTAAAAAATTTAATCTCTATCAAAATACTTATTATGCTAATTTGATATTATTGTTTCTACGCATCACTATTTTACCCACAGGGTCCCCTAGTTTCATTGTGCGATCATGGATAGCGTCTCTTGTTAGTGCAGATATTTTTCATTCTATAATAGGCTTGACTCACTCACTCTTTTCACATGTTTAGGTCATTTTCCTTGATGGTACAAGGGTGAGTTAGTCAAGCCTATGGTAGAAGTTAAAAATACATGTGATAAGGAACAAGGAGACCTTGTGGGAAAAAATAGTGATGTGAAGAAACAAAACTATCAAAGAAACAAATCAGTAGTTTTTTTTATGAATTACACCAAGTGATTTCAACAAACAAGAATTGAAAAATTGACACACCTTGCATGCAATCATTCGATAATCATTCGTAAAAATCATTTCTAAATGTTTTCTCTAGAATGTAAAAACTAGCCTAAATGCAGCTTATCTCAAATGGTCATTATGTTGCACTACATACCCTCGAGTAGGGTATAGCCTTGTGTTTTTGTCATAAGATATATTTTGTATAACATATAATCCATATCATTTCTTATCAAGGAAAATTTTTACCGACCGCTACGCTCCAATATTTCTATTAGGTCTTAGCATCTCTAAGTTATTCATTTCAATAGCCACCAAATAAAAAGTCATTGTATACCTTAGCAATATAATTAATAAATGTTATATCATAGTAGTATAAGTTCATCATTTAAACCTCAAGAATTATCTTTTCCATCTTAGCCTTGCATATTTTCTGAAAATCAATCGTCAAAGCAAATAGACCAAAATGATTTACCAAATATACGGGTGAAGATGAACAAGATTCTCGCTCATGATTAAATGATGAACTTATATTATTATGATCTAATATTGTTGATCTAATCAAGATGAAATTATATTTATATGCTTTCTATTATGAGAATCCCTAAAAAAATTATTGATAAAAATAACATAATTATGTGAACCTTTCTCTAGGAAGGAATGGATGAGACCAAGAAAATCCCTCTCGTTAAATGAGATGATGTTTCTCTTCATAAAGAGTATGGTGGAGTAGGGATTTTGGACTTGGAAAAATAAAATATGATGTAAATATTAATAAATTAATGATTGAATGTGAATCTCAAGTTATTGGTTACGCCGCCATCAAAAATCAATCCTTGTCATGGAAAATCAATCTTATGTTAAGAAAATTCCTTTTAAGGCTTTCATTAATTCTGGATTGGTCCTTAAAGCATATCTATAGGGAAGCTAATAAAGAGGTAGATTTTTTAGCAAATCAAGGGATTGTGCAAGAGGTTGGTGATAATATTGGTAATCATTATTTTTATTATCCAAGATTCATCACCCTTTCCAATAATGGTTGATGGTGAAGGCCGAAGAAAGTTTTAATTAATTCCAAGCATGGGATGATAGAGTATCTCCCTATATTTTTCATGTCACTCTCCCTTATTTTTGAACCATTTGGGCTTCTTTCACTATATTTTTTTCCTCTGTCATTGATGGTTCATTTTTTGCTTTCATGCGCTTCTCTCGTGGTGGTGCGTGAAATGGTGTTTTATACTAATATTTCACGTCTTTGCCTAAAATATATTTTTAGGATTGGATCAGAGCAAGATATTGTTTTTATCAAGGAGTTCTTAGCACCAATTATCTTTCTCTGGAGGGTCGTATAAAGGTTAATGTGGAAGTGGCATCGACCTTAGTTTTTCATCGGTTTATTATAAATCTAGAAAAGGATTTTTTTTCGAATTGGGCGTCACTTGATTAAACCATCTTATAGGGTTAGCATGGAAGTTGAAATTGAAAAAATCTTGCCTTCATCATGGCCTCTACTTTTTAGGATCATTATATCTAGGAAGGTTTGTTGTACGGAATTTTTTCGAGAGTTTTACAATCTATTTGAAGTCTTGATGGGTTTCTCATATTCTTTGGTTAATTATTGTAAGAGCTCAATGACGGGGCCCATTTTCACCAACTTGCCATGACATGGATGTTTTATGCAGTCCACTACAACTAGATCCATCTTATTGTGATTTGATTCATAGATGTGCCAGGGCATGAGGCATATGAGTGGATGAATAGTTACATTGTTGCTTTCAAAGATCATATTTTTTTGAATCCACCTTCAATCTTGTTTACCACCCTGTTAAAGTGGAGATTTTGAAGGTGTCACCTAATTTTGAAAAATAATTGTTCCTAAAATCATGTTGTCATTTGTAATTTTTGTTGTTGTTATATAGCCTTTTTTAAGAGTAATTGAACCATCTAGGTTGTCTAGTTGTTTTGGGGTTTATTTTGTATTTTGAACCCCTTATGTTTTTGGCATAGTCTCTTGGGTTTTTCCAACAAAGTATTGTTGGATTGTTCATTTTTGAATGATCTTCATGCTCTATCTTTAATGTAAATGGAAAGGGACCCTTCAACCCTCGTTTAATTATAAAAAAACAAGGAATCACTAATAAAATTATTTGTTATGCATTGCACATAGCAATTTCAACAAGTAATTGTTAATAAATTTGGCACACGTCTCCCATACAAACAATTGCTAATTATTCATTCAAATAAATTTTAATTCCCTTTTCTGGAATGTAATGACTAGAATAAAGACCATGTATCTCATATGGTCATTAGGATGCACAATATACACTCAAGAGGAGTAAAGCCTTATGTCATTCTCATAAGATATATTGTGTATAACACATAATTAATTTTGATTTTTCAAGAAAATGATTAGCAAAACACTAAGCTCCATTCCTTTTGTTAGTACTTAGCGGTTCTATGCAACTAAATTTAACAAGAGTTAGTGAACATAAATGCATGTTTTATGTTGTCAATTTATTTGTAGACAAGAAGCCTAACGGCCGCTAGCTTCTATATATTCTAGGAATCCTTTTGAGAAATGTAATAATTATCTGTATAGCTTTAGATCACTAGTATTTTTCAATATTTATAATTTATTAAATCATATTGGTTAAACTATCCCTAGAGGATCCAAGTGTTGCATTATACACCCTCTAGAGGGATCAAGCCTTATGTATTTCTTATAATATATAGTGTGTATAATGTATAATTAATATCAGTTCATATGAAGGAAAATGCTTGGTGACCATTAGGCTCCATTACTTAATGAAATTAATGGGTGCACACCCATAAGTTTTAGCAATTTCTTATTTTCAAATTAGCAACCAAATAAAAAAAAATTATGGACTACCCAAGCATCTGCTAGGTCCTAGTGGCCGTTAATTTCAATTCTTAGCTATGGTGCACCAATGCAATGTAATAATTTTCAACCTTAGCATCCGCTAGGCTTCTAATATCAAGTTAGGTTTTAAATATCATCGATATACTTTGAATATCATGTCAAACTCAACGGCCGCTAGGTTTAAAATTTTGTCTTGTATTACAAGTATTCAAGATAATCATTAATATTTTTTTTGTCTTAGAATATTTGTATTCTTTTCCTTTTTTGTAATATCAAGTCAATCTAGTAAACATCCAAATTTAACGGCCACTACTCTTAGAATATCTTGTTGGAATTTTTTTTTAAAATAATGGATTTTATCTCGCTTTTCAAGTACGTCATTACTAATTTTCTTGTATGAAAGACAAAAAATATTATAGTGGTCACTAATCTCAATTCTTTGTTATGTTTCACCAACGCAATGTAATAATATTCTACCTTAGTGACTCGCTAGACTTCAAATATCATGTTAGGATTTGAATATCATGTGATAGACTTCAAATGTCATGTGAAATACTTTGAATATCATGGAAAAATTAGCGTTCACTAGGCTTAAAAAAATTTCTTTAATTACGAGTACTCAAGAAAATCGTTAATATTTGTCTTATCTTGTAATATTTTTTAGCTATATTTGTTACTAATTCCTAAATCACTCTCCTCCCTACGCTTTGAATGTATTTTCTCTCAACCAGGTGATAAGATGTGGGGGTTGAAAGGATAGGGCACCGAGTTCTCAAATGTACTTTTTTATCCATACCCCCTTCGTGTGCTACTTCTGATTGAAAATCCATGATTTCTTTGTTTGTGACTTGCCCTTTCACCTACTTATTTGGTCTGGTGTCTGACCCACATAGATAAATATGAGAATGGGAAATGGTAATGATATGCTACCAACTTTCATAGACTTCCCTTCCAAGTCAACTCGGCATCCTGGGACCATTCCAATTTCACTTCACCTATTTACAATGTTACCCTCTCACTTTTATTCTGTCTCATCTAATTTTCTCTTTACCATACACAATAAATTAAAATGCACGTTCACTTACACTCTCCACTTAAGTGTCTTCAACCATTTACTATAAAAACTTGTTAATACTCCACATTACATTACAACTAATTTTAAACACACCTTGTAATATTTGTTCCTAATTCCCTATATTTGTCTCATAGTTGGGGGTGCATTGTGGCCTATGTTTTACATTATGGTCAGGGATGCACTAGGTGGTGTGTTGTGGCTAGGGAGTGCACCATGGTTGGGGGAGACATTGTGGTCGGGGGTGTGCTATGTGTGGGGTGTGCACTACGTCTAAGGGATGTTTTGTGGTTGAGGGTACGTTGTGGATGGGGGTACATTAGGGGTGCATTGTAGCATGACATCACCAAACTTAGCATGCCAATGTTTTTCGTGGCCATGGCTCACTTTGGTCTTGTGAAAAAATGACCATAAGTAGGCGGGGTTGATAACCTACCTATATTTGGTTGACTTGGTTGAGATAGAAATTGGTGAATAAAGGAGAGGAAAGGAGAGGAAATTTAAACTATTTTCTCTCTTTTATGTCAATTGATTTGGTTTTTCCCTTAATTATTTATATTGATCTGCATCTATGATTCCTGTTATTTGGTTGTATCCTATTCGGTCTAATATTTTTCATGTCCTACATGTTAAGAGTTGTTTTCATCCTCCTATTAGGTATGTTTTAAGTTGAAGTTTGAACTAGGTGCATAACTAGATTATTATATTGACATCCTCATCTTAGATGCCTCACAAGTTTTTATCTGCTCTATTTTAGGTTGAAGTTTTGGTTTATGCGCATAAGTAGATTGTTTTATTTTTTCTTATCAATATTTTTATTAACTATTTCAACTTATCTCAGTGTATCTAAAACTTGGGAATATTATTTAAGAGTTAAAATCTAGTATTAAGGAAACCAACAATATGTTTCAATGATATTTTGACATAAAGATTATTGATTTCCATTATGTTTGATGTCACTAGTTGATGGTGTTGTAGAGGGTACTGGACTCTAATCCAATTGAATGTATTTTATTTTGCACTTCAAGATGTGAATAAAGATGGTACCTAGTGACTGGACCATTTATACAAAAATCATATTCTCCTACTTTTCACAATGCTTTCCTATGTTTATGTGTGACACATCATTTGTGTTATTATGAGCTACATATATCATCATAGAACTTAGAGCATGATGAGATATACTTTGAGTTCTTATGCATGGGAATATATTCATTCTCCAAGCCAATGTGTTCATTGGAGGGAAAGGAGATAGGGAGCAGCGTAATATATACCTCTAGTTTGACCCTACAAAATATTTCCATTTTTACTCTATTCTCTAGAACATGCATCATTGATTTGGATTATGTAAGTATAGTTCATTTATTTTGATTTTAGATTCTTTGAAAATGATATTATAATCAAAGTCTTAAAGAACAACAAGGGCCTGATAGTTATATATCAATTGAATCAAACCATGAAGATCTACTCAAATTATACAAGGCTACAAGAGGGGAACTTGAGAAAACAGATTAGAAAAATTACTATTCCACAATGATGGGTGTGATGCAAATGTGGCTCATTCATAGTGTCCAACACTGGGGAAAAGGTGGTGGAAATTCTTGACTCACAAAGAATACAATTGTGGCACAATGTGTCTTTTGATTGATGTAAACCATACAATATTGGATCAATGTATCTCCAAGGGCATTTGACTGTGTTTCTCATAAGAATTTTTTTATTGTGTTAAGGATTAATTTATTTTCTTCCTAATGTAAGTAAGTGACTCATCATTTATATGGAGAATGGAATAATTTACAAGCATAAATTCTACTTTCATTCACAGTAATTGAATTTTTTATATGCGTACCTCCCAATGATGTTGTCACCTTTTGATGATAAATCTAAGATATAATTTATAATAAGAAGAAATATTAAATTTAATTTTGTTGATGCATAGCATCTAAGACCTTTCCCACACTCAATTTAGTAAGTTATTCCAACTCTTTTGTACAACCACAAAGAACTAGTTGTATGTTCCTTCTTGTGAACTCAATATGCCTCCAAATATTACAAATTTGGTTCAAACAATTGAAATGGATTCCAATAACATTATCAACATGTTTAGGAGTCTCTAAAATTTCTATGGTATGCCACAATTGGTTCCAACAACTAAAATTGGCCACTTGATTGACATTTTCCTAAACTCGCCAAATATGGCTTCTTGAGAACAATAAGGTTAGGAGATTATAGTTTAGAGAAATCTACATCTCGCCTTATGAAAATGAGTACATTTTTGGAATCCCTTTGGATTTTTTTAAATGTGGATAAAATTTTATGTTCTAACTCTTTTTCAAATGCTACTTCCTTCCTAATGCCTCGTTTTAGACCAACAATCTCTTACTAGGCCTGTCCTAGATAAAATAGTTGTGTAACTCTTGATTGTAAGGTTATATCCACTATCAAAATAAGGATTCCAATACCCATTTATCCAAAGAGTTAGTGTGCTAATTTTCCTTATGGTAAATTTTGTAAGGATTGATTCTAAAATCATCAAGACAAGGTCTAAGTTATGTCTCTTTGCTCATGCACAACATGTTTCATTCTAAACTATCAAGAAATTTCTCCTTATAATGAGCTATCAATACAAAATTCCTCCTAAATCTCACTTTGGGATGGGTCAAGGTTGTTCCTTATAATTTTTAGCTTATTAGGCATCAAAAAATTACATTTACATTATTAGGCATTGTTTCATCAAACCTTGTCTAACAAAGTGACACCACACTCATGAAAATATTTTCCCCATGATGATGAATTGACATGGTTCTCCTTACATTAGCTTTACAAACCTACCACAAATATTTCTATAAAATTTTAGGATTTTTCATCAATGGGAATTCGAGAATGGGGATTTTCTTGTTCTAAAACCCTGGTTTGTAGGGTATACAAATCGAGAGAGGTTTTTTACTGATTTCCTACTCATTTATAAATCTCAATCTAATTCAATGGTTTTAGCACAATGACCACATCCAATAAAGGATTCCTATGCACTTAATTCTTCATGAACAATTGTCACTAGGTATTTACAACTCATATTTCTTTTAGGACCATATTGTACCTTGTGTTTGGCTCTACTATAACAACAAATACCACAAATTCCACTTATCCCAACTACAAGAAAGATCATCAATACATAGAAACCTAAAAATTATCTCTTTATTCATAATAAAATTGATCTTATAGTCTTCTATTGTTGTTTCACTCACACATCCCTCGCAGATTATGTTATACATGTAAGAGTCAACAAGACATCTAAAAACACCCTTTTTCCTTACCTCGAGATCCAATTCGAATTCTCAGATTAATCAATGAGTTTCAAAGTAGTTACAAGGTGAATATATACCATTCCTTGGTTCTAGTTCCTTTATAACTAACTTCAAGAACTAAGAAGTTAAAAAAATAAGTCAAGGGAGTTGCATTCAAGAAGTACAAAATGGTAACTTGGAGTTACACAAACCCCATAGAGCATCATTAGGGCTCCAAGACCAAAATTATGGACTATAAAATTAAATCAAACTTGAAATCATTACCTCCAAACCTTTACTCCTACTAGAAATCCAAAATTGGCCTTAGAAATTGAATTTTTCAAATTGCCAAAATGGAAGGAAACCTCCTAATTCAAATTTTGAACCTCTAGAGCCCAAAAGGACAACAAGAATGACTCATAACACCTATAAGGACCTATACAAACAAAAAATTATTACTTCAAACCTAGATTAACCCCAGTAATGATGCCCTTGTATCATAATACCAAGGAGAAAAATAAACATCCATGAAGTTTTGCTTGAAAAATGGTTCTTTCCCTTTCTTTCTTTATTTCCAATTTGGCATAATCTTCTAAGAATACTCTTGGACTATATGTATTGCTTCAGGTGTTCCTTGGAGTTGTATCAAGTTCTTGGAAAGGTTCTTTGAATGAATCACCATCACAAGCTCCTTAACTACCATAGGAATGTACATTGACCTTACTTAACAATTGGTTGGGTTTAAACACTTGATTCATGCCATCATGAAAGGTTTATTGATGTTCCTTGACTACAACACAAGATCTCTGTCTTGTCCTTTTTCCACTTATTGACTCAATTTACTCTCAAGATTGATAAATTTTGGTGTTTGTTTGACATATCCATCTCCATGTGACTGCTCCATCCTTGCTTTCTCCATCACACTTGCACTAACAAACTTAAACAAGGTTTAGATTTCAAAGTATCGCTTTCTTCAAGTTATGTTTGATTGCCATATCTTTCTCCTTGTAGTTATCTTCTCCTTTTTCTTACAACATTTTGTTTCCTTAGACTATTTTGTCACTTGTTCTATGACTAAATTTATTCATTATAGTGTCTGATTTTACCTCATATGTGTAGTTATACCACTTCTTGCCTCTATATGTTCATCATGACCTATAAATCCATTCTCATCTTCCATGCTCACTTTATTTTTCAAGAGTTCTTGGTATTCATGTTATCAAGTTAGCCACTTCCACATTGACTTGATTATGTTGCCTTTTTTTTCTCATTCATGTCACCTTCTTGTCTCTCAAGAAAGGATACAAGTTCAAACCCATAAAAATCACTCTTGGTCATTGTTCAGACAAGCACATTTATCCTTCAATGGATTCAAAGTATGCTTAACTCTATCTTTTACAAATGTATAGGTATTTTCCCATCCATCATGGATGGATTTTCTATCAAATTGCCATGGTCTCCCAATAGAAGATGGCATGCATCCATGGGAAATATATCACACAAAACCTAATCATGATATCTACCCACTTGAAAATCAACCAAACACTACTAACTTACTAAAACCTGATGTTCTTGGTGAACCCAAAAGTTATTTTCAAGTTTAAATTTTCTACCATTTCATTGGAGACTAAATTATCAGTACTACCATTATCAATAATGATTTTACAGCACTTACCTTTTTCCTTGCATATTGTTCTAAACAATGTTCTCCTCTACACTGGTTCTTCATGCTTGTTTGCATTCACTAAATCTCTTCTCATCATCAGTGATTCTCCAGTTTCAAGTTCCTCTACCAAGGATGGTGATGTTACACTCTCTTCTTCATCTACATGTGCTATTTGATTTCTTTCCTCATTAGCCCTATTACTAATTGCTTGAGGATATTCAAGACATTCAAATGATCTATTTCTAGCAAATTTATTGCACTTGAAGCATCTTCCAATGAATTCACCTCTTCCTCTTCCATATCCACCTCTTCCTCTATATGAATATCCACCTCTAAATGAACTCTGTGTTTGTGAACTAGTCACTTCTTCTTCATTACTTTGTTTTTATTATTGTCCTCTTCCTGATTGTTGATTTCTTCCTTTTATTCCTCTTCCTCTACCTCTCAAATATTGAGTTTACTTTCTTGATAGTTTCTCTTCTGCCCTTAAGGCTGCCTAATATGCTTCCTCTACTGATCTCAAATGAAATAAACTAATTTCATCTTAAATATTCAACCTCAAACCATTCACATACCTTGTCACTTCTTCAACATCATCTTGTATATGACTATACCTCATAGCTAGTTTGTAGAATTCATCAGTATAATCAGCTACACTTAGTTCTCTCTATCTCAAATTTTGTAATTTCTTGAATAAACTAGTTTGATAGTTTGCAGGAATGAACTTACCTTTCATCTTGGCCACCACCTTATCCAATTTATTTATATTTTCCTTGTTTATTCTTAATATTTCTTATTTCACAAATTCCCACCATACTACAACATGTCCTGTAAGCTTGGTGACTGCAAATTTCACCTTCTTGTTCTCTGCAATGCTCTCAAAATCAAATTATTTTTCCATCTTGGCTATCCATTCTATGAGTTATTCTAGATGTAGGTTACCTCTATATTATATCACTTTCATCTTTTAATTGTTGTTTTCTCCCCATGACTACCTTTAGTATCCTTATTTTTGTCCCTTCTTCTTCTTTTTGTTTTCCTTCTTTGTTGCCACCGATCTTTCTCTCTCATCATCACTGTCATCTTCCAATGCTTTTCCTCTTCTCTGGGAGACCTCTAGTGCTCCTAACATGTCTTGAATATTTCTTAACACAACATCTAACTCAGCACCCTTGAGTTTCTCTCTATTTCCTCCACCCACTCTTCTTGGTGGCATTTTGTCAATTCTTCACTTCTCTCTCAAACTCTTTCCTCTTCATTGCTTCTTTCTTTCTCTCTATGTCACTTTCTTATCAATTATTCTCCTTCCCTTCTCTCGATACTACTATGATACGAGCATCTAATACCTTTCCCACATTCAATTCAGTCAATTATTTCCACTCCTTTGTACAACCACAAAGAACTAGTTGCATGCTCCTTCATGTCAAGTCAAGATGCCTCCAAAGCTTCCAAATTTGTACAAATGACTCAAAGGGGATCCAAGCACCTTCTCAACATGTTTAGGATTCTCTGGCCTTGCTATTGTATGCCATAATTAGTTCCAACAAAATTGGCCACTTGATCCACTTTGCCTAAAATACCAAATACGGCTTCTTGAGAATAATAAGGTCTCGAGAACAATAAGGTTGGGAGATTATGGTTTAGAGAAATCTACAGCTCACCCTACCGGAATGAGTACATTTTTGAAAACCCTTTTGCGGTTTTGAAATGTGGGTAAAAAAAAATTCTAACTCTTTTTGTAAATGTTACTTCCTTCCTAATTCCTCCTTCTAAACCAACAATCTCTTACTAGGCCTATCCTACAAAGCAAATAGTTGTATAACTCCTTTTTGTAAGGATACATCCGTTGTTAAAATGGGGATTTAAATACCCATTTATCCAAATATTTAGTGTTCCAATTTTATTTATGGTCCACTTTGTAAGGATTGCTTCAAAAATCACCAAGACATGGTCTAAGTTAGGTCTCTTTACTCTTTTACAATGTTTCAATCTAAATTGTCAAGAAATTTCTCCTTCGATGAGATATCAATATAAAATACCTCCTAAATATCATTTATATATGGGTCAAGGTTGGCTTGGTAGACATCAAAAATTTCATTTAAATTATTAGGCATTATTTCATCAAACCTTGACAATTATGACACCACACTGTCATGAAAACATCTTCACCATGATGATGAATTGAATTGGTTCTCCCTACATTTCCTTCAAGAAACTAGCACATATATTTCTATAAATTTGGGGAGTTTTCATCTATGGGAATTTGAGGGAGTATTTTCATAGTTTGCAGGGTATGTAGCTCGAGAGAGGTTTTTTGCAGATTTCCTACTCATTTAGAAATCTCAATCCATTTCAATGGTTTGATAATTATTCCCACACCCAATAGAGGCTTCATATGCACTTAATTCTTTAGGAACAATCATCACTAGGCATTTAAAACTCGATTTCTTCTAGAACCATATTGTACCATGTGTCTTGCTCTATTATAATAATAAATACCATGAATTTCACTTATCTCAACTACAAGGAATATCATAAATCCATAGAAACCTGAAAATTAGCTCTTCATTCATAAGAATATTGATCTTACGAGTCTTTTATTGTTGTTACACTCACACATCCCCACAATATTATGCAATATACATACAAGAGTCAACATAACATCTAAAAATACCCCTTTTTCCTTTCCTAGAGCTCCAATTCAAATTCTTTGATTGATCAATGAGTTACAAAGTAGTTACAAGGTGAATATATACATTCCTTGGTTTGAGTGCCTCCATAACTAACTTCAAGAACCAAGAAGTTAAAAAAACAAGACAACGGAGTTACATTCAAGAAGTACACAATGGTAACTTGGATTTTCAAACCCATAAGGCATCATGAGGGCTCCAAGACCCAAAAAAATATAATATAGACATTAAATCAAACTTGAAAGAAGTACCTCCACACCTCTATTCCTACTAAAAAGCCAAAATTGGCCGTAGAAATTCAAATTTTCAAATTGCCAAAATTGTAAGGAAACCTCCTAATTCAAAATGTAAACCTCTGGAACCTAAGAGGACAATAAGAATGACTCATAGACATCCCTAAGGACCTAGAAAAACCAAAATTTTATTACTTCAAAGATATTCTAAAACAAATGGAAGTTTCAAGAAAGTTACTTTGACCAGAGAAATATGTAAGGTCTTAAAATTTTAGTGGCCTTTACTAAGGAAAAGATTATTTTTCCATGATTTTGTACTTCAATTTGGATCCTTGTAAGTAATTTTGAAGAATGAAATTGGTTTCTCATTTCCTTCATCATCCTTTTGCAATAAAATTGAGGCAATGGTAAATTCAAATGTAAAGGAGAAAATTGAAAATTCCTTATAACCTAGAGTCAACAAAAGGGTATTCTTCAATGCATAATTCACTCATTTGAATCCTTGCAATACCTCATATCCCAATTTTATAACTTGATATTTCTTCAACATACTTATAATAGGAAGAGTGATCTTAGAAAAATTAGATATAAACCTTCTTACAAATTTAATTTGACTAAAGAAAGATTGTATACCTTTCTTGGATTGGGGAATGGGTACTTTATCAATTGCCTCCACCCTCATGCAGTGTCAATCATAATTCCTTCTTGAGATATAATGTTCCCCAACAACTTTTCTTTTGCACACCAAAATGGAATTTCCTAGGATTCAATGAGATACCAAATTCTCTACATTTGATCAAGATATTTTCAAGGTGTTTTAAGTGATCACCCCTCTTCTTGGAAAATATTGTTATATCATCTTGATAAACCACAATAAACTCATTGATGAATCCAAAAAATGCAACATCCATTTCTCTTTGAAAAGTAGCTCCTATATTCATTAGACCAAATGGCATTCTGACATAGACATAGGTTCCCTAGGGAGTGGTGAAAGTATTCTTGTATTTCTCTAATTCTTTAACCACCACTTGATTTTAACTAGAGAAACCATCCAATATTGAAAACATTTATAACCATGTTACCTTTTGCAAAAGTTTATCCATGTTTGGAAAAGGGTATGATATGAAATTTATAGTTTATCTAATCCAAAATAACAGCAATTACATTAAATAATAGAATAATGCAATAAGAGACAATGTTGCAGAGAACAAAATATAACAAAAACACTCTTATTATTATTCAATATCATGGAGCTTGTAGCAATTACATGGTGAGAGAGCTTACAATATAAAGGATATTGATATCCTTAATACAAGGATTCAACTCCAATCTTTAATCCCACAATATCCTCTCTTATCTCTCCTAGAATCACTCCCAAACCCATAAATCTCTCACACAACTCTCAAATAGCTACGTGAGTTGTTTATTCAACAAACTCACAACTAATACAATATACTATATTATTAATAATGAGTTGTTTTATGACTCATATTAATAATATTACAATCTTTATTTTTCTCACACAAATATGATATTAATATAACAATATTAATATCTTACTAACACACTAACTTACTAATGTAATATATGAATATTACATTTAACTATTACAAACAATAATGTGAGCACTAATCCAAGGAATATTCCTAACAGGTAGTTATCTTCCAATGAAACCATGTTTAAATTTCTCAATTTAATGCATAATCTAATGTCCCTATTTTCATTTTTATTGGAACCAGATTAGAATTCCATGAAAAATATCTTGTAGGCCAAATGATGCCTCCATCCTTGAGTTTCTTAAGATCTTCTTACATTTTAGTTGCAAGAATGGGGTTGATTGGTTGTTTTGTCCTAAACGCTTGGTGTGAGGTTTTAAAGGTATTACATGCTGAAATAATCCTCCTATAATATTTCAACTCAGAATAAGACCATGCCAAACAATCATGATATTTTCTTAACAATTTTCTATAGGCCTATTTTCAAGTGCATTCAAGTTGTTTCCCAATAAAACTTTTCTTGGATCTTATCAAGTTCCTAGGTTGCAATCAATTACATCTCTTCGATTTTGGGTGGAATTTCTTATAGCTTTTTTTGGCACCATCAAAAGAGAGTTCAAGGATGACCAACCCTCTTTGGATTGGGTTAGTATTCAAATGAATTACCTCCTTCCCAAATAGGGTCTCCTTTCCATCACATACCGCTACCATATTCTCAATACCAATTGATTGATTAACAAACTCATCTTGTAAAATTACGAATTTCATGATGTGAGATTCATCATCAAACACTTTTCAATGTTGAATGTTTTTAGGTATGGAAGGCCTAAAAACATCTCAACTTCAAACTTTCAATATGGGGATATACTTTCATTATCATACTAGGAAACCAATATTTCAAACCTATTGATAGTTGAATTTTGACCTCTTTCATGGTATTCAATGTTGAAGGAGTCAAACATCTCAATTAAATCCCATGTTGCATTTCTATATTATTTCAACCTCGACACTTGGCTGCATATAGTTTTTTTATTTGCTTAACACCAATTCAGAGTCACCTTTTACAATTAAGTCATTTATCCCATGTCTCCAAGAAATCCTCAAACCAAGTATGAGTGCCTCATATTCAACAATGTTATTTGTGCACTCAAAGAATAACTTGAAAGAAAAATTAAAGGATCCTTGGTTAGGGACAAAACTATACTTTCTCAATTTCCAAGACTATAACATGTTCCATCAAAATACATAGTCCAAGGAGCATTGGTGTCTTCAAACTGAGTTTCAAGGTCAAGAAATTAATCTTCAAATTCTACGTTACCAAAAAAGTTATCCAAATCCACATTTGTATACAACACCTCATATGATGCATTCATAGGTTCTTCTATCAAGTGCATTAAATTGTATTCTCTATGTAGCTTTACCAAATTTCCTTCTAAAGAGATGGTGGTGTAAGAAATATTTATTTTCCCACTATATCCAACACTTGTTTCCCTTTTTTCATGATAACTACATTCCCCATTGGTTGGTAAATCCAAAACAATGGCATTCATTATCAAGTACTTGCCTAGGTGAGCTACTAATTGCACAACCAGTCCCTTAAGACATCCAACAATATTTACTTCTCTTAAATACATGGCATAACATATTCCATATGAATTTTTTTATCTTTATACCAAGTTCATTCATGACCACCAATGGAATTATATTGCAAGAAGCACCTGAGTCAAACATATAATTGTGTAGGAGCCAACCATTTACAATTAATGTAGTGTAAAAAGGATCCACATGTAATTTAATCTCAACCAATGATATGTCCAAATAAAATCTATGGGAGGGATCAATGACCTCTTAAGGTTCTTCAACCTCATTTTCAAGAACAAGAGGAGGATTCTCTTCGTTTTAACAACATTATCAAAAATACCAAGAACTCAAATTCCCTATTTTTATGCTCAAGAATCCTAAATAGTTATACTAAATGGAAAATTATCTTCATTTGGCTTAAGATTTGGGCCATGTCACTCAAAGTGTAATTGGGCATGGATGTGTTAGGAGGGAGAGTGAATTATTTTTCAGATGATATACATTCTTTTTAAATAACAACAACAAAAGGAATTCTTGGATTTGGCTAAAAACCTACATTTTGTATGGTATATTCCTCTTGGGGGTTCCTTTAGGAACATTATTCAAGATTGGCATCTTGGAATTTGAGGCTATGACAAGACTCTTCACTGTCCTAATTCTCAAATTTTAATCTTTTTTGGGCAATAATTGCATTGATCAATAATTCCCTATCCTCAATAGAAGGAAATTATCCATCATACTTCTTGATCATCAAAGATCTTATGTACTCAAATCCATTATTGGATAATTCAAAGGATTGAACCATATCAATTTTAGCATCATTTTCAAGAGGAAGATAACATCCCTTGTATACACTTTGCCAAATTATCAATATTTATTTCACATATAAGATCAGTAAATTTTTCGTCTTGTTTGAAGTTTACTTGATGATCAAACATCATCAAATTCTCATCCAACAAAATTCTCCTCTAAGGTCAATTTTTACAAGGAACATGAGGCAATAAGAATTTATCACACCAATAAATGATGTGTTCTTCTTTAACCTCTTCCATTCTTACACTCAATGGATCTATAACTTCCTTATTATCCCTAGGTGGATACTTCCTATCATTCTGAACCATAGGTATCTTTCCTCTATCATTTTCTCTATGATCTCCTCTAAAAATATTTTTATTTGATTCTTCTTTTTGAGCTAAAGGGCTTGAATACAACCCTTTCTTAGCTCTTTCTAGTTTGTAGGATACTTATTTAACAACCCTTACCAAGATCTTAACTATTTATTCCAGATTAGTTAGCTTACTTGTTTTCTATTTTAAAGGATTGACAAGTTTTACCCCTTCCCTTTTAGGTTGTTTTCCCTCAGATTTGATTTTATTTTCAATTTGAATGGCCATGTTGAATTATTACCTTAAAATGAAATGTTCTTATTTATCATGTAATAGCTTTCTTTTTTGTAAAATGCATTAAATTTTTGATTAAACAAGACTCATCACTGGGTCTCAAATTAGTTGGTAATCTCATCAAAGTATTGTTAACCTTGTGTTGAAATCTTGTACACACTCATTGGGATTTTTATTTATGTTTCTGAATTTAGATAGGAGGAACCTAGGATCGGTTCTATCTCCATATATAATTCTCAAGGAATTCATCATTTCATCCCAGGAATCAATTAAACCATAAGGAAAGGCATTAAACCATTCTCTTGCATCTTCTTCTAAAGTGTGCATAAATAATTTCAAGAAAACATATTCATATTCCACTTCATAATCATCCATAATGTTTTGGAATAACTTAATATGTTTATCACCACTAAATATATTATTTCCTTAGAATTTAGGCAACCTATTCTTGATCTCATTATGGACATTATTTGGATATCTAAGAAATTCCCCAAAATTATGGGCCTGAAATCATTAAATATGAAATAGGCATATAAAGGAGGATGATCCATGTTTTTATTAATAATATTCTCAATAATAGGATCAACAATATTATGAACATCAGGTCTATGAACCAAAAGAGGAGGGTTGTTATTTTACCAATTTATCAAATGAGGACCTCCTACAATTATAGGCCTACAAACTTCTTCAAACAATCTATGGAATTGGAAAAAGGGATGCTAGGTTGTGACCTATTAGAAGAACTCAAATATTATTCTATCAAAGTAGAACCAATTTGATCATATGTTTGTATGTTCTTACCTTACGAATTTTGATCAAAAACTAGTTTACGACTTGTCTCCTTTTCTTGTGTAATGTACCTAACTCAAGACATATATCTTTATTGGGTTTTTATTTTAATGAAGATCTCAATCCTTCTATCTTTTAAATCTAGATCCAAAAAAACTTATAGAAATTAGTACAACAATAGTCAAACCCAAAACTCATAATGGAGTCACCACTAGAGATTTCACTCTAGACATGATAGATCAACTTCATAAATGCACTTAATTAAATTATAGAAACATAAAACAAATGATTACTTGAGATTATAATTTCTTAAACCCTAGGAAATTATAAATATAACATCAATTCCCCAACAATGGAAATATTTAGGTGTTGGTGGTGTTGACGAGTAAATACAAAATGCAAAAGACACCACTAACCGATGCACTTTGGCCAAGACTTCCGAAAGAGTTTCAAAATTGAACTGAGACAATTAAGTCCTTATAAACAACACTAGTTATGGTGTTTCCTCCTAATATAACATCCCTAAATAAGGCTAAAATGTATATTTTCATGAAGAGGGACCTTTGTTGTCTAAAAGGTAAAAATGAAGAATAGCTCCGCATGCTATCCATGATGGACACGTGGCACATTATAAGAAGTCAAAGGCGGGGAGCAAGCAAGGAAGATAAACATATTAGTTTTTTGTTTAGATCTGAGGATGGCTCTATCTCTTCCTCATGATAAAGTCTTGAAGGGATGAAATGGTTTTACTTTAATAAAGGTGTGTTTATTCAATGCTACTTTATGGCTCTTCTTGGGCCAAGGTGAGAGGACTTATGGGGTGGCTTGAAAGAGAGAGGAGATATTATGATTCAGACTTCAAACTTTTTAAAAATCAATAGGAGATAAAATGCAACAACATAAGGCAATTATCATTGGCAATAATGGTCACACAAACATTGAAAAAACTTGATACATCAGACACAAGCCACTAAAGACAAATTGGATGTGATCACAAGCATCATTCTGGAAGGAATATGTTGACAACTTGGAATGAAATGATACTTGAGATGTTAATCTTCACAATTAATGGAAAATACACTCAAAATATGTAAGGTAAATGTGATTTACAGGAAAATATCATGTTGGATATGAAAAGGGAGAGGAATATTAATGGGGTAGGTAAAATAGATAGTGAAAATGAAAGGGGAGAATGAGATGAAGTAGATGAATTAACCATGTTGTCTTGATAATTCTTCATGCATTCACACCTAAAATCAAACAAAAGTAACTCTTCAAAGGTTTATTTCATGGACACACAAGAAAGGGAAACAATATAGATTAACACTTGAAACCTTAGCACAGATACCTAAGAATGAAGCCTCATGCACTCACCATACCAAACTTCTAATGCTAAAGGACACCCCAAGGCAGACATATATGCATTCACAAGTAATTACATAAAGGATATTTACAACTGAAACAAATGGTGCAAAGTAACACTACAATGCAACAATCCTTCAATTCCCAATCACACAATCAAATACATAATGATTTTCTAAATTTATTTGGCACATAAATATAGGATTACAAAAAATATTCACCATTTATTGATTTCACGATCCATTTACAACAAGAAAGAAAAAAATTATTCATGGTAGAATTGATCTTGCATGTCCATTTGAAAACAAGATAAGAGAATCATATAAAATATTGTCAAGAAATAAGGGATAAAATATGCAGAAAAATCCCACACATAATCGCAATAGTAGAAACTAATATGGAGAAAATATTACAAATATTAAAATAAAAGAGCAAAAATTAAAAGAACGCAATGTAGAGATAGTATTCAACATGGTTCATCTAATTTAGGCAACGTCCACTAAGAATCACTTGCTCATATTTTATTACAAACCACCTCTCTCTCAATACAATACCCAAATTTGTTTGGAGCTATGCTCAACAAACTCTCATGAATTCACACACACCTACAGTTATATGTATCACCTATCAAAAGTACATTAATAGGAAACTACTGAAGTAGTTTTACAATATCATGGGTACCAAAATCCATGGGCTAAAACCATTTCATAAACCTATGGGTCAAAATCCCCACCCATATGAGAAGAGCATGTTTCCTGAGATATTGGGCATGTTTTTCAAGGCCAAACCATTTTGGCAGTCATGCCCCTAGACCCTCGCTCAAGTCTCGCCTGGCCTTGAACCTTGGCAAGAAAATTGTGGATAGTGTATAGTACTTTTAGTGTACAATCTTCAACACTTCCACACATGAAAATAATCTCCACAACATAACAATATCCCACATGGAGGCAAGTTTTCCTTTGAAAAAGTTTCTCAACCCTTCATTGTCATCTATGAAGACCAACCAAATATAAACACAAGTTCGAGTTTCTCCTTGTGACCACCTTGGTCATCATGTCTGCACATTTTGACTGGTATGAATATTCTACACTTTAACTTCTCTTTCTCTAAATTTATCTATATGAAATGGTACCTAAGTTGTATATGCTTCATCCTAGAGTGGAAAGCAGAGTTATTAGCTAGGTGTATAGCACTTTGACTATCACTATGTAGCTTCCCTTCCTCCTTCTTATGCCCCAACTCCTCAAGAAATTTTTGTAACCAAATCATCTCTTTACTTTCCTCTGTAGTAGCAACATACTCAGCCTCCATGGTTGACAAATCCACAAGCTTCTATAGTCATGAAATCCAGCTCATTGTTGTCCCACCTACAGTGAAAATATAACTTGTCATGCTCCTCTTATTGTCTACATCTCCAGCCATATTTGAATCTACATAACCATGCAAAGTGGTGTCTAATCCACTATAGCACAAAAATGTCCCCATGGTCCCTCTCAAGTACCGAAGGATCCACTTTACTACCTACCAGTGATCTTTACTTATATCACTCATAAATCTACTCACATCTCCCATTGCATGGGCAATATCAGGCCTAATGCATACCATGGCATACATCAAACTACTAATCGCTGATGAACAAGGTACCTTGGACATTTGGTTTCTCTCCTTCTCTATCTTGGGACACATCTCCTTTAATAACTTGAAATGGCCTTCCAAAGGAGTCCCAACTGGTTTAGCATCATGTGTATTAAACCTCTCTAAGACCTTCTTAATGTAATCTTTCCGATATAAATTTATCTTCCGTTCCTTCCTATCCCGAGATATCCGCATACCAAGGATTTTTTTTGTTGCGCCAAAATCCTTCATAGAAAAGGAGTCACTTAGATTTTTCTTAAGTACTTTTATTACTACCAAACATGCATCCACATATAAGGATAGGAAAATATAACTGTCATCTTCAATTTTATTTTTATACACACAATGGTCGAATGGCATTTAATGTATCCTTTCTCCATCATGAAGCTATCAAATTTATTATACCATTGATGTGGATCTTGTTTCAGGTCATTCAAGCTCTTCTTCAATTTGCACATCATCTCATCTTTACCTTTGACCTCATAGCCCTCTAGATACTACATATATAGTTCCTCCTCCAAATCACCATGGAGAAATGCAATCTTTACATCTAGCTTCTCTAAGTGCAAATATTTTATTACCACTAATCCAAGAATAGTTATAATAAAAGTCATTTTTACTACAAGAGAAAAAATATCATCAAAATATATACCTTTTCTGTGTAAGCCCCTTGACCAGCTATCGGGCCTTGTATCTTTTCTTGCCTCCTTCCTCTTTAACTTTGTACACCCATTTATTTTGTAATGTTATTTTTCCTTCTAGTAGCTTCATTCACCAAATCCCAAGTTTGGTTCTCTATGAGAGGCCTGATGCTCCTCATCCATGGATTTATCCCACTTCTTCCTCGAATCTACATACATTACTTCATTAAATCTATCTAGCTTTACACTATCATGAGTAATAAATAATAAAGATAAGGAGAAAAATGTTTAGGTTATCTTCTTACCCTAGAATACGTCCTCAATATAGGAGTTTGGGGTTCTTGTTGAGTAGGTTCCTAAACTGATTCATATGTCACTTTCCCATCTAGAAGATCCTCTACCACTACATATTATTTCTTGGATTATTCCCTATTTTCCTACAACTATTTCTTATACATAACTTTCTCATTAAAGATCACATCCCTAGATCGGATAATTTGTTTTCCTTAATACTCCAACATTTATATCCAAAGTCATCACCACCATAACCAATGAAAGTACATTTTTCTCGATTTAGCCTCTAGCTTGGTCCTATCATCATTTTCTATATGAACAAACACCTCACATCAAAAGACTCTAATAAATGAGTAATCAAATTCTTACCATACCAAGCCTCCTCATGTATGCCTCCATCCAAGGAACTTGAGGATCCTCTATTTATCAACTACACAACTATGCTCACCGCTTCGCCCAAAAAAAAAGAGGCGAGTCCTACATGTAACCTCATGCTCCTATCACATTCCATTATTGTCTTATTCATCCTTTTGACACCTCATTCTACTAAGGAGGTCCTAGAACCATGCTTTTTTTCCTGTGGATTCCATTCTTAGATCAATAATCATCAAACTCATTGTTGCAATGCTCCCCTCCATAATATGACTGAGACATTTTATCTTAAGACTTGTTTCATTCTCTACCAAGGCTTTCCATTTAATAAAAGTGTTAAATAAATCATATTTGCTTCTAATACAATATACCCAAACTTTCCTTATTGCATCATCAATAAAAGTAACATAATAATTTGAACCCCCAGAGATGATACCAAATTCATCCCCACACATCGAATGTACTAGCTCTAACTTACTCTCTTTTCGTAGGTCCAACCTTGAGAAACCTTACTCACTTTTGTTTCCCATTTACGCAGTTCTCACGTAACTCTAAACATGTTTCTATATATCCAAAAAAAAATCCTTCTTTATGATATCCATGCTCTTATGGATCATATGACCGAGCCTATAGTTCCATAATGTTATATCTTCATCTCAAGCCATAAGATTACAAACATTAGTGCTACCATTGGTTAAATACAATTTTCCAACCTTATTACATCTTTCCACCACAAGAACACCCTTGGTAACCTTCCAAGAGTCTCGTTGTAAATATCACAAGACAACCATCACTTCCTAACTACCCCGTTATATCAAATTTTATCTTAATGTAGGTACATTAATGACATCCTTCAATAGCCATGTATTCCCATTCTCGCATCTTAATCTGAATCAAACCTTTTCCAACTATGTTGCAAAGGCTATCATCACTAAGAAAAACATGCCCAAAAATCCCATTGAACATAATCGACAAAATAATGCCTATGTGGAGTAGCATGGAAAGAATCCCCTGAATCTAAAACCCAAGATTCAGTAATATTATGCAAAGAAATAATTAAAGCATCCTTTCATACATTTACCCATTACCACATTTTCCTCCGTGTTTTCTTCCTATTGTTTCTTCTTGTCCTGAAGCTACCAATAGTCCTTCTTTACATGCTCGACTTTCTTTCAAAAGTGCTAGGATACCATCTTGCTTTTGGATTTTGACCTTTCCCGATCTTTCAATTTTCCATGGCTTCCTCTATTCTTTTGTCTCCCTCTAGTTTCCACATTCAAAGCATTCTCTGAAGTAGAATATTCCTCAGAGCTTTTTCTTCATATTTACTCACTTTGAATCACCCTACAACATCCTCAAACTTCAACTTTGAGTTAGCTAGAACCAAGTTGTTTACCATCATTACTAGGCTATTCCAACCCTCGGGTAAAGAGCACAAAATTAATAAATCCCTAACTTCTTCATAAAATTATATTGTAACCAAAGTTAACATATTGACAACTAAATTAAAATCATTTAAATGATCTTCTATTGAACCATTCTCATACATATTCATACTAAACAATTTTTCATTAAAAATATCTTGTTAAAGGCATGTAGTTTTTCATACAACTTCCCTAATGCATCCATAAGTTCTTTTGTAGTCTTTTCTTTTGAAACATTAAATAATACCAAAGATGCAGGGACATAGCCAAATTGTCCCAAGTGCCTTCCTATCTACTAAATCCCACTTCACATTTTTCATACTTGAGGGTTTGGTCCCTTTTCTAGACAACTAGATATAAAGATCCTTCTAATAAAGGTAATATTCCATCTACATATTCCAAAGACTAAAATTATGCCCGTTGAATTTATCAACCCTTGATCTTCCATCATCTCGCCATAGCTCCCACTCAAGCTAAAACTTTCCATCTGATTCAACACTTTAGAAAACTAAACCAGACTCGATACAATCTGATGGTAGGAAATTAGGGATAAAATATGTGAAACAATCCCATACATAATCACAATAGTAGAAACTAATATGTAGAAAACTTTACAGATCTGAAAATAAAAGAGTAGAAATCAAAAGAACACAATGTAGACACACTATTTAACGTGGTTCACCCAATTTAGACTACATCCACCAAGAATCACTTTCTCATATTTTATTACAAGAAACCACTCTCTCAATACAATACCCAGATCTGTTTCGAGCTATGCTCAAAAAACTTCTCATGAATTCACACTTGAACTCGTACAAACCTAAAATGATATGTCTCACCTATCAAAAGTACATTAATAAGAAACTGCTTAAGTAGTTTTACAATACCGTGGGTACCAAAAACCATGGGATGAAATCATCTGATAAACCTATGGGTAAAAATCCCACCCATATGAGAAGATCATGTTTCCCGAGATATCGGGCATCTCTAAACCTTGGTGAGAAAACTATGGTAGTCTATAATACTTTTAGTGTACATTCTTCAACACTTGCACACATGAAAACATGATCCACAATATAAAAAATATGATTCTCAAATACTACTAATGGTTGAACATCACCAACTACCTTAGCATGAACCTAAAAACAACAATTAGAACTATCCAAATCTTTACAAAGTTGTTACACCTTCAAAATATCTTACTTAGAGCTTAAACCCTCTAATTTACAATCTATTTTGTGCATAAATGAATTTTCCAACCCATTTTTTAAGAAAATCCTCACATTTATACAATAATATCCATAACCCTAGAATAATATGTTATGTATATTCCTAATCAATGGTCAATATGGTGATCTGTGTGAATTAAAGGTAAATCAATCAAGGAGCGTGCAATCAATGAGATGAAAGAAGGAAATGATGCCAAATGTCCACTCCACAATGCATAGATCAATCTTTCTTCATATTGTGTGGTCGTAAGGGGAATATTCATTTCTAAAATCATATGGGGTTGAAATAGAATCAATATATCATTTCCATCAATTGAATTTTACTTTGCATTCATAAAGATAAATTTTTCCCACCCAAGCTTCTATAACTAAAATATCCACAAATATTGTACCATTTACTTCAAGTTTGATCTCTTTAGAAAGCCCTCGTCATGAAAATTCCAACACAACAAATGTTATAAAAAAATGGATTCCCAGGATAAAAATATATGAGAAAAATTTTAAAAGTACATTTGGGACCCAACTAAAAATTACACTTTCTTCTAAAAGCTTTGAAAAAGTGCCACATGTCAACTTCTTATCAATTCATTGCGTAAATCAGAAAATGATGCATGAGCATCACTCTATCTATATAAATAAACCATGAAGACATCAATTATGGGTTTTCTAAGTTTTTTCATGATTCTTAGGAGTCATTAGGAGTCATTCTATGTAGATAGCCTAGTTTTGGGATTTTGAAGATTCAAAAGTGAAATTTTCTCTCTTGAATGCAATTTGAATTTGAAGAGGCATTTTGGCTTGATTTTGAAGTCATAATGTATTCTTGAACCTTGGAAACTATGTAAGAGGGTGGAATGAGGAAAAATTGTGTAACTAGGTCCTTTAGAGTCACATGTCATGAGAAGAGCTAATCATGCTAAAATTATACCTAGTAGGTAAAAGTAACCTCCATGAAGGGAATCTCATGATAAGTCATGTTGTAACTGATCAAATGAGTAAGAATATATAGTGAGGGTGATGGAGATAATGTAATAATCTCAATGTAACTAAAATTAGTCATTCTATATGGATATGAATAAAATTGTAAGTTTTAAGAAAGATAGAAAAGAGAAAACTCAGTTTTTGATAGTTTTTGCATGATTTTTGTGATTTTTATGCATCTAAGATATTCTTGGTCTCAAAGTTGATGAAAGGGTATTTTAAGATTGGTTATGAGTATTTGTAACTTGAGTGAGTTGATGTTTCGTGTATTCTTGGTCTGATTTCATTGCTTATGTGTTAGTGTTTGTTGATGAGGACTTTGTTAGGCCTTATAATAATGAGAAATATCTCAGTGAAAGGGGGAAATCTGAGCATTTTCATAAAGATCATGAAGGGTGAGAGGAAATTTTCATTGCACTTCTAGTGATTTTTGGTAGATTGTTTGAGTTGCATGAGACAATCAATGGTTTAACTAGTTGAACAAGTATGTCAATGTTATATGGACAAGTTCATTTAAATGAGTGAATCCAAAACAAGAGTGTATCATTTCTATAGTAACTTTCTTCACAATTGTGTGAGAGTGATTAATTTAGAAGTGACCTTAAGGAAATATTTAGAGTTTGGAGAATCAAATAAACTTGTAAAGTGAGCCCTTGAATCAAATACATTACATGCATGATTTTTTGAGCAAGTATGAGAATACATGCAAGGTATTGTGACTAAGATAAGAGTTGATGGCATGTGTAGACCTTGAAGAGATCACTATAGTAGATAAGGAAAGTCAATAGTTGAATAAATACCTTGAAAGTATTTATGTCATGTTTTTAGTACTTGCATGTATCATAGTCTGCAAAAACGAGCACATAAGGAAGGGTAGAGGTGAGTTCAAGATTTTTATGCATCTTGAATGTTGGTAAAGTACATTAAATTCCTTGTAAATCTTTCAAGAGTCCGTGAGGTGATAGAAGATGAATAATTAGCAAAATTTTCCCTCTCGGGCTATCTTATGTGTTTAGAACCCTTAAACTAGGGTTTCAAAGTAAGAATCTCACATAGCTTGAATTTGAAACATAAAAACTAATTAAAACTTCAAAGGAATTATTGTGAGGGGTCATTTTAACATTTGAAGAGAGGATTATACAAAACTATATGTTTCCCATTGAGTTACCTATGATGTCTCTAAGCCAATTGTGCACAATCTAATGAGGCCTTAGGAATCGATAAAGAAAAAATATTTGAAGGCTCAAATAAAGAGAATAAGGTGATAAAATTTGAGATTATGATCTTAAGGGTTTTCTTTAACATATCCTAAAATATCTAAGTGTTAAGGTGAATCCCACTCTAATCAAGGTTAATTTTAAGACACCTCTAGAAAATTGGAGGTGGAAAATACCTAGTGAATATCCCCGAAACTGGTTTCAGCGAAAGGTGAATTTGACAATTTTCCAGAACTGAATTTTCACCAATTTTTTTGAGCCAGAGAGACTACATATTTTTAGACACTAACGCCTCATTGACATGTGTCAACAAGAGCTCGTTGATGTCATGTTGACGCGTGTCAACAAGGGCCATTGATGTAAGTCAAAAGGGTTATTGATGTGCGCACTACCCCTTGTTGACGCACATCAATGGCCCTTGTTGACACACTCAATGACTCCTCTTGACACGCATCAACAAGGAATATTGACACGCGTCAATGCCCTTGTTGACGTGTGTCAATGGCCCTTATTGGCGTGCGTCAAAATTAGTCATTGATGCACGTCAACAAGGGCCATTGATGCACATCAACAAGGGCCATTGATGCACGTCAACAAGGGGCATTAACGTGTGTCAATAGCCCTTGTTGACATGTGTCAATGGCCCTTGTTGACGCACATCAATGAACCTTGTTGACGTGCATCGATAAATGTCATTGACCCTAGATTTGTCCTATAAATACCCTCCCGTCGGTCATTTTCACATTTACACTTTCCGGCTCTTGATTTTTTTTGTATACAGGAATCCATCATTCTCAAAGACTCAAGCACAACTACAATGGCGACTACAAGTGCATCCCAACTGCAAGCTCAAGACAAAAATCAAGAGGAAAATCTAGTCCTATCCATGGGCAAGATCATCTACAGGAATCCTTTGTGCCCCCACATCTAGACTATTTTACAGATGACTTCCAAATACAAGGATTTAATCGATGCATGTGAGTTTAGTGGGCTCGTTAAGATGCCCCATTTCAAAATAGACCAAGATATTTTGAACTACCTTCTCTCGTCTTACAATACAGAGGATGACATGTTTTATGTTACTATGAATGACGGTTGATTGTTTCAATTTGGTATCGACCCAACTGACATTCATTGGTTTACAGGCCTTCCATTCAGAAATTTACCCTTTGTTACAACAAAGGCAACACTCGTCGAAGACAATAAGAAATATCTTGAATCAACGTTCGGTTTCCATGTTGATTATAAGTATTTTTTTTTTTCATTCGTCATTTTTATTCAGATTTTTGATTGTGATACAATTTAATGTTATATTAATTCCCACTATTTTTTGGCATTTACAACTCATGTCAATAAATCTAGGCATGGTGTGGATACGCAAGTAATTGCACACCACTTTCTTACTGCAATGATTTCATTTTTTACTCCGAATAGTTTTGTAGGGTTTGCAAACAAATATACCAAATTGGGACATTGCATACATTGTTGTAAATTCTATCGCAAAACAAAAATTTGATTGGTACACCTTTTTATCAAAAAAAGAACTAACATAACAAATGCAAAGCTTTAAAAAAACTGTCATTTACTCCACAAACTATCTCCTTGACCTTTATTATGAGGCTCTTTTAAATTTAAAAGACAAACCGATTCCCACTTGCACCGATGAGGCGTTGATGAAGTTTTCAATTCCATTTGAAGAGAAACAGTATAAACTATTAAGTTTGTATTTCGACATTACAACGTGCACAGTGTATTAACAATTTCTGTTTGTAGAGAAGATTTATGGAAGCCCTTCCCCAGAAAAGGCATTATCAAGAGGAAGAGGCCAAAACACACTTTGAAGCTTCAAGAGATTCCCAAACTGAAATGGAAGTTGACTCCTCTCGAACCCCCAATAGTAGTTTGAAATCGTTAAACGCTAGAGAAGTAACACCTTTTCATGTATTATTTAAAAATTCAAAATTTGTATTTTCATTTTCCAATTTAAATTTTACCCAATTGAATTGACATACAATTCAATGTTGATGACATTGCAATGACTTTGAACCATACGCGTGTTTCAAAACTCAACCATCTTTCCCAACTCACTCAGGATACCACATGCATTTGTATATTTTCAACAACTACCAATTACTACTCTAACATGACCACCCTTAACACCGTGACAAGATACCCCTCAATAACAAGGTACAAGTTTTGAATACTACTTCGTTTAATTTCGTAGTTTTTGCATTGTTTTCTAGTTTTTCATATGTTTTTTCTTGAACTTTTCAGCACATTGCAGTCCTCCTTCTGTTCAAATAGCAGCACCCCCCCTCAACCAATAATATTTAAAATGCCAACCAGAGGATCAAGAAAAAATAACATTGGTAAACGCATGCCAATTGCTCCGGCCCCTAGCGGGACACTAAACATTGCCTCCTCCTTTAAAATTCCAACCCTCTCACTTGGTGGCTTGCCCAAAGTCAATGGACATATCGCTTTGAATAATATAACTTTAGATGAATATTACTTGGGCATTGACAACAATGACCCAACTAGATTTTTCAATACCCGTGAGATGATTCAAGGCCAGCAGGTATACTTCAATTTCAACATACTTTACCATATTGAATTACATTTCACTTTAGATTTATTTGTCTGAATCTTGATTAATTTTATCACAAACAGGATTAGGCCACCCAAAGGCAGAAACAAGTAGTAGTTGATCAACCCGAAAGCCCCCATACCTCTCCAGCAAGATCATCTTCATCAGATACAGATGGTGAACAGTTGTTACCTTTTCCTTTGGAGAACTTAATTGGTTATGATTGTCAATCCCATGTTGGTGAGTTTATTCTACCTCATATTAGTCATCTCATAGAATGGGAGAGAAGGGCTAAAGTACTTATCAATGAGATTATTATTCATTATGAAAATTATTGGCAAAGGGATAGTTTATACGTTGCAGTCCATAATCAACCTGCGAAGATGGATTCCTTACTTACCCAAGTAAGAAGTGGGACTGTCACGTATAACAACAACTATAAAGACAAAATTTTGGATAAGCCATTAAACAAATTAGAAAATATTAGTGCTGAGGCCTAGGCATATTTTAACAAATGGTCTAAGGACAAGGATCTAGTAGCAGTTACAAATGCAGAGAGAGATAGAGCGGTCATAAGTATTATAACTTTCAAACAGTAATTTTTTTTAATTTAAAGTTTTCTTATTTTAGTAATATGTTAAATTGACATTACTTTTTTGTGTAGTTGAAATATGAAAATTTGAAGATTCAAGCAAAGGTTTTCCAAGTTCACTTGGAAACAACGAAAGAACATTTTATCTGCAATGAAGAATTTGAAGGAAAATATTGTTTTGGTTAACAAACAAAACAATACACTGAAGCGGATAATTAAAGAGCATGGCTTCGACCCTGAAATATTATTCAAAGCTAAGGCAGTAGCTGATCCAAATTTTCTGTCCCATGGAGATGCAACAAAGCAAGAAGAAAGAATTAAAAAAATCTAGACAAGTCTACTGGAAGATCTCATATGTTATGGGGTTATTTATGTTGTTGGAGAAGGGGTACATGCCACGAGCAAAGAAACCCTTTTAAAGGAGCACAGGAGTTGAAATGGATACAGAAAAAAAGGGTTGAAAATTTTTATTATTGAGTGTGGAAACTTGAAATATTGAATTTTATTATCTGGATTTGATAGCCTTTGAAAATTTGAAATACTATATAATCTTTAATTTTATAACTTCCTATATATTATGTATAGAATTTCTAGATTGTATATGGAGTTTATGTTTTTTGGTTTACTTGTAATGATGATTGCATTAGATAGGGATGATGACATATGTTTCTTGTTTATTTGGATTATCATGAATTGTATGTGGACGTAGATTTATCTTTAAGCACGATAATTCTTGTTCTCTAGACATTTAAACTTGTTTTAAGATAATTCTTCTTCTCTATACTTGTAATGATGACATTAGAATGGATATAGATGATGATGAATGATGATAATGGATAATTATTTTTTAAAAATGGAATGTGTTAGGACAGAGACATTTCTTTAAATTTAAAATAGATAAATAATTGTTTTAATAATAATTGTAGTGTCAGGATTATGATAATGATATGATGATGATATGATATATATGGATGATGATGAATTTTATGTGGACGTAGATTTATCTTCTAGCACGATCGTGGATGACGAATTGTATAATGGATCGTGGATTATGAATTGTATAATATGGAAAAATCTTCCTCTGTAAAATTCAATTGTGTCATTTTATCCCACAAAGTTTAAAAAATATATCAAAGCATTTTGCAAATATAAAAAATAAATTAAACATAATTGTAAGAAATCAAGAAAGATGATATGATAGGATTTAACTTACCTCTAGTGTTTTAGATGGTGTGAAAGCATCATTGGTTATGTGTTAGATCTTTTTTTAAGAAAACTCAACATGAGAAGTGGATTAGTAGATAGATGGGTGAGTTGCCTAACATTGTCAGTCCCGAGAAGTACTAGCTTCCTCGGATGGATGTCAACCCACATTTTCAAAAAAAAAAAAAAAATTGTATATAAATAAATGTAAATATATATACCTGTAACATCTTTAATGATAACAAGAACTGAAAAAAATTAAAGTGACAAACAATAAGATTAAGGTGAAGAAGATACCTATTTAAAGTTGAAACAATCCATTATCAATAGCTTCTTCAAACTCGATGTTCTCTTCTATAGAGTGTCACAATGCACCAATTCCACTCTCAATGTTGGGAATAGTTGTACTTGTAGTTTTATTATTCACACGTCTTCTTTCACAAATGGAATTTCAATGCACAATTTCTCTATTGAAAGGAAAGGTTTACATGGAGTATCAAGATACATAATAGCTCATGCAACTTTCCAAATTTTTATCCAACTGTTTCTCAATTTTGATTTTATAAATGATAATGCATTGAAAACCCTTTCACCCTCCACAGACCCCAAAATCATTGTTTGGCATAACTCATATAATCTAAAATATTCACCGATACCTTCTTGTAAGAAATAACTTTGATAGATTCCTCACCACAACCTTGTAATAGCACCACTTTCGAAGTTTTGTCTAAATTTTAATATTGGTTCCTCATTGTTGCAAAATTTGTTGATTGGAATTTTAATAAATTAGCATTCCTTATACCTTTAATTTCCATACCCTTGAACTCAAGTCTTGTGAAATGTTCCATTATTGTACCCATGGATTTATGGAAATACTTTCTTACAAATTCAACACGACCACCTTCGATATTCCAAAATTAGGATTCATCACACCCATGGCTTCAAGAATTTTATCTTTTGAGAAATATTCTCTAATTTTTTATGATAAGGATTCTGAAAATTCTTGTTTTAAACTATAACGGACTTAAAGAGATTATAGGTCATGGGAACATCTTCTCCTTCGATCTGTAATATCTTGATGTTTTTACAAAATGTGCGATGGTATGTCCCTCCCATTAACAAAGTGATGTAGAGGTGATCGTGGATATTAAATCTCAAATAGTTACTAGCATTTTTAAGATCTAATAAAGCTTTCAATTCTGAAAAATAGGTGTATCAAAACTATCTTGGGAACAGTACAAGATATCAAGACTTTGACATACCATTTTTCTCATCCGTATAAAATCCACAATATAGATTAATCTCCCTTGTGCATGCTTCATCATTGTATTGATCTCTTGCAACATTAGAAGAATACCAACAAATGTAAGCAATGTCTCCAAATTAGTTAAACGGAACAAGTCCCTCGCCCTATCAACTTCATGATAATATTTGTGCATGAAACCAACCAACGAAGGATACTCCTCACGAACTCTGCATGTAGGTTCATACAAAGAGATCCATCTAGTCTCAACATCTTTCAGAAGTTTTTTTCCATCTATAATTCCAATTGCAAATTTTTGGAACTCAAGAAATCACTTTGGGCTACTTGTCATATAGGCATGAAGTTCTCTTATAAGGTCTTATAATTTAGCAACATTTTTGTGGTTGCTTACCATTTTATATGTTAAATTCATTTTGTGAGCCATACAATGAATTGGTAGCATATATGGGGCCATTGTTGTTTGTAATCTAACACACAACCCTGTTCGGTGACCCTGCATGATAGATGCACCATCTGCTCCGATGCATACCAACTTCGTAGCAATTTCATAATCAGTCATTCTAGCAATATCTTTCAAATGAGAAACAACTATTTTATGTAGGTTTTCGGCATTACAATTTTCAACCATTTTCATAACACCCAATAGATGAGGTGTCCTTATATGATTTTCTAAAGTATAGATGTGGATACATACCTATATAGTGTTGTCGACTATTGTCACTTCATCAATTAAAAGAGAGATAAACTTTGATTTTTTTACATTCTCTTTCAAATCTTCCTTCTCTATCATCGAAAGGCATTTTGCCATTTCCCATCCACTACTTTCAAACCAATGAGACTAAGGTACATTCAGCATTCCATTATATTGATATAAACTTTGAAATCAAGGAAATCTGAAATCGGTCTTCCTTTCTTTAGTATGTGAAATAAAGTAGAGAATTGTATGAGTTTTACATGTAGATTTGTTTGATTCATCTTACCAATTTGCGATGTGATTGTTCCTCCCTTTTCCACGAGATGTATGCATTTTTTCTACTCTACCTCATAATCCGTTGTGTATCTAACATGCATGCATTATTTTTCAGTTTTCCACCTGTGTGTTTTGATTTTCTAGCCATCCACCCCCTGTTACAATCAAATATTGTTTTCCACAATGTTTTTCTATAGTTTCCATCTTCATTTGCATTTTTTGTTGCTTTCCCAATTTCCACGTACATATTGTACATGTACATTCAGATGGGATCTCTTCAGAATTAGATGATTGTACAGGTTCGATAAATGGAAATTTATCTGCCCAATCAAACTTGTATGACCTGCCAATGGTCCACATATTCTTGTTTGTTTTCAATGTTTTACTTTTTTGAGTAGAATTTTGAGCAATATCACAATCACCTAGTTTCCTCTTTCATGAACCAGAATTTGAATTTGATTTATGTGTTCCATTTTTTGAGTATTTATATGTGTGATATCTTGATGCACTTCTGGTTACACCCCAATAGGAAGAATATCTTCAAGATCTAGCATATTATCATAGGTGTCATTTGTTTGATACTGTGTAGAATGCATTTCCACCTCAATAATACCTTCCACATAGCCGTTGAGATTCGATTCTTTCTAGTGGCAGCTATATGGTTATTGGTAGTTTCAATATCTGTATCAGTAGAGTTTCCAAAATACTTGAACAATGACTTCTGAGATTTCATAGTTACTTTTAGGGTCTTCACATTCTTAGGACTAGCACCTTCCATTATTCTAAACAGAGTCATGCATCAGCAAAAGAACCAAGTAGCGACTCAGCGAGTCAAAGTCAAAATTACTATCACACGTCAACCATGGTAATCCTTGTCATGCATCAACAAGGCGTCAATTGTCTCTATCACACGTCACCAAGGCATCAACTGGCTCTATCACGCATCAACTTTTGTCCCTACCATGCGCAACGCTTATTCCCTTTTCACACACCAAATCTCTCTATCGCACATCAACAAGGTGTCATTGTCTCTATCGCGCATCAACTCTATTCCTCTCGCGTGTCAACTACTTACCCCCTTGTCACAAGTCTGCAATATCTCCTTCTCACACATATGCAATACCTCTTTATCACATGTCAACTATATCCCTGCCACGCATCAACAACTAACCCTAACAGGCTAACAATAATCTCTTGTGCTTAAGAGTATGTGAGTTCAAATTTCACAAGATATTGGTAATTTGGTAATCTACTTGTGGTAGTACTATAGTATATTACCCGAAAAATCACCTAGGTTTTTATATGATATTTTTTCAAATGAAGGCGAAGTCGACCCCAAAAATATATATTGTAAATTTTAGGCGAATAGGACACCGACCTACTCCGAAAAAATCACCTTTTCAAATTTTCCTAAAATAAAATTTTTGCCATATTACAAATATTTGCCACTAAAATTATCCTTGACTCTAATATCTCCATGACAAGATGCACTAGAGAAGATTGTGTTGCACACTAGTAGAGGTAAGAAGACAATACTAGAAGGTTGAAAGATTAAGAAAAAGGGTGTAGTTGGATTTTATTAGATAGAATTATAGTGAACTAAGGAAGGTGATTCAAACTAACTCAAGGAACTACAATGAAGCAATTTCTCAAGTCTCAATACAATCTACATTCATGTAACAAACAGCTTAAGGAGACATATCCTAAAGACTAAACTAGGAATTTTAGGGACAAGTGAAGGCTTAAGATACAATTAGACCCAAATTTGAAGTCATAATTATAATTTCAAACTTGAAGGACTTCAAAATAAGCACACTAGGATCTTTCCACTCAAGGGCCGCTTAGGATAGTTTACAACTAAGTTAAGAAACATGTGACTCAAGCTTATTAATGATCACTCTAGATGATATTATAATACCTCTTTAGAGATATCTTTTTAGGAGTCTATTTGATGTGATAAATGGAAGATGAAGACCTATTTTTTCATGTTCTAACTTGATTCATGAGATTATTAAGGTCCTCAATGTAGAGCTAAAGTGATATAGTGCATGAATCTTATTGAGTAGGTAAAGAAATGATTATTTACTTTCATATTAATGTCATTATTTGAACTGGTTTGTAGCTAAGTGTATCTTGAAGGAATGAAATAAGTTATTACTCTACATCATTTGGTATCAAATTGGGTAAAATATTCTAGAAAGGAAATAAGTGTTGTTTTAAACAATGATTACATGAAAAAGGAGATAAGATGAGCAATGAGAAGTCCTTGAAACTAATCTTATACCATGGGTAAATAATTCCACAATGGATGAGACATTAGTAGCAGACCAATAAAATAAGTCAAGTTAAACCAAATGCATAAGAAGATAAGAGAGAAAGAGCATCGAGAGAAGGTGATCAAAGATGATGTCGAAAGAAGAGATTTGATGGAAGTGAGGAAATCAAGTAGGGATGGAGAGTTGAGGGTTGTTAGGCCTTAGAAATCAGATGTGATGGATGATGAAGATGAAAGAAAACTAGTATCGATATGTATAAGAGGTTTATATATCTATTGAATCATAAAAAGAGGGAACATGAAGAGAGATAAAGGAAAAGAAAAGAAGAAAATAAGAAGCAATTATTAAAATAAAGAGAGTTGAGGGTGCAAGAAGAGATACAAGAGTTTAATAGAGATGTTCGGCGGTTGTTGGAGATGTTATAAATCCATATATAGGTAGAGGAAATAGTTGGAATAGTGATTAAGAAGAAATCTAAGTGGCCAATAGAGCTACTTGTGAGGAAGAGAAAGAGAGAGCAGCTGAGAAAAGAGATAAGACAAGAAGAGAAGAGGGTGAGAAAACAAGAAAAAGAAGTTTATAAAGAGTTAGTGTATAAATAATAGAGTAATGAAGTGAAGAAGCAAAGAGGTGAAGAGGAAGAGATCCTTTATGGATCTTCTCAAGAGGATCAAGAGCCTCCATGTTTTAAATCTAACTATGTCTTTGAATGTGTGAATGTAGGTACAAAAAGAGAAGAATAAGAGGTAAGAAATGATGCCTTGAATGAAGAAACAGAGAACAATAGTGAAGAAAAGATAGAAGAATAAGTTTGTGGGCAATCTCAAGCTCACTATGGATCAGCTAAGGGTAAACATTTAGCAGTTAGTGTGATGAGGAGGTCATGGAGAGATCTCACAAGCATGTGGAGATGGATTAGTGGAGAATATGAGGTCAAAGTTAAGATGAATTCTAGAGAAACCTTGGAAAATGAAGAAGACAATGAAAATGAAGGTATAGACCAAGAAATGGAGGTGAAATATGAAGAAAATCATGATATGGATGAGCAAGTGAAAGATGAGAAATAATAAAAAATTCATGCATAGTCAAATGTAATCAAATAAAAGTAGCAACAACATGTTCAAGAGGCAGATATGATGATTGAAGAGGAGAACAAAGAAGAAGGAGCTCATGAATCCTACCTCATTTATGAAGAACCAATGCAAGATGAAAACTAGGCAAGGAACATGAATGAAGACAAAAAGTATGAACCAGCTAAAGGAGAAGACAAGGTTAGAGTGAAGATGAAGAAGTAAAGAAATTGGAAAAAGAAGAAGAAAACAAAGCTATGAGGTCTAATCTTTTCCTACCCCTAGAGTATGATGCAGGAGCATCACTCTATCTATATAAATAAACCATGAAGACATCAATTAGGGGTTTTCTAGGTGTGTTCATGAGTCCTATGAGTCATTAGAATTCATTCTATGTAGTTAGTCTGGTTTTTAGATTTTCAAAATTTTAAACAGACATTTTCCTCCTAAATGCAATTTGAATTTTAGGAGCCATTTTGGCTTGATTTTGAAGTTGTAATGTATTATTGAACCTTGGAAACTATGTAAGAGGGTGGAATGATGAAATTTTGGTGTAATTAGGTCCTCTAGAGTCACATGTCATGAGAAGAGCTAATCATACTAAACTTAGGCCTATTACGTAAAAGTTACCTCCATGAAGGGAATCTCATGATAAGTCACGTTGCAACTGATCAAATGAGTAATAATCTAGAGTGAGGGTCATGGAGAGAATATAAGAAGCTAAATGTAACTAAAATTAGTCATTCTATCCATATATGAATCAAAGTGTAAGTTTCAAGAAAGATAGAAAAAGAGAAAACTCAATATTTTATTTTTGTGATTTGTTGTGCATGTAAGATGTTCCTTGTCTCAGATTTGATAAAAGGGATTTTGAGATTGGTTATGAGCATTTGTAACTTTAGTGAGTTAATGTTGGGTGTATTCTTGGTCTGCTTTCATTTCTTGTGTATTAGTGTATGTTGATGAGGACCGTGAGGCCTTGTAATGGTGATAAATATCTATGAAAGGGGGAAATACAAGAATTTACATAGAGATCATGAAGGGTGAGAGGAAATTTTCATTACATTTCTAGTGATTATTGGTAGATTATCTGAGTTACATGAGAGACTCAAGGGTTTAATTGGTTGAACAAGTATGTCACAGTTATATGGACAAGTTCATTTAAATGAGTGAATCCAAAATAAGAGTGTAATATCTATAGTAGTTGTCTTCACCATTTTGTTAGATTGATTAAGTGAGAAGTGAACTTAAGGAAAGATTTAGAGTTTAGAGAATCCAATAATCCTATAGCAGTGATCCCTTCAATCAAATATAGTCATGCAGGATTTTTGAGAAATTGTGAGCATACATGCATTGTATTTGTACTTGAGATAATATTTTATGGCATGTGTAGATCTTGAAGAGGTCACTATAGAAGAGAAGGAAAGTCAATAGTTGAATAAATAACTTTAAAGGATATATGTCTTATTCCCGAGCACTTGCATGTAACAGAGCACTATGAAAATGAGCACATAAGGAAGGGTAGAGGAGATTTCAAGAGTTTTTATACATATTGAATGTTGATAAAGGACATTATAGTCCTTTTGAATCTTGCAAGAGTGTGTGAGGTGAGGATGAATAATTTGTTGAATATTTATCATTGTTATATGTTTTCTCATTGATGTCAAAATTGATGAGTTGATATCAAGTTACATTGATGGAAAAAGGATTCAACTGTAAAGTGAGCATGCAAGAAAAATGAAGGTTGATTGGTAGTGTCAACCCATTGAGGCTTTGAAATGATCAATGATAATTCCTAATGGACTTATACCACATTTTACCAAGCCTCGGATATAGGGTGGTATCTTCCCAATACATGAAAGCCACAGATTAAAGAATCGCAAGGAAGGAACTGCGGAATAAAGGAAAGCACTAGAAAAAGCCACTTTGAAGGCAAGTGATGCCGTAGAGTGAAGAATTTCATAAGCTAAATCCATAGGTATGAAGATTTGGAGAATTCCACATATAAAGGGAAAAGATGCAAAACCATGGATAAGAAAAGTATAGAAGATTTCCGTAAGAAGGAAAGACATGAAGAACTAGAAAAGGAGAAAAGACACGGAATGTAGCAAAAAAGGAGGAAGCCGCAAGAAGTTGAAAATACGCACAATGCATACAAATACCTCGGATAACTAAAAACCCACATAAAGAAGGGAAAATCCGAAGGACAAAAGGAGAATCCACGACATGAAGGAAAAGATCAAAGATGCCAAATGAAGTTATGGAACGATCAAAGTGAACTGGAGTGGATCAAGAACAATGAGTTAGAGTTAAAATTGAAAGAGTGAATGTTTACATTCAGATTTCAAAAGATATTTGATTGAAAAATAAATACAACTGGAACTTCACACAAACTAATGAAATTCTCTATTCTAGCTACCAATATTTAATACATGTTGATCATGAGGCAATTTGGTTATTAACTCGATGGATATTCCCAATTTCAAATCAAATTAAAATAATGCAAAGAAGATGGGTCACCATTTTAATTACTCGATATAAATTCTAAACAATGCAAGTTTTCTATTTTTGGAAGTTGGCTAATAAATTGGTTTTTCGATGTGTGGAAGGAGGAATGAAGCCGAACAAGGAAAGAATTAAATATTGAACTAGTTGGGAACATTTAATAATCCAGATTCATAGGCGACGGATTGGGAAGTGTACACGATGCAAATATCAAAGAAAACGTTTTGGGTCAATGGTGTGGTAAAATAAAAAAATGTAAGTGAATTCAAAAAAAAATTGCTCATGAGAGAGAAACTAAGGCACTAGAGCCAAGAGAACAATAGAGGTGAAAAGAATAAAATATGATGTAATCAAGCTAAGAAGAGATACAACAGTGAAGAAGAGAGAAAGGGTGAGATCGATCAAATAATGAAGAACATGATCAGATAAGTAGAGCACAAAAGTAATAGTTTGAATGAGAAAAGAGTGTGAAAGAGGAATAACACAGATCGAGCTAGGAAAGTGATCATAATTCATTATATTAGCAATTATTGTAACTACATTGTCAAAATGTATATTTAAAGAAGTATAAGTTGTATCTTAACAAATTTAGGGAGTTGTAGCTTCCTTGTAGATGGATGCCTCCAAAAAAAAATCTCTTGGGATGTGTAATATTCACTTGAGTCCTTTGTTGTGTGTAATATTAGCATAGGTTTAGGGGTTGGTGTTCCTTGTGGGATTGGTGTCTCACTAAAAAAATATTGTAAGATGTGTTATATTCTTATGAGTCCTTGCTTTTTGTAATATAAGCAACAATTTTGGTGGGTTTTTATCTTGAAAGGGTTTCCCATGGTAAATCTATGTGTTTAGTGTTTATGTACATGAGAAATACTTGATTGATTGTATGTTGTTCATACATATAGATAGATAAAAAATATATAAAATTGAATCAAGAATGTAAAAGTTTTAATCTGCATTGATTCATCCCCCTCTCAGTGCTTTTGATCTGTAACAATTGGTATTAGAGTGAATCCTCATTACATAAGTGCAACATCTTCGAGGAGATCCTCCTATCACAAGCATGGCATCAAATCAGGAACATGACAGCTTTTCCCTATCCATATCACCTCTATTCACAAGAACAAGTTATGCATTTTGTAGAATAAGGATGAAAACATATTTTATGTCACTTGGGTTTTACATCTAATAATGCATTGAGTAAGGATATACAGCTCCACCCGCACCAACCTCTTCAGCTAATAAGGTTAAATATGAATGTAAATCAAGAGCTATGAATGTTGCTTTATGAGGCTTGACTAAGATAGAATTCATGAAGTTGATGCACTGCACAACAACAAAGGAGATATGGACCAAATTGCAGAGCATCTATGAAGGATATGAGAAACTTAAACTCGAGAAAGTTGCAAAACTTACGAGAGATCAGTTTGAAATTTTTAAAATGAAGGATGATGAAAGCATTGTGGCATATATGCAGAGAAACGTATGAGGTCATAAACATGATCGGAGGCTTGGGATAAAAACTAGAAGAATCTATCATTGTCCAAAATATTTTGAGATCATTGTCCAAGTAAGTATGATGTAAAGTTTTCCACCATAGAAGAAGCAAAGGACATGATACTCTTATAATGGATGGGCTACAGAGAAAACCTTGAGGCATACAAGATGATAAAGCTGTTGGAACTAAGACCACCAAGAAAGAAGTGGATTTCAAGGTCAAGAATGAAATAAAGTCTAGTGAAGAATATGAAGAAGAATCAGGTTCTATGGATGAGCTAAATGAAGAAAATATTGAGGCATTATTCATGAGGAAATTTAAAAGAGGCTCTTGTAATTACAAAGGAAAACTTCCATTTAAATGCTTTTCTTGCATACAAATAGGACATTTTACTAGCAAATGTACAAACAAGAATAAGTACAATCAGTATGAACATGAGGAGCATAGTCATAAATGTAATATAAGAGAAACTGAGTATAAAAAGAAAAATCTTGAAGAACTAAAGAAAATTCTACTCTAAAGAAGAATCTAGTGAGTCACAATCAAGTAACACAAAAACTTAGAAAATGAAGATAATGAAGATTAATCATAATGTATTTTTATGGCTATCGACACGGATGAAGAAATTATCTCTAAAGAGAAGAACTCGAGTTAAATATGAAGATTCTCGATGAAGAGGAAGTTGAGATAAATCTTGAAGCGAGTTTGTAAGTTCTTGAAGAACTACAACTATGCAGAAAGAAAAATCAAAAACTAAGATGCACATTAAAGGATTATGAGGAAAAATATGCATCTTTGAGAAAAGACAAGCACATAAGGAAGAAGAGGAGGCTAATGAGCTAATGGAACTTGAAACTCAGTGGGAATATCTCTAATTCCTACAAATCAAAAGAGGTGGAGTGCTCAAAGTTGAACACAGAATTGAAGGAGTTGAAATATGAGATGGACCAAATGTTCAACAAACTAATTATGTATGAAAAGATAGAAAAGAGCTCTATTGTGCTAACTAATATACTTAGCAGCTAACGTGATACAACTAATAAGTCTAGAATTGGCTTCAAGGGAGAAAGAAAGGAGAAAGAGTTAGTAAAAACTAAAGAAAAAGTCCGGCAAATACACCAAGTACTTCCTCTGACTACAAATAAAGGTTTCCACAAACCCACAAGAAGAAGACACATTGTTCCTAAGATCACCTATGCAATGAGGTACACACATTCCTTTTATGGGCATTGTTTATCTTGTAATCAATTTGTATATAAAGCCATGAAGTGTAGAAAGAACTCTAAAGGCTATAGAAGAAATATTGGCCCATCTTACACTAGTTCAAACTTTAATGTTGCTCAGTACACCTATCACAAAAATACTATAATCCACTAGTAAGGAAACAAGAGCTGCCTAAACAAAAAAGTGGATATATCTACGAAATATTAGAACAAGAGAAAGGAATGTTTCTCAAGAGTACGATCATGTTCCATGTACATAATGAAGATAAAATTTGGTATTTAGACAATGGATTCTCCAATCACATGACAGTGATAAAAGTAAATTTATTTCTCTATCAAATAATGCATTAGGTGTTATGATATTTGGTGACAATAAATCTACCAACATAGTTGGAAAAGGGGCATTAATTTTAGATAATGGAAATACCATTACATAAAATATTCTATATGTTGAAGGCTTGAAACATAACCCGTTGAGTGTGAGCCAAATGTGTAAAAGAGAATACAATATCATATTCCATGACCGAGGATGTGATATTATCAATGGTAAGATAGGAAAAAGAGTTACAAAGGCCAAGTGGAAAAAGAATAACATGTATGTGTTGAATGAGATAAAAATGAAAAATGCTTCACTGGTAAATTTGATTATAGCTAGTTGTGGCACAGAAGACTTGGACATATGAGATTTGAGAACTTGGTTAAATTGAGTACTAAAGGGTGTGTGAGACACATGCCTAAGATTATCAAACCCGTGGATACACTATTCAAGGCGTGTCTACATGGTAAACAAACAAGGAGTTCATTCAAGTCAAAGGAGTACTCTACAACAAGACCGCTGGAATTGATTCATATAGACCTGTGCGGCCCTACCAGAACTAAAGGAATATCAGGTGAAGTATATTTTATGTTTCTTATGGATGATTATATAAGAATGACCTAGGTAGCATATTTAAAATAGAAGTTTGAATCCCTAGATGGATTCAATAATTTCAAGGAATTAGTTGAAAATGAGAAGAACAAGAAAATCAAATGCCTAAGATCAGATAGAGGCGGTGAATTCTGGTCAAATGAGTTTGATGAGTTCTATGAAGAACATGGAATAAGGAGACAATTCTCAGCTGCATGAAATCCTCAACATAATGGATTTTTTCAAAGGAAGAACATAACAAGACAAGAGATGGTTAGGACCATGTTAAATGAGTCCAAACTCTCGACAGTATTTGAGTGAAGTTGTATATATTGTGGTCCATCTATTGAGCAGAGCTCATTTGAGAGTAAATAATGATAAAAATCCCTATGAACTATGGAAGAAGAGACCTACAAATGTAAAGCACATCAAAGTGTTTGGAAGAAAATGCTACATCAAAAGGGATGAAGAAAACTTAGGCAAATTTGACTCAAGGAGTGATGAAGGTATATTCCTTGGATACTCAATGGTTAGCGTGGCCTATAGATGCTACAATAAGTGGTTGCAAAAGATAGTGGAAAGCACTAATGTGAAGGTGGATGAGGCATAATATGGAAAAACTAGCACTCAAAGATATCGGCGGAAATGAAGAATAAGAAGACGATGAAGACTTTGACAGTCCACATGAAGAAGTAGAAGAAGAAGAAGAAGAAGAAGAAGAAGAAGAAATAACAGACACTAAGGCACCCTCTAGGTACGTTAATAAGGATCATCCTACAAATCAGGTCATTGGAAATAAGGATGGCGGCATCCTAACAAGAAAGAGACTTGGAGAGTAGCAGCATAGTCATGAAGATATAGCACTCATGTCCATGATAGAACCCAAGAATGTTGTTGAAGCAAGAAAAGATCAACATTGGGTGGATGGAATGAATGAAGAATTGGATCAGATAAAAATAATGAGACATTGGAACTAGTACCTAGGCCATGAGATAAGAATGTGATTAGAACCAAGTAGGTCTTCAAGAATAAGCTAAATGAGAAAGGAGAAGTTACGTGCAACAAGGCCATAATAGTATGCAAAGGATATGTGCAAATGGAAGGGATTGACTTTGATGAGACATTTTCACCAGCAAGAATGGAGGTAATAAGGTTTACACAAGATATAAGAAGATTAGAGTGTTCTAGTTGGACATGAAATCAGCCTTCCTAAATGGTTTCTGAATGAAGAGGTATACATTAAACAACCTAATGGATTCTCACTAACTAAAGATGAATATTATGTGTGTAGGTTAAGGAAATATTTTTATACAATAAAGAAAGCTCCTAGAGCTTGGTATAGTATATTAAACTCATACCTCATTGAGAAAGGTTTCGAGAAAAGGATTTGTGGAAAGTAATCTATACATAAAAGAAGAAGGAGAACACCTAATCATTGTAATAGTATATGTGGATGACATAATTTTTGGTGGAGATCATGACAAGATGACATATGAGTTTACAGAGCTTGATGAAAGAAGAATTTGAGATGTCAATGTTGGGAGATTTTTCTTTCTTTCTAGGACTACAAATCAATCAATTAGATAGAGGTATGTTCATCTCACAAAGAAATTATATCAAAGAGATGATGAAAATATTTAAGATGGAATACTGCAAACCTATTGGGACACCAATGGAAGTTGGATGTAAGCTGAGTAGAGATGATGATTCACCAAAGGTAGACAAAACATTGTAAAGATCCATGATTGGTAGTCTACTTTACTCTACAACATCAAGACCAGACATCATGCAGGTGGTAGGACTTTGGTTAGAATATTTTAAGAAGATCCAAGGGAGACACACCTCAAGGTGGTAAAGAGGATCTTGAGATATCTCATGGGCATAATTGAATATGGACTATGGTACCCCAAAAGTAGTGACTTCAGTATAAAGGCATACACAGATGCAGATTGGGTTGGAAGTGTTGATGACAGAAAGAGCACAAGTGGAGGATCATTCTTTGTTGGAAACTTTTTAGTCTCTTGGTTAAGCAAGAAACAATCATCAGTAGCTCTTTCAACATGTGAAGTAGAGTATATAGTGGATGTAATTTGTTTCACACAAGTTTTGTGGATGAAGCAGGCATTAGAAGATTATAAGGTAAAATATGAAAAACAATTCCTTTACTGTGTGATAGAACAAGTGCAATAAGTGTCTCCAAGAACCCTGTGTTCCACTCAAAAACCAAGCATATACCTATAAGGTATCACTTCTTGAGGGAACAAGTAAATGATAGGAAGATCATTCTAGAATATGTGAGCACTAAAGAAGAAATTACAGATATAATGACCAAGCCACTACCAAAAGCAACATTTGAGCACTTAAGGAATGAGTTAGGGGTCATTCCTGAACCTACCAACAACTAAGAAGATGTACAAGAAACACAAGGGAGCATTCTCAGGAAATATCAGCTCCTAAAAATTCCAAAGTGAGGAGGAGCTAATCTATTAGCTCAAATTTATCAAAGCATGCATCAGCTCAGGGGGAGCATTGCCACGAAAACACCAAAATAGATGGATAAGAAGCATAATCCTAGGGGGAGATTCTTGAGGTAAGCACATGAAGAAACCATCTTACAAGTATATTCAATTATGTGTGGCATAGATGGCCCTTTGTCATTGTTGTCAAAGGGGAGAAATAAAGAAACCAAAACCAAATTACAGATATAGAAGAATACATTCATTCAGAATCAAAAGAAACATCATACTTTATAATAGAATTCATGATCCATAACATAAAGAAATGGCACTAGGGTTTACATCCATGAACATTATATTCTTAGAATATAACCATATATTCATATTGATCATAGTTTAGTAGCCACATTACATTCACCAAGGCCATAACAAGCCAATGCATCAATGCAGATAAGACTCATGCATCAGAAGCCCTAGCTATGCTTTCCATATTACAAAAATTGTCACAAACCCATCCCCCTAGATATGTTATCACTCCTACAGTCCTCTTAATGAGAACCCCAACCCTCTGGAACCTCCTATTATTTCTTAGAGCTTCACCCTTCATTCCCTCTATGTTGATCCCTCTTCTCTCCCTTGATAGTGTCCCTTTTCTTCTACCCGAGCATCTCTATATATAGCTTTAGCATCCACCGCCATGCCTTCCTTTAGAGTAGATCACTTTCCAAGTGTCCATGTGGTCCTCCAATGGAGCATGCTTACTCTTGATCCGAGCTCTCCACTTTTTGTAATGATGTCTTTCTGGATCCTTCCATCACATGGAATATTCCTTTCTTGGTCACCAAGTCACCAGTGGCACCTTATCCACTCGCATGCTTAGTCGGGTCACACTTTTCTCATGTGCTTCTTGGAATGCCAAATATGGCTAAGTCCTGAAACCCTTTTCTTTTCCTTTGCACACACCATGGTTTCTACTAAAACCCTTCTAAAACCCTTGTCCTGCATGCTTTTTCCCATGCCCTTCTTCATATTGGTCCCACATGCACATGCACGTGCCCTTGGGACTTAGTCAATATTCTGAGGCCCAACATCACCCCACACTAAGCTTGTTCTCCATCCTCAGAAACATCCTTCCTTCAAAGAATAAAGAATGGTGGGACTCTAATAGTTGGAACAAAGAATGAAGGAATGAAGAATGGAAGAATTAAAGAATGGAGGAAAGAAGAAGAATATGTTTATTGCTGAAGGAGGAGTGGGAAATCCTTCCTTATATCTACCTCAATCTTCTCCCAGGCATCTACTTCATTCTGCTTCCTGAGTAGGTCACCCACCAGAGTTACTTACCTCATCAAAACTCATCTCATCCCCCTTAGCACCCATTGTATCAATATCCCTTCCAGTTGTTTTCCAAGGTCATCCAAACGCATCCATCCTGCGGGTGATCTGGGATATAACTCCTTCAACTCGGTTTTTGATCGATCCTCTCAGGGTCTCGATGGCTTCAAACTTCTTCTCCACCTCAGCCAGGATCTTATCCCATTCTTCTCTATTCCCCTTATTCTTCTCCTAAAACTCCTTGAGATCTACTTCATGGGTGGCAACTAAAATGCTTGCCACTCTATCTTTATCCATGTAATTTTCATAAGCAGCTTCAGCTATCTATGTGTGGCAGATTTTACATCGATAAGGAGTTTGGTGTACCAAGAAACTATCTCCACAACCTTCAGCTTCTCCTCCTTCTCTTGGCATGCTAGTGCCTCTTCTACTTGACTCTAAGGTGAGTGGCCACCTTTCCATTGTAAGGATGTGAGTTAAATCTTCCAAGCACTGCAAGGTTGATTCATATTTCTTCTCGGGTGGTGCTAGGTCTGGATGCTTTAAGATAATAACATCTGTAATCATTTCTACCTTCTTGTAGACCTCTCACACCTTTTCTTCTCCTCCTCATAGCTCACGCCTTAGTTGTGCATTGATCAACTCTTCTTGCTTTAGGTCCTTGTTCTTTTCAACTAGCTCCTCCTTTTTCTTCTCCAATTCCCCTTCTAGGAATCTCACCCAGTCATTCCTTCCAAAAATTCTTGCCTCAACTTCCACTAAAACCTTGTTGAGTGCATTACAGACTTGTTCATCAGATAATTGTTGAGCATTTACCAGTGGGTTTATCCCTTTTTCCTCTGGCATCTTCATCAGCACCCCTTGGCTTACTTTGAATTTAAGCTCATCAACATGGGACTCAAATGCCCAAGATAACATCTTCTTGGTTCAGTACGTACGCCTTCCTCATCAAATGAAGACATCGCCAAGAGTTGTTTTAGTTGCACATAGTGCTTTGGAAGTGCATGTGTAGCACTTTGTTTGGATCATTGATATAACCCATTCCCTACCCTTGTGCTACAACCATACTCTTCCCTCCTATGTGTGCATGCCTTTGGAAAGCTCACCGCTAGGTTGGGATCCCCTCCCATGCTTCCATACTCCTTTCCAATGCTCTCATCTTCTATTTCCTTGAGTATCTCATCTCGTGCTCTCCACTCCACCTCTTGCTCTACTAACTTCTTGATTATGCCCACTACTTCTCTCTCTGTGCGGCCTCTTCTATCTACTCCTTGGTGAGGTTGGGGGTCCTCTATCCTTAGTGTTCACCTCCTCACTAACCCCCTTTCCTTGGGCATCCTCCTCATCTCCATTCTTCTCTTCATTTCCTTCTTCTTCATGAATCATGTATATACATGATGATGATTCTGAACTTCTTCATCCTCATCATCATCCTTCTCTTGCCCCTATAGGCCTCCAAGCTCTCCATCTCCTCCGAGTCTTCCTTCCCCGCTACCTTTTGTTTCTTCCTAGCTGGGGATTCTTCCTCTTCCTCAGCAGGTGATTCCCTTCTAGGTGACTCTTCTTGTTCTGGAACCTCTTCCTCAGGTGTCTTCTCCTTCTCCTTGATGGGAGACTTCTTCCTTATGCACGTAGGTGCTTGGCTTGGCACTTGACTCTAACACGTGCCCCCACATTGTGTTATCTACACACTTGGCTTTTCTTTTTTCCCATGCTTCTTTTCTAGGGTCTCCTTTCTCTCTCTCTTTTTGGCGCACCTTCTTCCTACTAGTGGGATCCTCAGGATGGAGACATCATTCTCCAAGTAGGTTCCCTTCTCAAACTTAGGCCTGATGCACAAATACACCCTCATTGTGTCCTCCTCGAAAATTGGCAAAGTGTCAAGGTTTCATCATCTTGTACTTCATGGGGAGACATACTTCTCCACATACGTGTGCTTCTTTGGGTATACAAGCTTCTTGTGCAGCTCATGGTGGTCCTGGTCCACTTCACTAAGGTCAAACCTTAGCCTTTTAGCTTCCTTGAAGTGGTTGACCCCTACTTGGAAATATTGTGTGAAAAAGAGAAAGGTAGTTTGCACCATGGACTTTCGGTCCCATCTATCAGAGTGAATCTACCAATGCAAAAGTGTTGGTATACAAAAAAATCAACCTCTCCATCTACTAGCATGGGAAACTATTCAGGTATTCTCCATTCTTCCTCAATGTCATGCATTCACTTGTACCATTTCTCCAAGCGCGCCTTGTGGGGGCATCATGGTATCACAAGTATACTTTTCAAATATTTTTGGGGTGAGGGATCTTTGTCTGGATACTCCCATATACAAACTTCTCTGCCCATCGGGCACTCCAATCTCTGAGAAGACAATGGTGAGAAGGACATTTCCAACATTATCTTATCCCCTTCCTGTGTCATGTTGTTGATGATCTCATCTCAATATATAGGTGGACAAGTTGTAGATGGTTCCTTCTGAAAATCTTCTAGCATACATTCAACCATGCCTTGTTTACCTACATCCACCTCTCTTGACCATTTAGCTTGGTAACCAAGTGCATGGCCATCCTCATTACAGGTCGGGGATATCTATGATATCAAAGTAGCAGTGAACCCTTTTTGTAATCATAGGCCTCCACAGTCTCCTTGATGGCCTCCTTATCCTCCAAGTCATCATCTATGGAGTCCCCTTCACAAACAAGCTAGTAAAATTTGATATGAGTTGAGGAGTTATGCATTTTTTGTGGCCCATAAAATAGAAGTGGTCCTCATGCACACATGACATCAACCATTGGTATAACCACTCGGGCTTTTAAAATAGGGAAACTCATAAAGTTAGCAGAACCTTCGGCCTTTCCCAACTTCACCTTTACCTCATCATTGTAGATCGACATTCCCTCTGTGTCTTCTTGTCCATCGATGGACCAGTTCCAATGCCATCTCTTTCTCTCATGATGTGCTTGTGTGATGATTGTAGTCACTCATGACCATCTTCCTCACATGGGATACCCATTCTTTCCCAAAACACTCCATCTGGTACTTGCATCTCTGCATACCACTCCTCATTAAAACTTGTGGTGGTAGTTTTTGTTTTTTTTCCTTTTCCCTTGCCCTTTTTTGTGAAATGGTTTCCTTCTTTGGTGCCATTTTACTTGTCAGGTTAAAACCTAAACTCTTCTTGCTTCTCTTCCTTTCTCTGTCTCAATCTGTGGCTCAACTCCATGAAACAATCCTTCTACTTTCATGCCCTAGCTACGTAGAAACCCTAACCTAGAAAAATTCTTCCACAAGATGGCGTACTCCTCTAAAACTTTCTTCCCTATGCCCATGTACTCCTTCCACTCTAGTTCATAGATCAACCTAGTCACATACTCATATCTCTATGATTCTCCCTTCACACAAATATTTCTTCATGGATGCCCTAGTTCACAAGAGCTTCTTCAATCTCATAATGGCAAAGGTAAAATAATAATGTGCCCGACTTCATACTTATAGCTTTTTTTCTCTCTCCGAAATAAATGTTATGCCACCCACCAATCTACTTAGCATTAAATGTGGATTTTTCCACTAAATCCATCCTTAAGCACCCTTACCCACATGCCCCCAATCCTACATGAAAACCTTCTACAACCTTCTGGCACGCAAAAATCCTTACCGACCAAGACTCTTACGCACATCTTGCACAGCACCAAAGGCACTTCTTCTGTCCTTGACCTGATTTTTTCCCTCACCTACCTCATGTTGTTCCTGCACTTCTTATCCTTTATACGTGGTCTTTGTTAAGCTATCTTGACACCAAAAATTCTTTTCCACCATTTCCACATGCATTCTTCTATCTTTCACGCCTTTAATCCTTCAATCCAAGCCATACAACTTTCACTACCAACTTGTATTTCACTTCACACTACTCCACCCCACACTAAAATAGATGTGCGGTCCTCTGCACATACACAACCTTTTGAAAGTAATGTGGTTACCAGCACACAAGGCACAAAACAACACAAATAAAAGGGAACAAACAACAAGAAAGGGAAACACAAGGAAAGGAAAATGCATAAAGGGAAATCCTAAGCTAATTGGCAATACTACCTTATTTACAAACACAAGGAAGGTTTATTTATAGTAGGGCTTTAGCCTACTCCCATTGAAATGGCTAGGTAGTTTCATCCCATCCAACACTTGTAACTAGCATGCACTGACTCAAGGATGTACGAGATGATGTATGGGCCCAACCAATGGACTTTCAACTTCCTGATGGCACAAAACTTGGAATCATACAACAAAACCATCTTCCCAACCTCAAACTACTTATTCTTGATATGATGATCATGCCATGCCTTTTTCTAGCCTTTTTAGTCTTCTGACTCCATCTAGCAAGTGATCACCTTTCATCTAACTACATTAACTTGTCAATCCTTTCCTCGAGCACTTTCTCATCATCCAATCCTCCATGCATGCATATACAGTAATGGTAATATGAATTCAACTAAAAAAAAGCCTCCATGCCAAACACCAATTGAAATGGTGTGGCCTTTTTCAACCTCTTGTAGGTTGTCCTTGTATGCCCATAGAATGGATTGATACCTTGTCATCCCAATCTTGTCTTCCAACATCACAAATTTTGGTCAATGTGTGACTTAGTATCTTGTTAAACACCTCAGCTTGTTCCATTCACTTGAGGGTGATAAGGGGTAGTCTTGTGATGGGCCACCATAAACTCTACCAATAAGATCCTAACTATTTCATTCAAAAAATGTGTTCCCCTATCACTAGTTAAACTCAACGGACATCCATATCTATTGATTATGTTTTCCCATAAGAATCTCATTGTTGTCATTGTGTTGTGTAATCCTTTGTAGGTGTTTCCTCTACCCATCTTGTCAAGTAATCAGTGCAAGTGATGATGTAACGTGAGCCAGTCCTTCACGCATAGAGTGAAATTGGTCCTACAAAGTCAATTGCCCATTTTTCAAATGGTTCAATGTTGTTGGCTATCATAATCACAAGGGAATTTCATCCCTCCTTCCAAGGTTTTCCAAGGCACTGAAAATGGTCACAGCCTTGCAAAACTCAATACAATCCTAGTAGATACTTTCCCACCAAATCCCTACCATTAGAATCTTCCACATGGTGGCATTTCCTACATAGTGTCCTCCTACAATCCCACCATGCACTTCCTCCATAATTACAACACGCTCATGTTCTAACATGCATCGGCACATGAAACCTCATCACATCCTAACTTGTACAAATCTCCACTAATCAACATGTAGGGTGTGGCACGTATAGCCAACTACTTTCTCTCCAAATCCTTCATTCCTTCCTAGTGCCACACCCATTTTAAGAAACACTACAATATCCTCCAAGTCGAGGGGTGCACACGTAAACCTAAATAGTTGTGTGTTGCATCTGGCATGGTATCCTCAATGCTCTGTGTCCTCCCCTAAGTCAATTCTTGATAAGTGATCAGGTCTTGAGTTACTTTTTCCTAGTTTTACCACAACTAAAAACTTGAATTCTTGAAACAACAGGACCCAACGACATATGTGCCCTTGCAAAATGGGATTATTTACCAAATATTTCAACACCATGTGATCTGTGTAGAATATAAATGGTGTTTCCAGCAGATACTTCCTAAACTTATGCAGCGTAGATCATTGACAATGCCTCACGCTTAGTAGTTGTGTAATTTTGTTCTTTGGTGTCAACTTCCTACTGAAAAACAAAAAGGGTGATCAATAATCCCCTCACCAAGTTGTGCTAGTACTACTCCAATGGTTGTCCCCGAGGCATCAACATGCACATGGAAGGGCTTATCCCAAGAGGGAAAGCGTAATATGGGCACAGTGACAAGCCTATCCTTCAATGTGTCAAACGCCTTCTATTGCACCTCTCCCCAGTGAAAGGCACTCTTGTGTTTAAGTAATTTTTCCAAGGGCATGGATCTTGGCATACCCCTTAATAAACTTCCTGTAGTACCCCATATGCCCAAGGAATCCACACACAATGCTTGCTTTGATTGGTAGGCTCCCCAATCTCACAATAACAACAACTTTGGCGGGATCCACTAACAAGCCTTCCTTACATATAATATGTCCCAACAGGGTTCCAAATGGAGTAAAAAAGACACATTTCTTAATGTTGAGGGATATCCTCAACTACCAACATCTCTCAAACATCAGCCTCAAATTGTCACAATGGTCTTTTACTAGCCCATACACAGTCCAGTCATCCAGGTAGACTTAAAGAAATTTATGGATGAAGTCCTAGAAGGCTTGTACCATGATGCGCGAGAACACAATAGGGCATGCATTCTTCAAGCCCAAAAGGCATGACCATGTAGGAAAAATTCCCCATTCAGTGGAAAAATTTTTCTTCTCCTAGTCTTCCTTTGCAATTCTAACTTGGTGGTACCCTGAGAACCCATCCATAAAAGAATAGACCTCATGCACTTGGCTACTCCTTCCAAAATTTCTTCAGTGAAGGGGGTTGGAAAAGGGTCAATGACACACACTACATTCAAGTCCCTATAATCAACACATATCCTTATCCTTCCATCCTTCTTAATGCTTATGACCATTGACTCACCCATTCTGATTCCTCCATAACCTCAATGATGCCTGATGTTATCATCTTGTCTATCTCCTCCTTGACCCATACGTGTAAGTTTGGATTCATCCGATACGGTCTCTTTTGAATCGGGTGCACACCTTCCTTCAACTTGATCCTCATTTCCCCCAAGGAGTGGTGAACACCTTTGAGCTCATGGTACCCATGTGGGAACAAATCCTAAAACTCATGCAAAGGTCAATGATCTTAGAAACCTCTTTCTCCACCAATAATCCCCAATGATAGCTTCCTTAGGTTCTACTCTCAAACCAATGTTAACCTTCTTTGTTTTCAAGGGCTCATGGTAGGCATGCACTTCTCATCAACACTATCCATGACTTCACACGTACCTTTAAAATGGTTAACATCTAGACTCTCCATTTCTTCCCATCTATCACATAGACCATTTTTCCTTTTTCTTTTTCAATGCACACATGCTCAAGTTGTATCTCTTCATATTCATCTTCATCAAAATGTCTCCAAACTAGGTTCACCCAATAACTCCAGTATCCTATCTTCTACCATAAGCACTACTATCTCCCATAGTAAGGCACTTGACTACTTGCAACACCTTATCCACTGATGGCTTTGTACTTGATACTCAAAATCTTGAATGAGATCAGCCACCAACTCCTTCCCCAATTCCTTTTTGATGGCATGTCTCTGAGTGAATATACCATGTGCACACACAGCCTTGTAAGGTGGAATACAACTTATGTACCCATAGCAAGGTGGTAAAGCTTTTGTGCCTTCCATCCAGCCTTCTCACATGCTTGGATATGGGAAGAGGTGGGTTCTTTTCCATGGTAGTCTTGGATAACAGTGGGTGTGTTTTCTACTAGAAACCTAACAGAGAATGTGACTTCTTACCTCGCCACTCTAGAAGACTCTCATGATGTGTTTCCCACCAACGCACATAGTCCCGAGAAAGTTATAACTAAGCATACTTCTCCTTTCATCCTCATTTCTCCACTGAGCCTCCATCTCTCACAAGAAATCATCAGGGCTTTCTCCTCCAGAGTAACTTGGTAGCTTCTTCCTTCCTAGGTGCTTGACTGAGCACCTTTTTTCACCCTTGTTACAAATCCTCTTAACTATCACCCAATTAACTCATAGGTCTGTGCACCCAATTGTCACATGTTATGTTGGTTGTATCACTCATAGATTGAGCATCTTCAAACTAGATAATTCCTTCTATAGGATGAATTACTTCAGGTCTCTAATAGAGCACACATAGATTTTGTCAAGGACTTCTTCTCCTAAGGGCTCAATATAGGGTGTTGACTTCCCATCCATTAAAGGGATGATGACCCATTCTTCCTTGTTCTCAAAACTGATATACCCCTTGTTAAACCATAGGTCAGCATTGTTTTTGTAACACCAAGGGCACCCAAGTAATGTTGGAAAGTTATCCACCTCTGGCTAGCGCTAGGACCTCAAAGTCCCTAGTGAACTTGGCCCCTTGAATAGTGATAACTACATCCTTCAAGACACCAATGGGAATTTCCTTTTTCTTGTTTTCCATATACAACACATTCGAGGATGGTTGTAGTGTGGGCCTTCCCATTTGATGTCATGCATCCAAGGTGAGAACATTGACCTTCTACCCCATGTCGATCAAAATATTGCTCAGAAGCCATCCATCTACAACAACATTCAAGGTTATCTCTTTTTCATAGTCAAGGCTATGGGGAGGAAGATTAGCATGCAACACTTTCCTCTCACGCTCTCCTCTAACGTGTGTACCCTTCTCCCATAACCATTCTCCTAGCAAGGGAATGATATTCTCTTGCCTTAACATCTTGCATACTTCCATGACCTCATCCAGATCCTTCTGCAGAGCCTCAACATTCTTCCTTTGTTCCAACTACCTTGACTACTCCTTCAGACACTGATCTCTCCTTGTAAACTCCAAATCACATCCATAGTCTCTTGATATACCTCTTTCGATGAGCAGGGTCCAGATACTTTCCATGTACCACTTCTTCTCTCATAACTAGTGTTCTTTTCCTTGGTATCTCCCTAGCACGTGTGGCCTCTGCTCACGTCATCACCAATACAAGTTCTAATCCTGACTCACGTGCCACTCTTGGCATCCATTGTGGGTCGGCCTTCTTTATGCTCACCATCCCAAGTGCCTTTATCCTTTTGGTGTTGTTGGCTCATGTGTTCAAATAACTAGACACTCCTCATACTTATGTTTCTTTCCACACCATGAGCATTACAACAAATCAGACACTCACATTTATAATGCTCTTTGTCGACCCACAATTATAACAGGTTCCATGTGGGAACTCACTTCTTCCTCCGCATGTTACTTATGACCATGAAATCCTCCATGAAAACCTCTTCCACATGCTCCTCCATCTCATGTCCTTCATAGCGGTGATCATCATCCTTGAACTACTTGCAAGGCTAGTCTGGTGCACACACCAGATCAATGGCATCATGAATCTAGTCAATCAGCCTACAATCCTTGGTGTCATGGGTCATAGAGGTATAAATCTTGCAATAACAAGACACATTCTTATGGATCATCATGCATACAAAGAGAGGACACCTACTTGCATCATGGTCCCCATGGTAGATTTCATAGTCTGTTGTCATGGCACATACCAATTTTTGGGGAAACTATCTTTTGTATGCCCTTCTACTTCACAATCCATGCACCAAAGACCACTACGAGTCTCATGCACCGAGTTTGCAGATAGTTTCTCCAACTACTTCACCATTGCAGAAATTTGAGCCTCAAGGAAAGGGCTAACATCAATATCAATGCTTCCAAACCTCAACATGGGGCCTACCTCCAAGGCCTCACGGGGTCTCATGTGAAAGTCTTGTGTGACAATGCTCTTCTAAAATGGTGTTATCAATCCTCCAAAAACCATTGAGCATGCTGAGAGGGTGAATGTCATAGGATAGTTTTGACAAGAGAGTTTTGAACCATGCATCATACTCCCACACACTCTCTGCATCATTCCTTGTTGGATTTCTTTCAGAGCGTTGATGCTCTTTTTCTCAAACTTCAGGGATATGGAACTCTACTAGGAAGGTGTTTTTTAATGCAGTGTAATCCACCACCATCTAATGGGGGTCATACTTGCGGTACCAACTATGCATGTGCCCCCTACAATGTTGTTGCAAATTGACTCACCTTCCACTCTAGGGTAGTGATCCCCTTCACACACCATAGAAATTCACACTTGTGCACATGCTCTACAACATCCTCAATACCTCTATAGTAGTCTGTAGGTGCAACAACATCTCAAAAATACTTGCGAGGTGGTTGAGGCCCTTTCCCACCTGACCCAAAACCTTGGTTTCCTCTGGTGTTTCCTCCACCACCAAACCCACTAGACCCACCAAGTCTTGTTCCTCCTACCCACCAGATCCTCCAGATCTCTGCTAGGCCCACTAGGTCCTCTAGCTCCTACACCACCAGATCCACTTCTGTAGTAGCCAAAAAGGGCCTGAAGTGGTCACGCCTAGTGTTCCCAACGTCCCACTAAACTACGCACCGATGGTTTGTGATATTTCCCACTACCAGACGTGTGTCCCACGCCACTTGTGATACCCAAACTTCATGTGTACTTTACACCTTGCCCAAAAATTCCTCCAAACACAGGAATGGTTTGTGCAACCATAGATGTCCCAAATGAGAAGTTATATCTCCTAGGCATAGATCGGTTACTTCCTCCGATACTAACTGAAGTTAGCAATGCTTATCTCTTGATCTAGAAAACTAAGCACTAGGGGTTGGTCACCAGGTGGGTTCAGATGCACGCCGATGGCTCTCCTTTCTTCATGTGATGAACTCTCATCAGAAGCTGAAGGGGTCTCTCTCCCACACTTTCCAAGATGGGGTAACACAGACTTCTCAGGTTCCACATCCTCTACATGAACCTCAACTCCTTCCCACAACGTCTACCTCCATAAATCCATCACTCTTGCAACCTCACATTGTCTAGCCATTTCCCTTTCATGAGCTTCACCATACTTGAGTCATCTCTCTTCCCTCTCCTTTTCAGCCACAATGTCCACCATCTTCCTCCACCCTAGCTTCCTCACCCAATGCTCTCAAAGAATCTTAGCCAGCCATAGGGAATGCCTCCAAACTTAATGTAATGACCAAGATCTTCATAGCCAATGGGATAACACGTAAAAATGATCCTCTAGGTTCCCTTAGGAACTCAAACTCAACAATCTCTAGACAAGAATATGTAGAAATGGTGTATTCTAGGGTATAACTGGTCAACACTCCTCTCCACCAATGATCAACAACATGCATGTCTAAGCCATCTCTCATCTTGCAGCCTCTGGTAATCATCTAGGGTCCACACACATGATCTATAGTACCATCTCGATCTGGATGCATATGTTAAAATCCATTCATACAATTCTACTGGAAAACAACAAAAGAAGGTCTCATATAACTCATGATACAGTGCTCTTCTACCCATCTATGCATCAAACTCAGTCCAATACTAAATCTTTGAGCAAACTCATCCTCCGTGCTCTTAAACCATGCTTCACACTTTCCAGGTCAAGTGCTCTGTCATCACGCATCAAAGGAACCAAGATGTAGCCATTTCTCACAACTTCAAAAGAGGTCTCGAAATGGAACCAAGATGTAGTCATTTTTATGCCCTTAGAATAACCTTATAATCCCATGTGCATCGACCTATCACCCATCAGGGCTGTTGGGACACTCACCCAGAGGCACGCGCAGTGTTGAGCCCCTCCTTTATGTGAGTTTTTGTGAGAATACATTACTTAAGGACATAAAACTTAGATGCAAAAAGGTAAAGGACCATGCATTCATTCTGAGAGCCTAGGATGAGTTATTATATCAATACATTCATTCAAATCAAAAGAAACATCATACAGATAATAGATATGATCCATAACATAAAGAAATGGCACTAGGGTTTACATCCATGAACATTATATTCTTAGAACATAACCATATATTCATATTGATCATAGTTCAATAACCACATTACATTCACCAAGGCCATAATAGGCCAATGCATCAATGCAGATAAGACTCATGCATCAGAAGCCCTAGCTATGCTTTCCATATTACAAAAATTGTCACAGACCCATCCCCTAAGTATGTTATCACTCCTATAGTCCTCTTAATGAGAACCCCAACCCTATGGAACCTCCTATTATTTCTGCAGAGCTTCACCCTTCATTCCCTCTATGTTGATCCCTCTTCTCTCCCTTGAGTGCACCTTTCTTCTTCTACCCGAGAATCTCTATATATAGCTTTAACATCCACCACCATGCCTTCCTTCAGGAGTAGATCACTTTCCAAGTGTCCATGTGGTCCTCCAATGGAGCATGCTTACTCTGATCCGAGCTCTCCACTTTTGTAATGATGTCTTTCTGGATCCTTCCATCTCATGGAATATTCCTTTCTTGGTCACCAAGTCATCAGGTTGGCACCTTATCCACTCCATGCATGCTTAGTTGGGTCACGCTTTTCTCATGTGCTTCTTGAATGCCAAATATGGCTAAGTCTAAAACCCTTTTCTTTTTCTTACACGTGTGCTATGGTTTCTACAAAACCCTTCTAAAACCCTGTAATTGATGTTAAGATTGATGAGTTGATATCAAGTTGCATTAATGGCAAAAGGAGTCAATTGGTAAAGTGAGCATGTAAGCAAGAAGAAGGTTGATTGGTAATGTCAACCCATAAAGGCTTTAAAATGGTCAAGGGTAAGTCCTAAAGGACTTTGATAGTATTTGAGGAAGCCATAGATATAAGATTTTAGCCACCCAATATATAGAAATTCATGGAGTAAAGAATCTCAAGGAAGGAACCGTAAAATAAAGGAAATCCTCGGAAGAAGCCGCCGAAGGCGAGTGAGTGTCGTAGAGTGAAGAAGGTCGAAGGTAAATTCGATGGTATGAATATTTTGAGAATACCGCGTATAAAGGGAAAATATGAAAAATGAGGATAAGAAGAAAATTAAGCTAAGTATATAAGATTTCCACAAACATAACGAAAGATGCAAAGAACTAGAAAAGGAGAAAAATCGTGAAAGATGGAAAAAGAAGGAAGTCTGCGAGAAGTTGAAAAAGCCACACAATGCATACATGATGTTGCGTATAACTAAAAATCCGCATAAAGAAGTGAAAATCCAAAGGACAAAAGTAAAATCCATGACATGAAGGAAAAGATAAAATATGCCAAAGGAAGTTGCGAAATGATCAAAATGAACTAGAGTGGATCAAGGAAAATTAGTTAAGAGTTCAAATTGAAAGAGTGAAATTTTGCATTCATATTTCGAAGGAGATTTGATTGATAGAGAAATGAAACTACAAGTACAACTCAGTAACTTCACATAGAGCAATAAAATTCTCTGTTCTAGCTATTTGGTTATTAGCTCAATGGAGATTCCCGATTTCGAGGTGAATTAAAATAATTCAAAAAAGTAGGGTCACCATTTTAATTACTCGATGCAAATTATAAACAATGCAATTTTTCTATTTTTTTAAGTCAGCTAATAAATTGGTTTGTCAAATATGTGGAGGGAGGAATGAAGCCAAATAAGGAAAGAATAAAATCTAGACTTAGCTAGGAACATTTAATGATCCAGATTCACAGGAAACAGATTGGGAAGTGTACATGATGCAAATCTCGAAGAAAATATTTTGGGTCAATGGTGCAATAAAATAAAAATTCTAAGTGATTTGAAAATTTTGTTTCTCATGAGAGAAAACTAAGGCACTAGAGCCAAGAGAGTGACCAAGGTGAAAAGACGAAAATATGATGAAATCAAGATAAGAAGAGATATAGCGGTGAAGAAGAGAGAAAGGGTGAGATCAAGTAAATAATGAAGAACATGATCAGATAAGCAAAGCACAAAAGCAGTAGTTTGAATGAGAAGAAGAGTGTGACAAAGGAAGAACACATATCGAGCCAGGAAAGTGATCATAATTCATTGTATTATCAATTTTTGTAACTACATGGTCAAAATGTATATGTAAAGAATTATAAGTTGTAGCTTAGCACATTCAGGGAGTTGTAGCTTCCCTACATGTGGGTACCTACAAAAAAAAAATCTCTTGTGATGTGTAATATTCACTTGAATCCTTTGTTGTGTTTAATATCAGCATAAGTGTAGGGGTTTTTGATCCTTGTAGGATTGGTGTCTCGCTAAATAAATATTGTAAGATGTGTTATATTCTTATGAGTCTTTAGTGTGTTATATAAGCAATGGTTTTGGTGGGGTTTTATCCTGAAAGGGTTTCCCATGGTAAATCTTTGTGTTTAGTGTTTATGTGTATGATGAATACTTGATTGATTATATGTTGCTCATACATATAGATAGGTAAAAATATAAAATTGAATCAAGAGTGTAAAATTTTTAATCTACATGTATTCACAACCCCCCAGTGCTTGTGATCTATAACATAATTAGCAAAATTTTCCTCTCTCGTTGTCTCAGTGCTGCTCGGAACCCTTAAACTAGGGTTTTAAAAAAAGAATATAACTTAGCTTGAATTTGAACCATACAAACCACTTGAAACTTCAAAGGAATTATTGTGAGGGTCCTTTTAATAGTTGAAGAAAGGATTAGACAAAACTATTTGTTTCCCATTGAGTTACTTGTGATGACCTCTCGAGTCAATCAGTACATTCCAATAAGACCTTAAGAATTGGCGAAGAAAAGATATTTCAAGGTCCAAATCAAGAAAATAAGGTAAGAAAATTTGATAATATGATCTTAATGGTTTTATTTAACATATCCTCTAAGATATAAGTGCTAAGATAATTCCCACTCTAATATCTTCATGACAGTATGCATTAGAGAAGATTGTGTTACACAGTAGTAGAGGTAAGAAGACAATGCTAGAAGGCTGAAATATTAAGAAGAAGGGTGGAGTTGGATTTTCTTAGATAGAATTATAGTGAACTAGGAAGGTGATTCAAACCAACCTAAGGAGCTACGGTGAAGTAGTTTCTAAATTCTCAATGCAGTCTACATTCATGAGACAAATAGTTAAGGAGACCTAGCCTAAATACTAAATCAAGAAGTTTAGGGACAAGTGAAGGCTTAGGAGACAATTGGACCCAAAGTTGAAGTCAATATTGGAAGGTCAAACTTGAAGGACTCCAAAATAAGCACACTATGATCTTGTGATGTAGAAGCATCATCTTGTGCACAACAATTTTGGCTTGCATATTCATTTTAGTTCATAGTAGGATTTTTAGGTGTGTTCGAATAATATTTTAGCCTTTGTAATCCTTCAAGGGTGGTTTTAGTCTCCTAATGTATTTCCCTCCGAAAATGGATTCCTTGAAAAATTGAATTCCTAAATCCTCATGAAGAGGGTCTAATTGTAAATATAAGGGGATTTTACGGTCATTCTAAGACATTATGAGGAGTGAGAAAGTGTATTTACCTTATGATGAGTTGTCATGACCTCTAGTTAACCTAAATCATAGAAGGATAGCCTTGAGTCATTCCACAACTAACTTCTACTTGCTAAATAGGGGAAATTCGAATGGAAAAGTAGTTAGAGAGGGAGTTTGGGAATATTTTCCAAGAAAGGAGGTTTGTGAGAATAAGCTTAAGAGGAATGGAATTTGTGATTTTGATTGGAAAAACATGTAAAACTTTGGTTTCTTGTAAATAGAAGGTGGATTTATGATAGAAGTTAATAAAACATAGTTTTTATGCACTTTTTCTTGGAATATCATGATGTTATTTTGTTTCATGCTTTGTGTATAAGGTTTTATTGATCTACTTGGATTGGATTAGAGAATGAATTGGAAAATTCTAATCTAGGTTTTAAAAGATTGTGAAAGTTTTCAATATATTGAAACAATTTCATTTAAAGGGAGTTTATGAGTTTATTGACTTCGATTGTGTCTAGATTAGTTGAACTAATGATGAAATCCTTCTCCTCGGATGAAAATAAGACTTAAGGGTAGTTAGAGAAAGGAAGTTGTGAACAATCTCTAAAAGGCGGGTTGGTTGAGTGAATTGTGCTCAAACTTGACTGGTAAAAATGTGATAATCATCATTACAAGAGTTTGTGTGTGTTTAAATGAGTTATTAAGGGAGTAATAGGTAGTTTAAACCTTATAGAATGATCTAGTATCTTGACTGATAAATTTTCTCTATAGAACTTGTAAAAACCCTCTTCTTGGGTTTTACCCTGTTTAGGGTTTGGTAAGAAACAAAAGGGAGTCTAATTTGGAAAGTAACCATCTAACAATTATATAAATTGGTACATATTTCCATGTGGATGGTATAGAGGTGTAGTCAAATTTTTAGGAAGGTTGAGAAAGTTTTCATATGGGAGAAGCATGATAGTACAGTCAAACTGTGTATATTACTTTGTCTTGAGGGTTATAGAAGCAAAAATTATCAAAATACAATTGTGTATCATTTATAATTCAAGAAACATTTGATGTGAGAGTAGGAAGGTGTGATGGGAGTAATATCAGTGATGGAGAGGCTCGAAATACATTGAAGAGGTAAAGAAATCAAAAGGACAATCTTTCTAAGCATGCAAAATTGATGAAGGGTTTTAAGATCAAAACTTGTTGAGAACAAGGAGGTCAATGATTATAATTCTTGATGATGATGTTAAAGTTATAGAGTGGTGTATTGAAAGAGAGTGTATAGATGGTATAAAACTCTGGTAATTCTCTATTCCAATCAAATGGAAAAGTGAATGTTGTAATATATGTAATACATAGTCATGTAGTGAAGAAAGGAGATTGAACTCTACCAAGTAGCCATACATTTGTATGAGGTGCCTTATAAGGAGACTGTAAAGAAGGTTTTAAGTGAGAAGTATGATTCAAGGTTTGTGAATCATGAGGGGTGTTCTAAATTAAACACATGCCAAGGATATAGGTGACTTTATTGTCACATGCGAGAGAGAGAAGTGTAAGAAGGTTACAAGGAAGTTTGTAAATAAGTAGTCTTAGCCAAGCTTGTAAGAGAATGTAGGAGGAATAATGAGAATAGGACATGGTGTGGAGAGTAAGTGAATGACATGAATAGCTTGATAAGACTCAGAAAAGGTAGAAAAATAGAGTAAGGGTGTTTAAAGGCACAAAAACAAGATTGAGCAAGAGTCCTAGAAGAAGAAGTCATAGAATGACTGATGAAAGGAGGGTGAATGAGTTTTGAAAAGAGATTAATTTATTTATTTCTATTTGATAAAAATTTTGTAAATCATTAAAACCATGTGAAAGTAAAAACCCCTAGTTTTGTGTTGAAACCATAGCCTAGGGCTTATAGCATCAGTATAAGGAGTGAAATTTGAGTTGGAAAAGAATAAATTGGAGATGGTTTATGAAATTCACATGAAAGATAGAAGACAAAAATGGGTATCCCAAATATATTTTACTTTTGCATGAAGTGTTCTAGGTTTCTCTAGGTATGAAGCTTTGCATAAAACTAGGGCTAATTAGGAGGAATTGGCAAAAATGGTAAAGGGAGTATAAAAACAAATGGGTAAGGAATCACTAGATGAAAAATTGGAGGATGAATATTGGGATAAATGGGTCCTCAAAAAATTTACTTGTGAGACCATAATCAGGTAAATGTGGATTTTATGCTAAGAATGCATTTTTGGAGGGCTAGAAGGAAGTATGAAGACCTAGAGTGACTTTAAGAGAAGATGAAGTACTAAGAAATATTCAAGCTTGTAAACATTGTTTTTTGGTGAATTAGAGATGGGATAAAGTGATTTCAAGATTTTAATTAAGTTGTATTTAGATAATTTGATGAGAAATGCTAGTTTTGTGCTTGAAAAAAGGAGAAAAATTGGGCGGCTTTTGAATGTTGATTTCAAATTATTATTCTAACATGTGTTGGTTGTTATTTTTCATGAGCCTCTACATCATCTTACCACTCAAGGGCCAGTCATGAAATTTTATAACTAAGGTAAGAAACATGTGAATCAATCTTATTAATGATCACTCTAGATGATATTATAATCCCTCTTTAGAGATAGCTTGTTGAGGAGTCTAGTTGACATGGTAAATGGAAGATGAAGACCTAGTTTAAAATGTTCTAGCTTAAGTCATGAGTTTACTAAGGTCCTCAACAAAGAGCTAAGGTGAAGTAGTGTGTGAATCTACTTGAGTAGGTGAAGGAATGATTGTTTGATTTCATATTAGTGCCCTTATTTGAACTGGTTTGTAGAAAAGTGTATCTTAATGGAATGAAATAAGTTATTTATGTGCGTCATAAAATTAGGGAAATGGTGGAACAACAGAGCATTCCCTTTTTTCCTTTAGGATTTGATTTTATCTATTAATGTTTTAAAGAAGAGAAAGTGGATTTGTTGTGAACATGTGGAACAAATGATATGTTATATTATTCTGTAGCGGAGCCGATTAATTGATTTACTATATGAGTTAGACATGGTGAGGGTTTAGAGAAATCAAGGATCATAAGAATCCTTCCACAGGTTCCCAAAAAATTGAGTTATCTTATTTCTCCTTTAGTGTTGAGTTCAAGTGAGGAGGTAAAGAGGAGAAAAAAAGGAATAGGGAAACAATTCCTTCTATGATTGGTGGAGGTGACATAACTAATCATTGCACCTTCACTTTGCTATCAACACTTGTGGCTGATCGGGAACAAACAAAATAATTGAATGGTTCCCTTTGTTCCTATCAGATCTAATATAGTTGATCTCTTCATGCTTGTTCTTGTTGAGTTCGTTTCAGCCGGTCAGAGAACAGGGTAAAGCTAAAAACTATTCCCTAAGTTCTTTGAAGTGCCAACATGTTTGATTTAAAAAGGATTTTGGGGATGTGGGGAAACCATGGAACAAATGAACTCGGGGATTTGATGGAATCGAGGAAAATTATAACAGTATCAAACCTGATCAAAAAACCTCATTTAACTAATCAACGTGTATAAACAAGAAAATTTAGCTAAGTTCCAAGAAGAAAAACTTTGAAATACATGATGCAAAGAAGGCATGAATGATGAATGAAGCTCATAAAAATTACATAAGATATAGAACTATGAAGGATTGCATAATTTCTATAAGGAACATGAACATGCACTTTCAACTTTGCAAACACATACAATTATTTCAAATCTCACTTGAATAATTACATAAAAGTACATAGAACCCATAAAACCCTTTAAACATGTAATTCACCCTTTGAAAAATCTTTCAACCTTCTACCATCAAGGCAACATGCGACTTTGGAGAGCCAATGAGAAAATAAGGGCAATGGCAATATTTAGGCCAACATGCTTTAGGAAGATTCTCCAAAGATGGTACCAAGGATCAACACGATCAAAATGGGCACAAACAACTACACAAAGGATGAACAAAGATTTTGGGAAAGCTCAATATTGGATAGAGCCTTACTCATGATTTTCTAAACCATTATATAAGTAAAAAAACTTAAAAATTCTCACATTCGTTATGTAGGAATTAATGAACAAATTTTTATAAACGAGTGTGAATGAAAAGCATGATTTATTGGGAAAATATAGGTTTTACCCTATTTTAGCTATTATATAAACTTCAAACGTTATTTTTATGGAGAAATAAAATAGTTGGTTATTCTAATCTAATAATTATTTCAAGAATCAACAATAAATTAAGAAAACATTAACTTGTTAGGGTTCTCTCCTTTTTGATAATTTATAAAAAAATGTAAACTCTATTTTGCATACTACACATGGCTAGAGTATGGTGAATATTACTATGCATCATCATTTGATAGTGGGATCCTTGGTGAGATTGATGAATCTAGTGAAGTTGTTCACACATGTTATGAAGAGAAGAGCATGGTTATGTATTTAATTATGTTGCATGCTCTTTTGTACTTATTAATTTAGAATGTTTATTATCCAAGAATTATATTATGACTAATGTTAATCGTGAGTTTGTTGTTAAGAGAAAAACTTGTGTTGAAAAGGAAGATACTTGGTCTATTGATTATCAAGTTACATATACATTAGTTAATATGTGTCTCTTATAAGTATCTCAACATCTAGAGGTTTTTGATAATGATGTATCAAAAATTATATTTCAACTCTTCACTAGTTATTCTTACGAAGATCAAGTTACTGGGTCATCTATTTAAGATTATTTGTGGACATACGGTGGCATTGATTTAAATCTTGCTTATAATATTTAGAATGAAATATTCTTATTGGTTGAAAATGAAAAACATGGTGAAAAGGTAAATTAACTAGTGACAAATTCATATTATAATGTCATTAGAGAAGTAGAATAAGAAAATTTGTTTTCTCAATAATTCATTGCATGAGCATTATATTTCGTGAGAAATTTAATGAAATGTTTTAAGTAGAGGGTAAAGATCCTATGAATACAATACATTATTAGAAATTTATCCTCCACTTTCTGAATACTCCCACCATCTCCCTCATTCTTCTCATTTTGATGTTGAATCATGTCCTCTTCATTTCCTTGATCACCACACACAAAATTAGATATTTGATTATCTATTCCATCCTGAGAATGAGATCATTCATTTTACTAAAATGATTCTATTTACACATTTAGTGAAGGATTTGTTTTGCAAGATCCAATGAATGATGAGTTTCATTATGAGTATATTTCAGATTTGGAGTATGACTCATTTTTTTTTGATGCTAATAAACCAACATTTTAGTATGTGAGAAATGTATATGTAAGTGTTTTTATCCTGGAAGTAACTTTCAAAGTATTGAGTTGTCCCCATGTTATGAAATCCAAGATATGAATTTTGATGTTTATTTCACTAACCTAGTTTTTATTCTTTTTTAACACAAGTGAAGTTTTGGAGTAGAAATAATTTTACTCGATTATAATTTGAAGGTTGAGGTTTCATTAATAGATGTGTGTGTGTGTGTGTGTGTGTGTGTGTGTGTGTGTGTGTGTGTGTGTGTGTGTGTGTGTGTGTGTGTGTGCGTGTGCGTGTGTGTTTGATATTAATTTATATGTTTTCCATAATCATGGGTACTTTAATGTGTTTGAATCACAATGGAATGAGATGGGGTGTGAATCGGTCCTTATAAACTTAAATTAATTTCATATTTGTTTACTTAAATCGTAAACCAATCAACCATTCAATTATGTGTGCACGACATCAAATACCATACATTCAAATTACCATGAGTATGAGAAATAACAACATAACATAAGATATAAGTGGGAACCCATTAAGGGGAAGAAAACCCGCTAAATTTTTTTATTATCAAATCAAAATTATTTAGTTAATCACTGACTTCCCAAGGAACACAAACCCCTATTTTAGTATAGCACCAACCGTACAAGGAGCACCAACCCCTAGTTTAGTGAAGCACCAACTCCACAAGGAGGTTACAACCCCTTATTATTATGAAGAACCCACTCAAAACCTTTTAATAATACATATAATGTATTTTTGTACAAAAACTTATGGATTTCACCTATTCAAATCTCGCACACCTTCAAACCCTCATACACCTAGCTCATTTTTTCTCTTTCCTTCTTCACTTGTCTTAGTCTCAAACCCTTACACACACACTTTGAAAAATTATTCGACCTATCATACACTCTCTCGGTTCTCAAATAAAACCTTCAAATGTGTTACACTCTCACACATGGGTCGCACATTTTCCCTCTCAAAGACCTAGTTCAAATTTGAACCACAACTTCACTTTTATATCGTTCTCAACTCATAAACAAAATTAAAGTCAATCCATTGTGATATTCAACCACCACACCTTAACAACATCCAAATACATTAATTAAAACATTCACATTGGACCCATATAGGTCGATCATGCCCAAAACCACTAAACATGCTCAAAACTAGCTAAAACCCCAAACCTAAATGAGCGAAAACTACTAACACCAAAAACATGATTATTCAATCCCTGAAATTCATCACACATGTGTAATATAAAATATAAACATCATCCATGGTTGTAAATTTTCTTTAACCAATAAAATAATTCATAACACATCTCAAAAAGCTTAGAACCTTCACCAAACAGTTGTTTCCAACACCATGTCTTCACCATTGGGCCTCAATACCACCCAATAACAACTAAAATGTGAAATTTAACCACTCTATGGAATCCTTGGGACATTTATAACACATCAATTTATGTTATAGATCATGAAACATCCATATGTGCAAACTACAGAAACTTTCCTCTTCACCAAATCAAGCTCCTAGAAAGTAGTTTTACAAATCTAGCTAGTTTGCATCATTTCTACCTCTTCCAATAACTCCAAATTCCTTACCTAGGAAAAAAATCATACCTATTCTCTCTCAAACTGATAGAAAGTAGAAACGAATCCATCTCATGTCTCAACTAACTCATTCTTTTAACTCGACCAATCCTGTCTTGGAAAGCAACAAACTTTTTCTCTACAAATTGACATGGATGACCCATCAAAACCAATCATCATGTAACAAACCTTACACCACTAGAGCTATCTTTATATCCTATTTCCATAAAATATTATATTTCCTTCCAACTCCAAGTGGAATGCCTTTAATCGGGTCCATCTCTGAAAACTACCTAAAAATACCCCAAAACCACCTTATGACCAGTCAACATAAATAGGGTAAACTTTTCCATTTAAAATAATCACCATGATCTGAAATCATTATGGACATTAGTAAAAACTCTTGGCGTAAAAACAATGTCATTTTATTTTGTAAATATTTTGGACAACCTTGTCCCAAACTAAACTTTTTTGGAAACTTTCTAGTTTAAGTAGGGTCCACAAATCACCACATGTTATAACATACATTTATGGAAACCTGGAGAAATCCTATACATCATCAAATCATCATATAATCACTAAAAATTTAATTCTGGACACTTACAAGCAATATCTCTCCTACCACTTTCAAGCACACAAAAAGTTGTTTACTTTCTTAACATTTGTTCATAAAAATGTGACAATGAAATGACCTCATTATTTTTATGAAACCTTATTAGTTCCATGTATAAACATACCTGAAATCCAAAATGTCCCATACAAATCATAAAATTTGGGGTGAGCATCAGAAGGTGTAAATCAACCTAAAAAATGCTCTCTTCTTGACCCTATTTCACCAAAAACAACATATCTTGTAAAATTCTCATCATATAAACCTGAAATTTATTCCACAACATAATTACACACATTAATAATATCTAAAATAATCACTATATCACAAATAGTTCTCCACCTTTCTAACCACTAGGACTTACATGACTAGGCCTTAGGGTTTTGTAAGGTTTAGGCTAGGTTCAACTGAAATGTCATTGTAATTCATCATGAAAACTCTACAAAAGGTCCTAACTTCCTTAATACATCAAGAAACAATTACCTACATGCATTTATAATATCACATGGCTCCACAACTCAACATGCCTCCAAACACCTAGACTTGGTCTAGATGAACACCTAAATCTTGGTCTTCAACTTTTACCTACTCCCCAAAACTCATGTGAGTGCCTAAACACTCCCCAAACATGTTTTCTATGTTTCCACCATGATTTTAAAGCCACAAATTAACTCAAATCACCATACCCCATCACTTAGGCTAGCTAGGTCACCTGACTAGGCTTGCTAGACCAAACCAATCTCACTAAATAAACTTGTGTCATCATTGCAAAAATAAATCTCCATGTCACCATCATACAAATCATCCTCTGACTCTATTACATCATCCTCTTGTTCATTAATGGGAATTTAAATCAATTGCAACACTTAGAATATAACATGCCAACAATCTCTCCATTTTTCATTGAAGGAAAACCTCCCGAGCTTCTCCCCCTTTTTACATTAATTATAAATCATACCTATACTTGCATTATCTTCACCTTTCTCATCTTCATAAGGTCACATCTTGATTGGAAACATCAACAAAATTATTCATACTAGCTCACTAACTTGATTTTCTTCATTTTGAATTGATTTGACCACTTTCAAATCACTTATGACTATACTCCCCCTAGGAAAGAGCATACACAGAACCTATTCATGCCAATAAAACTTTTTTTAAGCTAAAAATACAATTCTTACCTTTTATGAGTGAAGACAATCATTAATCCTCTATATAAGTATGCAAGAATTGACATTTCTCACTAAAACATCTATTTTTTCCTTCTTTCTAACCATGGGAACATTGTAGCATCCTAGAACTAATGCATCCAAATTATGAACATGCTAACAATGATGCCTTCAAGACCAAAAAAATCATCCATACCTCTTGTTTTTCCTATCTCAACTTGTCAATGCTCAAACTAGACTAGTTTCTTGCATACCTTGACTTTTCACATCCTTGAGGACTAAGTTTCCTAACTAGAACCTTCAGTTACATTTTGAACCAACTTTGACATACCCTAAGAATACCCACATATTCCATAAATCAAGTTATTATGACTCCCTTTGGGCTCATATCATCCCACTCTAGAAGAAAACATCAATTTTAGGCTTCTTACCTTGCTCATAAGCCATATATATAATTCAAGCACTTAGACCAACCCCTGAAGTGCTTTCTTAGTGATTTAGGTTTTATTTGTATGTTATTTTGAATTTATTGAGTCAAGAGACCATTTTCATTTGGAATTATCTTGAATGCAATCAATTACCTTACCTTACACGCCTTCTATCCACCTGAAACTTCTTAGAGAAACAAATCATGCTCCCCATCACTTGGAGACCTCCATACACTTGTAGCACACCAACTTCTTAATTTCATAGTCTTACAACACCTTGTTAGGGAGTAATCATCTCTTAGGGAGAAAATAATCAACTAAATGAATCTTACATCATCCTTAATTCTACTCGAAGACCTTCCATGTCACCTTGCTCATGATTTTGAGCACAAAGTCTTACTTTCCCTATCTTAGACACCACCTACAGACTGTAGGGATGCTATTTTGATGATACATTTGATATCATGCATACTAGAAAAAGGAAATAAAACCATCATACAGACCCTACAAACAACACTCAACTATTAATATTACGTTATTGACCCCTTAGATCACCTTTATGAGATACATAGCAAACTCCATGTGCTTGAGTAGGTAATGTAGGACTGAGACATTATATTTTTGTGCAAAACTTACCTCCAACAAAACTTTATACCTTACCACTATATGTCTTATTCAATTCTTGTCTTTGCATGATTCATTTCCATAGTCTTTTGTACTTGTAAACACATAGAGTCGCCTAAATCTCCATTATTATAAACTCAAACTATTTCTTGTCATGCTTAAGACCTCAATCTCATCTAAGATGATACTAACTTCACACTTGTAGGATATTATTCTCAGTCCACCATAATTTTTGAGATCTACAACCTTCTTCTCCTTTCACCTAAACTTTCTCATATATTGTACCCTTGATGTTTATTCAAATATACCTTAATTATCCTTAAAAGAGCTTCATGTACCTGATTTAGGTACCCATTTGATCATTGTATTTTCTCTATCAAGCTTGAAGATTTTTCTTTAAGAACTTCTACCTAGTTTGTAAGGTTTTTAGCTTCAATTACATCTCCAAAAATCTGATTCAAATTGTCAATAAAATCATATACCGTATAAATTAAAAATTCCCTAAAATTTTCAAATATCTCTCCTTAGTATGTCAAGATTGTATGGTAAAAATTTCATAACATTCTAATCACTCCATCTCATTCTATAGAAATTTTCTCATAAACCCTAGGTTAGGGTTTTCACAAAGCCTGAAAAGAGTCATTTTGTAATAGTTCACCTATTTTTTGGTTTCAAAGCTTCAAAATGACATCAAAGTCTTTGTATAAACTAGAGACAACAATCTCCTTCAAAATTTTTTAAAGAATCAACAACATGTGATTTCCTTCAAGTATCAAGATATATTTACCCTGTCATGTATTGTAAACCTTTTTTCTTTTGTTAATGAACATAGATGATGACAATAGTGATTCTTTGATGAATTCATTAAGACTCACTCATTTTCTTACTTGATATAGACTAGAATGACTTACACAAAACTTGAATCCATGACAAACTTTCTTTGACATTGTATTAAGACACTTGCTCACAAACCGAAATCTTGTGAGACACAAACTTCTCCTTATACAAATCATATCTTATATTTTTAAGAATCAAGATCAAGACCTTCACACCTTGATAATATAACACAAACATGGACTCTCAAACCCTAACCTAGAACATGGATATCTTGACAGGGATGCACCTTCTCTATACCATTTAACATCATTCACACCGACATGAACAACCTTTAAACTTGACCATATTACATGTCTCATTGATTACTCAGAATAGAATTCTCATAAAACAAACCTATATATTTTGACTTAGAAATGAAGTACAAAATTAGACCATAATAATGCCTTGAAGGACCAAGAAAAGTCTTCATAAAGACCTCAATTACCAACACCTCATGATAACAAAAACATAGGTACTTTGACCATAACCACACATTCTATGACTGGAGCAACAAAAGATACTACTAACATACCTTGATAGTTTAATGAAACACCTTGGTCTATCTTGAAAATATGACAAGATATCCACTACAATCATACATCAATCACCGAGCTCCCCCTCTTCTCAATTCTTCATATGGATGAGCATGACTATAAGAAGCTTAGTAGAGATATGACACTTCTTGATCAATATAGAAGAGTGATATAAAAGGTCCCAAGAACTCTTTGTAGTCACAAAATTATGCACTTTAGACATTGTTTAGACTAGTCTCATATTACTATTTAGAAGGTTCTTGAGTGAAGAAAGTACTAATTAATCCCACCTTTTTGCCATCTTGTTTTACTTTTATTTCATCATTCCCGCACATTTTTATATACATTCCTAGTCTATTTCAGCACTTTCCCATCATTTTAGCCTAAATCAGGGCACCCAGGCCTATACTGGAGTGCCTAGGGGTGCCCTAGTCCACCTGGGCTGCCCCAATCCTTTTCTACTTTCCTACCTCTTTTTGGGCCTCTTCTATCCATTTTTCATCCTTATCTTTTTCCTAGTTGGCCATATCGGGATTAATTACAAAATTAGATCAAGAGAACCCTATAAATATAAAGTTATGAGACCATAATGAGAGTCCTAGCGTCATCTACTACTATCACTCCATCTAGATTTGTATCCATTACATTACTTGCATCCATATAGTTCCATGCATCAAGACTAAGATATTTGTATCAACACATACTTCATAGGGAGATTATATTTTATTCCATGCACACATGTTATTACATTTTCTACATTTAGTTATTTCTCTCTACTTCATAGAGTATGACTAGCAAAAGAGCACCTAGGTCACAACATGCACACACACACACACACACACACACACACACACACACACACACACACACACACACACACACACACACACGAACTACATTTGGGTCTGAAATGTAGTGCAACGCTCATTTTAATAAGCCCATTATTGTGGTAGCTAAGGTTAGTCTAACCCATTCATTTGCATATTTTATTTTTTTAGAGTTTTGATACTTCATTTTGGGTATTTTGCAGGCCATTCTTTCTCTTGGAATATTTCACACATTTGGTGCAATCCAAGAAACCTAGTACAACAAACAGAAAAGGCTACAGAATATCTTCCAAACCTAAAAGAATAAAGTTAGGACCTTTTTTAGAGACCAAAGTTCCTATTCTTGCATACTAAGGCACCTCGGGGTGCCCCTGCACTTATTATTAGGAACTTGAATTTGTTCGAACTTCCAGATCCACCATTTTCGGGACCCCTATGCAGCCATTCCCACTTTGGAATTTCCAATCAAACTTACAACACTCTCTGACAGTCGTCTATAACCAACTAAGTTCTTTCCTCACTTTATCCTTGCACTTTAGGGTTTTATTTCCATTATTTTAATTATTTGATTACTTTATATTTCTTTAGTACATTTATTTATAGTGTTTATGTCCTCCTAGATTAGATTAACTATCATTATACTTTCCCATATTTAATTAATTTTAGTTAATCATTTTGGTGAACCTAACCATTGACTCCACCTTTGTTTTAGGGATTTTCTCATATTTTATACCATGGCTTCTAATGTCTGATCAAGTCTCTTTTCTTCAATTGATTCAAATGCACCCATCTTGTAAATACACTCTTCAACAAACCCTAGAGAATATGCATCTGCCTATCAACATATTGCCTACCCAAGTCAACACTATTTTTGGTCATCTTTCTGCGGACTCCCTTAATTCTAATTCCAATCAATCTATTTAAAAATCCATTCAAGCTCTTCATTCTATATTTCAAGATAAATTTCAAGCTCTTCATTCGTATTTCAAGATAAATTTCAAGCTATGGAATCCACAATCACATCTCTTAAATATGAAATTCAATAGCTTAAGGATACTCAAGCTCACATTATTATTCTTCTCATATCCATCCTATGTCATTTACATTTGCTCATATTAGTAAACCTCAAATATTTCCACTACCCAGACCTCTTAAGTTTGTAATCAATTTTATGTAACAATATGTTCTTCCCAAACTCATAACATATCAATTAATCAGCGTGTCATCTACTCATTGTTATCCTCCTTATCGACTTGCAAAATATCATGGTATCCCATATTGTAATTATCATCAAATCAAAGGACATAATGACAATGATAGTTATGATTTACAACAAATAATTAAACATCTTGAGCATCAAGGTTTCATCTCATTCACCGTACAATGTTCTCCACTTGTTACATCTCGGTGGGTTGTTAAATTTGATTTGTCTAATGAGCATCATGTCATTACTTCTAAGGGAAATCAATACCACCTAAGAAACCACCCTCAACATCGATATACCACCTCTTCTTGATTCATCTATGGCATCACCAAGTCCACATAAGCAACCTCCTCTTAATGATGATATCACTCCTTTTATGTTAAATGTATCACCACCTCACCAAGCTATACATAGAAATCACCACCTAAAGTAAAGCTTGAAATTCCTACATCCATTATAGATCCTACATACGTTGACGATTGGGACCCAGATGACGCTTACAATGATGATGAACCCTTTAATGTTCACAATCCTCTATCACATCCAATCACTTTTGTCAAAGCTATTACTCCTAGTGATGAACAAGACACTTCTAAAATTCCGCCACCATTGCATGGTCATAGTGTTGCTTTACCTACCATTGTGTGTTAGACCTTTCTCTTATCATGACATAGAAAATGCTCTCCCAAAATGGCATGGAACCTCTCGTGTTGCTTCATAGTTCTCCATCATCATAGTGCATTTGGGGGACATATCACTCAATACACTCACCCCTTCACTTACACACATTTTAGCACTACCATTACCCGATGACGCACTCTTATGCTTCAGCCACACTTAACCGCTATTTGAGGGATTACCATTACACTGAACCCCACACACTACACCTTAGGCATTACACATTACATTTCATCATACATTGTGTATCATACACTATTCATTATGCATGTATTTTACATTATATTCATCCTCATCATACACACTACATACATTATTAGGCTATCCACGCATAACCTATACATAGTCACATCATACACTATGCATTTATACATATATTCTACATACTACACTAGGTTACATTCCATATGAGTCTAGATTTACATTTTATCATTACATATTCCATTTCTATCTACACCTATTATTACATTTTACACATTGTGTGTTATACATCCTACACATATTACATCGCATTGTTACACATTACATGGTATATATCCTACACATCCTACATTGCATTTCCCACACTACACATTTACAAACCCTACTCATCACATGGTCATCTACTTTCATCATATATACTACATTGTCTTCTATGCATTGCACTCACCACCTTATGACACACATTATTTCCTCGGTCCATACTCGACTTCCGAGGGTTTACCAATCAAATGGACCTTACACTCATCATGTCACATTTCATCATGTAACATTCCTAGGCTTGTCACATATGCTTTAGGATAAATCGTCACCCACCTCCATCATTTCCTCTAGTAGTGGTATACATTTTAGGCTAAATCACCACCTCGGTTATTTTATCTTGTAGTGGTATAGACCTTAGGTTACATCATCACCCATCCTTTCATCATATAGTGATATACACTTAGGGCCAAATCATCACTCATCCTTTCATAATTCATGATATACACTTCAGCTATAGGGTTCATGCACATCCTTTCTATATGTCACATCTCATCACTCCTACATACACTTCATCACTATGTTCTAGACACAACAAACACTACTCGACCATTTCCCGATGGCACTCTCTCTTTTATGGTTCATTATTGATTGTTGAGGGGGAATGAACCTCATTGCATACACTTCCATCTACTCTAGGGGCATGTTGCTCCTATCATTCCATCTTGCATTCCATTCCATCCATCCACAACATACTACATTGTCCTATGGGAATTTACTCTTTTTTGCTAGTGTTTTTCATGATCACTTTACTACACATGTTATATTGATTCCTTATATGTCATTATCTATATCATCCACACATGCACATTCACACCTTTATTTAGTGTGATCACAGATACAGGACACCTGCACACGGCTTGGATGCTCTCCTTCTACCATTACTATATTGGTCATTGGGGGAATCCACATTCATCTCATCTAGGTGCTATTGTTTCATTTTATAATTATCATATTATATTACTTGATCATACACACTTTGACACTAGTTATTTCTCTAACATGCTAATAGGTGTTCCATGTGTAGCACTTATTTTATAGGATTACATGTTTCCATGACTACTTGTTTATTTGTTTGTACTTGTATGCTATTGTTTTCCATTGTATGTAGGCTTTTCCCTATGTTTGTGTGCACACTTGTTTTTTTTTTGTGGCTATGATAGTCTTGTGTGTCTTGTGACATCATGAGTGATTTCCCATGTTTGCAACTCACTTTGTGCAACTTACTTGTTTTCTTACATGTTTATATTTACTACATTGTCTATGTAGCTTACACATGTTTTCTATATGCATGCATTGTTTACACTTGTCTTTGTTAGCCTTCTTGTTTATGTGTGCCTTGGTTTTTACCAAGAAATTTCCAGGGTACATAATTTAGAGTATAGTTGGTCCTCTTTTGGGGCCACATTATCCTATAAGTGACGTCACATAGGCCCCCAAAGAGGGGGGCATCATTTGGGGGTTTAGAAACTAACACACCATATCTACACCAATTCATTACAGTGCACTTTCCGCCCTTGGCATTGTGGGTTTACATATAGCGAGTGGGTTACACAATAGATTTTACAGGACATAGTATCCTTAGCATTTCTAGGAATCAGTTACAGGCTTGGAGGTTACATTGGGTTTCCTACCTACACTACTTCGTCTAATGGTGTCGGATCGCCAAAAAAACCAGGATGCTACAAAGATATCTTCACACACATTTCAGCAGAAGCGGTTAAAGTTTGGAGGACATAGAGCATTTTCTCCCTACACTTCTTCAGCCACGGTGGTGTGAGATCACCCAAAAAGTTACAATAATACAAGACATCCTTCTACACCCTTTCTGTCGACATAGATCAGGTGCACATGTTCCATTTACAATTTTTTTTTCACATATTTTACATTTACATATTTTACACATTTCTATACACATGTGTATTTTACATAGTGTTTTTACATACATACATATTTGACTACTTGATCATTTTCTCCTTACAGGTCCGATCGTATGAGAAACAAGCAGTCAAATTGGGGCAACAACAACAATCACAAAGACAACAACAACATTCTACGATGACACACACCTTACTAACCATGTAGGTACACTACACACTGCAGGATCTACACATGCATTCTACCCTAAGTTCACTCTCATCACTTTTTCTATGCACATTTTTCATCTATAGTTTTCACGCTCCATATTTTTATCATTCCCTACTTTTGTCTAGTCCTTCAACACATTTTCTATTACACTCTACATGGACATCAGGTACGCATCTCTATCTACTTTATGTTACCGAGCTTTCATCTCACTAATATAAATTGGGGGGAAAATTTAGTCAAAAAATCATGCACTTTAGACATTATTTAACTCGGTCTCATACTACTATTTAGAAGGTTCTTGAGTGAAAAAAGTACTAATTAATCCCACATTTTTGGCCATCTTGGTTTACTTTTATTGTTTCATTCACATACATTTTTATATACATGCCCAGTCTATTTCGGCACTTTCCCATCATTTTAGCCTAAATCGGGGCACCCAGTCCTATACTGAAGCACCCTGGGGTGCCCTAGTCCCACCTGGGCTGCCACAATCCTTTTTCTACTTTCCCACCTCTTGTTGGGCCTCTTCTATCCATTTTTCATCCTTATGTTTTCCTATTCGGCCATGTCAGGATTAATTAGAAAATTAGATCAAGAGAACCCTATAAATATACAATTATGATACCATAATGAGGGTCCTAACATCATCTACTACTATCACTCTATCTAGAGTTACATCCATTGCATCACTTGCATCCACATAGTTCCATACATCAAGGCTAGGAGATTTTTATCAACACAAACTTCATAGGGGGAGGGATTCTATTTTTTTTTCATGCACATGTGTTATTACATTTTCTACATTTAGTTGTTGCTCACTAATTCACATAGTGCGACTAGCACAAGAGCACCTAGGGCATGACACACACACACACACACACACACACACACACACACACACACACACACACACACACACACACAACTACATTTTGGGTCTAAAATGTAGTGTAGTGCTTATTTTAGTAAGCCCAATTTGTCTCAGCTAAGGTCAGTCTGACTCATTCATTTGCATATTTTATTTTTTTAGGGTTTTGATACTTCCTTTTGGGTCTTTTGTGGGTCATTCTTTCTCTTGGAATATTTCACACATTAGGCACAATCAAAGAAATCTAGTGTGACAAACAATGAAGGTTACAAAAAATCTTCCAACCCTAAAAGAATTAAGTTACAACCTTTTTTAGAGACTAGGGTGCTTATTTCTACATATTAGGGTGCCCCAGGACACCCCAGTACCCTCCTGGGTGCTTCAGTCTACTCAAAACTTCTAGATCCACTCTTTTTGGGACCCATGTGTAGTCATTCCTACTTCTGAATTTCTAGTCCTTCCCGCAACACTCTGCAATAGCCATTTATAACCAGCTCAGTTCTCTCCTCACTTTATCCTTTCACTTTAGGGTTTTGTTTCCATTAGTTTAATTATTTGATTACTTTATATCTCTTTAGTACATTTATTTACAGTGTTTATGTCCTCTTATATATTATACCTCCCATATTTAATTAATTTTAGTTAATCACTCTTAGATACATTTACCTCACCTTTTTCACCATGTTTCGATCAATTATCTATGAAATTCCTTGTCTTACATCCAAATTAGCTCCTTATGAGCCATAGCTGCCTCTTCTAGGTTCCCATGATATGTTTTTACTTCTATTTTGTTGTTCCTTCCTTTCCTTTAGACCCATAGCAATCCCTATCAATATGTCCATACTTGTTACAATTGAAACATGTAACTAAAGCCTTACCTTTATAGCCTTCATTACTCCAATACTGATTTGAGGATTAATACAATCAATACCTAGCAACATGACCTTTCCCATTACAATTGTAGAATACCACATTCTTAACATGCTCACTCTTGTTATCTCTCCATGGATGATCATCTCTAGTAGACCTCCTACACTCCTTATCCCTATGATAAAAATCATTGCAAGTGAAACAATAACCATTAAATGATCTCTCATACATTGAAGCATTGGATTGCCTAGCTAGTTTGTCTTCACATTGTCTTTAGTGAAGATCTCCTTTTTTCCATCTTTGATACTTGGTTCTCCATCCTTCTTATTCGAACACTATCATATTGCATCTTCTCCTTTCCCTTGAGGTCATCACTAAACCCAAAACCTACTCTATCACCTGTTGATATTTGTTTTCCAAGAATATCATCAAGATCCTTAGCACTTTTCTCAAATTTCTAAAAAGATGTATTTTTCTTACCAACCTCTAATAATTATGCCCTTAGGAACTAACTCTACATCCTCTTCAAATTTGGTGCACATGCTCTCTTTATCTTGCAAACTTGAGACTATGAACTTTACCTTTTCTTCTAGCATTCTAATAGACTCATTGAGCTTGCTTGTTTCAGACCTATGTTTTTCTTCTTTTTATGAATCTTATCTTCATACTCTTTGATCTGTGATTTCAGCTTTGTGTTCTTATTTTCAGCATGCCTTAACTCATTTTGGATACAAACAACATCATCTTCAACATCATATTCTTCTTCCTCGAATTTCTATAGTAACTCTGATATAAAACACCTAATAATGAGGAACCACCACTAGAATATCTCCTAGCATCTTTATTCATGAACAATACCTCATTTCCAACATCTTCGTGATCATATTTAGACTCAAAATCTGAAACACAACTACTAGGATAAAATAAGTAATCCTCTTCCTTCGTATAAAATCTTCTTTTGCCTTTCTTCTTATAATCAAACCTCTTAAATTTCTTCTTACCTTCTCTAAAATTATGATTCTTTTTTCATGATCATCATTATGGTCTCTGTCACCTTCCTTTTCATGCCTATGAGGAAACTTAGTAGAAATTTGTCTTGCTTCACTACAATTAAAACTCTTAAACGGAAGTTTTCTTTTATACTTATCTGATCCAAATTCAATCTCCTAGCCACCATTGCAAAGAGTTATTCATCATCAATTTCAGGAGCATTATCATCACCTTTGACCCTCTTTCATTTGGTCTTCATATTTGAAAGTTATTTATTTCTTAGCTGGTTTGGAGTCAACAATCCTCATTTCATAGGCAATCAAAGTCCCATGCAACTCATCCATTTTCAAAGTAGTCAAATCCTTGGATTCTTCAATGGTAGACACTTTGGAATCAAACTTAGGTGTTAGAGATCTCAAAACCTTTTGAACTACAACTTATTCCTTCACATCTTCACCTAACCCTTTCATGGTGTTGACAATCTTTTCAACCCTAAGAAAATATGTAGTAATAGGCTCATCATCATTCATTTTTAATCCTTCAAAATAATTTCTAAAATTTTCCAACTTATCAATTCTTACCTTGGAATCTCCTTCATACATAACCTAAAGTTTCTCCCTCATATCCTTAGTTTATTAGAAATGTATCACCTTCATAAGCTCATATTTTCCTAAACCACACATGATATCATTCATAGCCTTTGAATCGTCACACGCATACCTTTTTATTTGTATTACTAGTTTGTGGAGTAGTAAGAGCAATATAACCATCCTGAAAAATTTTCTAAATATCAAACCCTAAGGACATGATATGAGTCCTCATCCTCAGACTACAAAATGCATAGTTCACTCCATCAAAAAAAGGTGCCTTTTTGGTAGAAGAACCACTTTTTCAATCATCATTTTTGTGCTTCAAAGGGTCTCCTTTCAAGTGATGAAACTTCTCCAAAATGACCTACTCTAATACCAATTGTTGGAAGCACAATGGATTGAGATAAGGGGTGAATAAGACCTTACCAACTTAAATTAATTTCATATTTTCTTACTTAAATCATAAACCAAACAACCATTCATTTATGTGTGCACAACATCAAATACCATACATTAAAATAACCATGAACAAGAGAGAGAACACCATAACACAAGATATAAGTGGGAAACCCTCAAAGGGAAGAAAACTCATTGAAACTTCTAATTATATTACTCAAATCAAAATTATTTAGTGAAGCACCAACTTCACAAGGAGCACCAACCCCTATTTTAGTAGATCATCAACCCTATAAGGAGAACCAACCCCTAGTTTAGTGAAGAACCAACTTCACAAGGAGGCTATAACACCCTAAGATAATCAAGAACCCACTCAACTACTAATTTAACATAAATGGAAATAATTATAAACCCTAAATATAGAGTCACAATGTAAAGATAAACAATAAAGTACAAATCTGATCTAATAAAAAAGTTATATGAATATGAAACCCTAGGTGTAAGAGAATGGATAAAGTACTTAGATGATTTTTACAATTGATCATGGATTGTTCTAAACTAAATAACTGATAAAAAAGAGGAGGAAACTATTGCAAAGGAACCCAGAAAATCGTGCGAGTGTCGGATATGTCTGGACTAGGGCGCATAGACTGGGTTAGGGGTGCCTAGGTGTTAAATACCTTCTGTAGGTGCTTGTGACTATGCAGAACTTTAGAAAATGATTTTTTACAGCTTCGTAAGATGTTTGCTAATTTTCATTATTAATTACATGTAGGTCGTTGAAAGATTGTCGAGCTCGCTTGTAACTTACAACACAAAAAAGACCTCTATAAAACCCCAAAACACATCAAATCTTAAAAAGAAAAAAATGTAAATGGGGAGTTACACTCGACCTTCATGGTCACTGACAGTGAACTTATGATCAAGGTGCTACACTACATTTTAGAATCCATGTAATTATCATGTGTGTGTGTGTGTGTGTAAAAATCTTACCTTAGGAGGCTCTTGTGCAAGATGCACTTGATAGCAAGCAATATCTAGATGTAGTAATGTAAATAGATATGTGGATGGAAAAATGAACTTCCCCTCCTATGAAGTGTATGCAGAAAATGCAGTCCCTTGTCCCTTGAATGAAGCTAGATGGATGTTTTGATGCTCTTAGTAATGCCTTTGGATGCAACCTTAGGTGATGATAGTAGATGTTTAGAGCTTGGTCCCTTATTATGATCACATATCATTATATTTATATGATTCCCTTCTTTGAATTATATAATTAACCACTAAAATGAAAACTCATATGAAATCAAGATGCCCAACAGTTGAAAGAGGCCCAAAAGAGGCAAGTAAGATACAAAGAGGTCGGGGGCACCCAGGAGGATGAGGATGAGGGTGCTTGGGAGCTCACATCCCGGCTTAGCACCGTGTCAAGACTCGAGATAAGCATAAGTGACAAATTTTGAACTAGGCAAAGTGGCATGTTTAAGACTAAAAAGGAAACCAGAAAGAAAACAAAGAGGCCAAAAATAGTGGGCAACTAGTACTTTTCTCACTTAGGAATCATATGAATGCAAGTATGTGATTAGGACCTAGAAATGTACCCAAAGTGCATGATTTAGTATCTACATTTTCCCCAATTTATTTTGTTGAGTGAATTATTGATAACATAAAGTAGATAAGAGATTTATACCTGATAACCATGTAGATCGATGGTGAAAACACGTTGAGGAGACAATAAAAATCATGGAGTGAATATAATGAAGTGTGGAAGCTAGAGAATACGGAGTGACCCTAGGGATAAAATTCTATGTGTTGTGTCATGTTGTACATATTTTCATTGTCGCTTGATGTATTATATGATGTGACTATTACTTCCCATAATGATAGACTTGCAAGGAGAAGAGCCAAGGGTAGTCAAATATGTGTATATAAAAAATTCAATCCAAATATGTAGAAAGTGTGTGAAAAGGAACATGTGCACCTAATACATGATAATTGAAATAGATAGAAAGGATCTTGAAAGTTTTGTAGAAGAATGAGTTTTTTGGGTAATCTCATGCCAAGTGTGAGTTTTTGGGGCTATCTCATGCCATGAAAGAAGAAATGTTAGGGAGAAAGTTCTAGTGTTATTCTCCAACCTTGACTACTTCTGGTGATTTATACACCACTACAGATGGTGTGATCCTTCTTTGTTCAAGTTTGATCCATTTTGATCCATTTTGAGCCAACGCCAATAGAAAAAAGGAGATAACATGTATGTTTATTGCTGGAAAAATATGTTTGTTCTGTGAAATCCACTGTGTAAACTGCTGCAAACTATGTTGATTTGAGAAAAAAATTATAACTTCCCCCTGGTCATAGGCACACATGAAGGGTCATGAGTTCCCGGAACTCATGTCTATATCTGGGCACTATCATTTATGTTTTGTTGTGAACCCAAGGTAAATTTTGAGCCCTTTCTGTAAGTGAAGACTATGTTGTTTCGGTGTTGTACAAGTTTAAATTGTGACTATGTATTGTTAAATGGGGTGATTGATTCAAACAATTTATTCCCCCTCATTTTGGGTGTATGCAACATCACTAAGAGGATGTGGCCCAAAGGAGAGGATTGGATACTGATATGAAATTGATACCACAGGGGGTGTGTTTGGTAGAAACCAAGGTACATGCAAACAAAGTGTCCAAGACATATGTTAGTGTAAACAAGAAAAATATGCATATAGCAGACAAATTGTAATCTAATAATCAATAAAACAATGTAGACCATGAAAAGTAGGTTTCAAACATAAGACATCGCTCACAATGTCAAAAGACAATTAAGGCCAAAGCATCCAAATTCATACAAGAAATGAACAAGAAAGACATAGGGAAAAGCCCACAAATAATGGAATATAATGGAAAAAAAGTAAAAATAAAATTATTAGACAACCATGGTAGAAAATAGTTCCTACAAAACAAATGTTGCACATGAAGCACCCATTAATATGTTAGAAATATTTAAAAAATTATGCCAAAGCATGTACTTAGCAAGTATGTGATTATGACCTAGAAATTTACCCAAAGTGCATGATTTAGTGTCTAAAACCACCTTTGAAGAATATCTATGATTTCTTTTTTGCTACAACTAATGGAGATCACCTATTTAGCTCACACACCTTCAAACCCTTATACACCTAGCTCACTCTTTCTCTTTTATTCATCTCTTGTCTTATTCTAAAACCCTTGCACACACACTATCAAACATTAGTTAACTGTCGCGTACTCTCTCATATCTCAAGTAATACCTTCAAATATGTTACACTCTCATACATGTTTTACACTTTTTCCCTCTAAAATAAATTGTTCGATTTGAAACACAACATCAATTTTATACCCTTATCAACTCATAGACACAACGTAAGTCATTCCACCGTGATAATTTCAACCACCAAAACTTAAAAACATCATAATACATTCACTAAAGCATTCACACTTTACCCATATAGGTCGATCATCCCCAAAACCACTAAACATGTTCAAAACCCCATCACCTGGATGAGCAAGAAAAACTAACACCAAAACCAGGTATTATTCAAGCCCCAAAATCATAACATGTGTAATATATCATATAAAAATAATCCATGTTTTAACATTTTCTTGAACCAATCAAATAATTCATAACACATCTAAAAAGGCTCAAAACCTTCACCAAACAACTTAACTATGGAATATATCCACTCTATATAATCATCATGACCTTTACAATGCATTTATGCATGTTATATTTCATGAAACATCCATATGTGTGAACTACAAAAACTTTCATCTTCACTAAATCAAACTTCCCAGAAAGTAGGTTTACAAATCCAGATTGTTTACACCATTTCTGCCACTTCCAAAACCTCTAAATTCCTTCAATAGGAAAAAAATTCATCCCTCTTCACTATCCAATTGATTTCAAGCATCAAATAATCCATCGCATGCCTTAACTAACTAATTCTTTCAACTTGAGCAATCTTGTCCTGGAAAACAACAAACCTTCTTCTCTACAAATTGACCTAGATGATCCATCAAATCTCATCATCATGAGACAATCCATATACCAATGAAAATATCTCTAAATCTTATTTACATGACATATTTATATGTCCTTCCAACTCCATGTGGAATGCCTTCAATCGATATATATCTCTGAAAACTACCTAAAACTACTCCAAAACTGCTTTATAACCAATCAACATAAATAGGGCACACTTTTCTATTTAAAAGAATAAAAAAAAAATATGCAATCATCATGTACATAAATAAAAAAAATCCTCGCTAAAAATAATGTCAATTTATTTTGCAACTACCTTGGACAACCTTGTCCCAAACTGAACTTCTTTGGAAACTTACCATTTTTAGTGGGGTCCACTCATCACCACATGTTCTACCATACATTTATGGAAACATATGTGAGTCATATACATAATCTAATCATCTTACAAGCACTAGATATCAATTTTAAACACTTATGAGCAATATTTCTCCTACCAATTTCAAGCTAGGGTTTCGAGAACACAAAAAGTTGTATACCTTCTTAACATTTGTTTATAAAATGTGATGATTAAATGACCTCATTATTTTTTAAAACCTTATTAGTTATATTTATAAACATACCTGAAAACCAAAATATCCCATGTAAAGCATACAACTCGGGGTGAGCATTAGAAGCTGCAAATCAAGTTAGAAAACACTCTCTTATTGACCCTATTTCACCAAAAACAACATATCCTACAAAATTATCATCATAAAAACTTTCAATTTTTCACATAGCATCATGACACACCCTAATTACATCTCTAATCATCATCATCTCACAAATAGGTCTCCACCTTTCCATCCACTAGGACTTGCATGACTAGCCTGTAGGGTTTTGCATGGTTTAAGCTAGGTTCAACTGAAATATCATTATAAATCATCATGAAAACTCTCCAAAATGTCCTAAAATCATTAATACATCATTAAACACTTACCTACATGAATCCATGAGCTCACATGGCTCCAAAACTCAACCTCATGCCTCCAAGCACCTAGACCTAGTCTAGATGAGCACCTAAATCTTGGTCTTCAACCTATACCTACACCCTGAAACTCATGTGAGTACCTAAACACTCCTAAAAATTATTTTGATGTTTCTACCATGTTACTCAAGCCACCAAGAAACTCAAATCACCATGTTCCATCACCTAGGCTAGTTAGGTCACTTGACTAGGCTTGCTAAACCAAGCCAATCTCACTGAATCAACTCATGTCATCATTACAACACATGAATCTCTATGTCACCATCATAATGAGCCTAATTTTACTCTAATATATCATCTTATTTGTCATTAATGGGATTTTACATCAATGAAAACACCTAAAACACAACATGCCAACATAATGATCCAAAATTTAGGATTTATAAACCTAATATCATCTTTACCCATCTTCATTTTACATTAGATTTCATGTGCTCTATTTTTTTAAAAATGATTGTGGATCTTCAGATTTACATGTTCATTCTAATTTTTATGTGATTTTGAAATTAGTTCATATATTTAGAATTGGGTAGATCAATATTGTTTCTAGTAAGAACCTCAATTTAGTTGGTCTCCATTTTTGGATATAAATTCATATTTAAAACTATTAAATTTAGTGAACCATTATAGGATTTTTTTGGAGTGTTACACTAGCCTTTTGCCACTAATTTTTTCTGAAAATTACTTTACATTACTTAAATAAGGATCATACTTATACATTCTAGTAAATGGGTTTATTGAATGAGGATTGTAGTTCCCTTTTCCCTTGTGAATTTTGTAAAAATAATTACATAGTTTCCTACTTTTGAATTAGTTATCTAGACAACTAAATAACTTGAGTTTTTCATATTTTTAATTAGAATGGTATTAAATTGGTTTTTAAAATGGTTTATAATTGTAAAGTTTTTTTTGGTGCATTCACAACTTAGGATTGACTTGATTATCTTTTAGAGTCACCGGTATACTTCAATAGAATTTTCTAAGATATATGGTTACCTAAATGCGTACTCATCCCATAGCTAGAGCCAATGTCATCACCCATAATTATTTCACTTCATTTTGGGGGTCTTATAGTTAAAATTTATTAGCATGGAAGCTTATTTTGGTTGTATACAAACATCTATGGGCATATTTATGTTTAAATATCATCAAAATCGATTTACCTCTTACACTCTACATAAATATAGGATATATATAAACCAAATTATAATATTTTAAGGTTTTTTTCCATTAATACGTCCACTTGACGTTTAAATCCTTATACTACTTTATGTGTAGACCTATCAGGTTTTATTGAGAAATTTTAAGCCATGTATCACTCATTCATATCTCCTTAATGCTAAGTCTCATTTTTTCTCTTTAGTTATGGATCCTCAATGCATTTCAAGCATTAACACTCCCTTATTCCATAGGGTTTCAAAACTTTGATGTTTTCATTTATTTTAGTGCCTTAGTTGGATCAATGGAATTTATCATTAATTAGTGGATTTAAAATTATTGGAGGAATGTAAAACCTTCTCATATGATGGATTGAGGACACCTAGCACTCATTGATGCCATTCAAGGTCTCAATTTTTTGAATCCCACTCCCACATACTCTAAAAATTTTATTGATGAAATATGGAGCTCACAATGTTATACACTACCTCTAAGTTTCATCCTTTGATACCTTTCCCCATTTAATGACATGATGATGATGTACTACATGCAGGTGCTCATTGGTGGAGTTTCAAGCTACTACGGTTCTTTTTTATGGGTTTAAATTTGATGGCTTGGTTATGAGTAAAAATGAGCATGGGGACATCAAGCTTGAACTATGGTGGTGAACAATGACTTGTTTAATTAGTCATAACTTATGCTAGGGATATCCAATCAATATGAGGATGGTATCATTGGAAATTTTATCCACAAGGATACATATTAGTCTTAAGTGTTTGGAGAAATGGTTGTGATATCTACAAGTATATTATGATAGATTTTTATTAGCATTTCTACATCCACCACCATTTATTATTTCATTTCTATAATATTTTCACTTCTACACACATATGGGACCTCTTAGTTGTTTCTCAAGTGTTATGTGTTCCTCAAAGAATGTAATTGTGAGCATAGGATCTTTAACTAATCCCTTGTTCCATATAATTGGGAGAAAATAATGTAATTAGAACCTCTTAGTTGCTTCTCAAGTGTTATGTGTTTTCACTTGTCATCTAATCCATGTTGCAGCTATTTGAAAAATGTTTTCGTACTTATCCCTCTCATCTCATTAATTCTAAAACAATTGAAGGTTCCCAATTTCTAATTCTAGAATTTTCTCTAAATTGTATAAATAGATGAAGCATTGTATTCATTCATCATAGGATCTTCCATCTTGGCCTTTTTATTTGTATCTTTGATCCCTATAGGTGTTTAATGTTTATGTGTTTATTTCATCTATGATGTTAGAGTTAGGAATAATTGTGATTAATGAAAGCATGTTATATTGAAGATATGAGAGAGTGTTCATGAATTTTTAATTAAGTTATAAATTAGATTTTAGATTTAGAGGGAAGTTGTCATCAGATTTTGAAGTGTATTCACTCTATTAGTAGGATATCCACATGGTTACCTAGTGTTAAATTATGGTTTGTAGTCACTAAAACATTAATTTATAAAATCCTTGTGGAGTTCTAGTTTTGTTTACACTTATTAACATTTTATTGTCTATATTTTGGATTGTAAGTTATAATGGTCTCGATAGTTAGGAAAATCTCAATGTATGTGATTTACTAATTGTCTAAATTATGGGGAGCTACATTAATTATATAAATTAATGTTTTTCATATGTTATCTTTGACTCTTTCATCTCAAGTTTTACAAAATTTTCCCAATGGACAAGTCACATATTGAATTTGAAATGATCAACCCCCTCTTTTTAAAAACTTGTTTTACTTCCCCTCATGAGAACTTTGTTTTATTTTGTATACCTTTAGAGGAATATTTGTTATAACTTGGTTTCATGATTTCTTACATGTGTTATAAACCTTTGTTAGAAAACTAGAAAGTTATGGATATTTGTATATTTCTACGATAAAAAATTTAGCTCTACATATTTTCCTACAAAAATTTTACTATGTCATAAGTGACACTTAATTGGGTGTTTAGTCATGAAATTTTCCTTTATGGATGGATCTAGTGTGTGTTTAGTCTCATCTTGTGATAATAATTTATAGTATCTCCCCTTGGCCTTTTAGAACGTGAATTAGTAGATAAGTGACCCCCCTTCTCATATTTTTTGTTCTTGAAGCCTCCTCATCTTGTTAAAGAGAGCTACTTTGTTATAACCGACTCACCGCCTTTCATTTCCCTCTTCACCAAATTAAAAATTCAAAATATTTGATATAAAACATTCCCAACCCTCCCCATATATTATTAGGATGATAGGAGGGAGATCACGTGAGTCTGTTATAGTCACCTCGAATCCATAAAACACCTCTCCATAAAATGCTATATGGAATGAAACAAGCATTCAAAGCGGTCAAATAACCAAATATCTCAAGCGCAAAATTCACATAAGCTATCTAAGGAAATGGATTAGTAACTAGAATGAAATAGATAATATATATTAAAAATATAAAAACCCAACATCAACATGCATGAAAAAGTGTTGGAACCATGCATATAGTGTTATAATTAAGTTAATCTAATAAATTGGAGTGTAAGGAGAGAATTCCCATTTTCAATAAAATTAACTTTTTTCCTACACTCCTCATCCATTTCATATATATTTTAACTGACATATTATTTAAGGAAATATAAAAATAGTAAGGATAAAATATCATACCTTTCTCCACTTTTTGCACCAAAATCCTTTACAAAAACTAAGAGTAGTCTTGAATGCATACAAATTGTAACCTTCCTTCTACCCCTTAGAGGGATTAAAATCAATCTCAAAAGTTCTAAGAATAGTAACAATAATGTCAATTATAGGATAAAATGATCCATCACTAGTTCCTTTACTCCATCAATCTCTATTTTCCCTTCCATAAAACATTTACACTTTTGTGAGCTTTTTTGAAGAGTGGAGTGATAAAAATGCAACATAGAGGTTAGTCAATGGAGTTTTCTAATCAAAAGGATTGCGTATGTGGTAACCTTAAAGGTTACATGATGGCCTTGTGGTGGTTGACCCCTAAGGTTAATTAGTTAAAAATTATTTTTATCAATCAAAATGTAAAATAGTGGCCACATTTCATAATGTTAGTGATTAAACCTATAACAAAGTATGAAATTCAAAAATATAAGGTTATGCCAAGAAATTCCACTAATACTCAAGGTGCTCTATAAAGGAACTAAACAAGAAAATGATGCTTAATAAACAAAAGTAACACCTAGATTAGTGGAGTACCAACTAGGTTCAATACAATATATTATTATTGTTTTTATTTTTCACCTGATACATGTGTTTTAACTTGAGACTTATTCTCATAGGCTAAAAACATCCTTACAAGAAATATTGGAGTGGATCATATCCTTAACACTTTTACAACAAACAAGTACATTATACTTCATAAGCTCACATTACAAAAATATACATATCATGGTGTAGCATTGATCAAGAATGTTAATGAAAGAGAGAGAGGGAGAGAGAGATAAACAGAGAAAAGAGATTTGTCTTGGTTGTCCAAATGATCTACAACAGTTTGAATGTTACATGTTTCCATGATGCCTAAGCTAATGTATTTGGTTTTAATTTTCATTCACCTTAGAAATAAATGGGACATTAATATAAATAAAATGAAATAATAATAAAAATGATCATCATAAAATCAAAATCACAATATACTTTGATGTTGCTAATGAACAATTGATTCTCATAAATTCTTGTAAGAACATAAAATTCATATTAGTATTAAAATAAAGTACACATATGGATATAATGAAAATATCATATAATAATACATAATTCCTCATGATCAATCCATAAAGGTCATCCTATCCAATAGTTGTAAAATATAATCATGCATCCTCACAAATGGAGTGATGCAACATAAATAGATGATGACCCGTAGTGCACCCCAAATTAGCACTTTACTATTATTTAGAAAGTATAAATGGTAGGATATTACACACCTATACCATATTTTTATAAACATTTTATCTCCTCCTTACTATATTGACTCCACATGTCCAATTTTATTGGTTATGGGTTTTATAGCATCCATTTTTCTCTTCACTATTCTCTCCTTTGTCTCTAACTCCTCAAAAACATGTCACCTTTCATTGGTCCATATGGAAGTATTTCATGCTTTAATTTTTATGACATGTGGCACTTTTTTATTGGTACCACATTAAATCACCTTATTTACTATGGGCTAAAAGTATTTCTTTACTCTTTATGTTTCCACTTATAAATGTTTCCTCATTTTCAAATACTTCTCATTGGTCCCATGGGATTTTACGATCTTCCTGAGCATGGGATTTCCTTACCTATTCTTATTTCACCTAGGTACCCAACCTTCTAATATGGTACCACATGATGTAATTCAGAGTATTCTATGTAGATTCATCACTATCCTTTTTTACCCATCTTTATATCATAGTCATTTTGAGATTGACCAAAAGGGGGGAAACATATCCTTTTCACCACTTAGTATTAAAATATAATTCTACTTAAAGGATTGTTCCCTTCTCATCATCATGCATGAGTAATAAATCCTCAAACCAACATATAAGGAATTTTTCATTGTTAAGCCTTTAAAGTAATGAAGTCTATAAATAGATATAAAAGATTGTTCTACCTAGGGCCAAACATGTGGCATAGGGTATTAAAACCACTATACACATATTGTAACTCCAATAGACATCCTAAAACCAATTATAGAATTTGTGGAGTGAGATCAAAACACTCAATAGTAGACTATGACACAATTGAAATCTTTGATTTGTCAAAGGTTGATAGTAAACATTATGTTAAACTCTCCTAATACGGAACACATCCCAACAATGTTTGAGAAGGGGAGAAAAAACATGAACCCATCCTAAAGATGAATTTGAAGGTGTGCATTGATGTAAGAGCATCCAAGGTCTAGTTTAATCCTACAAAAATATTGGCTAAGTATTAGTGTGCGTGAGAATGTATGTGCAAGGAGTGAAGAGGAAAGCACATAACGCGGAAGAATTGAAAGGTGCGAAAAATATTAAGCCATACTAGAAGAAAAATAAAATAGAGAAGGCACACGTAAATGTTTTGAGAAGGAATGCACATGAAGAAAATCAAAGGATCATTGGAAGAAGAATAATACATGGTGATACGCATAGGATTTTGGTAGGGTGGTGGAGATTTTACTCATCCTTGAAGACTAAAGATATGTAGGTGTTTGTGAAAGAGTAGGATAGAGAGTGCACGGATATTTGGAGAAGCCCTCAAGCATAGAAATAGTGCGAAGAAGGATATTGGAGGTAGAAATTAGGTAAATAACATGGGAAAAAATAATGAAAATGTGTGGCAAGAAAAGAAGTGTGCGACAAGATGGAATTAGAAGAAATGACAAAACATGTCGGAAGTTATCTGACAAGGATGTTGACAAAAATGGACGCTTAGAAGAGCCAACGTCTAGATTGACATGGCACAAACAGAGGTGTGGTAGGTAGAATAATTAAAGAATATTGATTTATATTTGAATTCGAGTGGGAAACTAGGAATCACGTAGAAGGAAGTTGCTCACCTAAAGGAAAATTCAAACAAGGAGAGAGAAGTGGGAAAATGGCATGGTATGTAGCTATAAAAGCGGGATGATTTCACCATTTTTAGGTTGTTGAAAGGGTTGTATAAGAGGATCTTGAAGACCAATAAATCATGATCAAATAAGAGAAACAGGGCTATTAGGAGCCAAGAATTTTTATTGTTCTTGTAAGTACATAGTCCAGGTCATATATAGGACTAAGGAAAACATTGTAGAATCTTGTAAGCTCCATGTAATGACGGTAAGCTTATAGAGAACAACTGCATTGTAAATTTTGTATGGAATTGAGATAAATACAAGAAAAACATAAACATTTTTCCACTATTTTTGATGCAGGGGCATCACTCCAAGGGCTAATTTAGGAATTTCACAATAAATTTTGGCTTGATAAGTTTTTTAGAGGTCTTAAGAGTCATTTTAATGTGTTTTGGTATGACCAACAATTCAAAATTTAAATTATGGAGTTTCCCTCAATTTTGCATATTTGAAATTTTGACTCTTTTTGGAGCAAATTTTGGATTTCTTACTTAGTGTAGGGGTCCTAGAGTTGGTCTTAAGCATGCTTAGGGGTGATAGGGTTAGTATGGAATCTTGGATTTTCTTCTTGTTGTTTAGTTTGGTCATTTATCTCATAAAATTTTTGTATCTTCTTTACTTAAGATAGTAACCTCCATATGACCTTTTAATGAAGTAACCATGCATGTAAACCATGGTTTATTGTAACTAGGAGGTTCAAAACTCGAGAAAGAGGTCTAAAATATTGTTTTGTAACTATATTTGAGATTGATCAATTGAATGGGATAGAGGAATTGGAGCTCAAAGAAATTTTTGTGTTATTTGGATGTATGCATACGCTTTTGAATGTGATATGGTGTATGAACTATAAAAAGATAAGGAAACAGTGTGTGTTGTCTTCTTAAGGTATGCATGATTGGTATGTGTTCAATCATCTCTATTTTATAGCTTTGGAGGAATATTTTTCACTATTTTTTTTTTTTTAAGAACAATCTTATACAACCTATAGCAGAGTATACTTGTTAGTACGGTCAAGCAAAAGACATGTTGAACCAAGATAAGAAAGCAAAGACTCAAGTGGGTGTAAACACCAAAATTTCATATTGCTTCCCTCTTCACCTTGAATTCGCTATCTTTCACCATGGTCACTCATTTGAATTTCCCCTTTCCCTCTTAAATCCCATTTATTTGAATTTCCCACTTTCCTACATTATCCCATCATTTATTTTATTTCCCCATAATTTATTTTAATTCACCGCTAATCCCATTTAATTAATCCCTAATCATATTTATTATATTTGATTGATTATAACTAGACATATTTATGCTCCATTTTATCCTCTCCATGCCCTCATTTAAAAATTCCATCTCCCCTTCGTCTTGATTTAATATTTTCCTTCCTCTCAACCACCTTTTATCAATCCCTAGGTTCTCAACCACCTTCATTAAATAATTTCATCTTCCCTATGCATTTATTTAATATTTTCCTACCTCCCACCTACCTTTATTAAATGTTTTCCTATCCTCCACATCCATCCACTCATCCTATAAATACACCCATACCCCCTCCTTCTTAGAGAGAGAGAGAGATCAAAGGATGCAATTTGGAGATTAGAAGAGGGAATTCTTTGAGAGCTTAAGGTATTCTTGTGGATTTGTTGTGTTTACTTCTCATCTTCAGGCCCAGTCACCGTCAACTTAGCCCAATCATTATCGACCCTATCTCGAGTTATCAAATCTATCCATTCTCTTGCATCCTTTATGTTTCCACAACTTTCCCATATTAGATCAAGATCTAGACTATTTTTCTATTTTCTGTCTCTGATTTAGATCTCGCCTGCATCTAGCCACGAAGAGCTAGCAAGTTTGTTTTGTAGGTTCCTCTCATCGAGCCCTATTTTTCATCAACTGGTCATTTACAATCATAGGTCATTGTTGACCAAGCCAATTATGGTTTATTTTATGTCAATTTAGATTAGGTCTACTTCTATTATCTTAGATCCATCTTTTTAGTTTTTGTTATCTCATATTCTACATTTCATATAAGATCTATATTTATTTACTTCATCTATATTTATCAAATACGGAGCTTGACAACTGCATAAGGAAATTAAAACTTCTTTGAACTCAATTCATTAGGAAACCCCCTCATCTACCATCTAATCCATTTTCCTCTTAGTTATCTTTGTTGTGCAGGTTCATCAGATTTGCAACAAGGATGAGTTATCTTTGCACCCATCCACATCATCATCCTCAACTCGAGGTACCTTAAACCCTCACATGTTTTGAGTTACTTGTTTCTTTCAGTAATAGTTCACTAATCTAAACTGGAACTAAGGAAATTTGGTCAACATTTTGGCATGCCCAGACCACCCTTTTAGGTGAGTCTCTTGCATTTTGTTCATTTTCCATATTTCTTCTATTTTCCACTAACATTGTAGGTAGAGGATTTTCTTTTTCTTGTTCGTGTTGGGATTTTGGATTGCTTGGATTTTTCTCTTCATTTGCTTCATCTTAAAGATCGATAAAAGGAAAACTTAAAACCAATTATTCCTCTTTTTGTCTTAGTTTCTCCTTCTTGCATTGCATTTCCCCTTCCTTGTGTGATTGTTCTCATTGAATTTCCACATTTGGTTTTGGGATTAAAATGAACCTCTTACATTCTTGCTTGCAAATCTAGTGTAAGTAGGGGTTTAATTGGTTGCATTTCACATTTCTTCACACACATCCAAACACACTCATCAAATTTACACATCAAAACAATCCCATACCAAGTGGACCTAATTGGGATTTGATCACCTAATAGAAAGCCACCATGGTGTTCTGGCCATGTTATAAATCTTGTACATACTTAGGCCTCACGTACCTTCAAGTATATTGAGGACTCCATAGCCATAACTACCCAAACCAGCCTTAGACGACCATATCTTAGGTACCCTTGTTATCCACCTTTTCTTTTTCTCACATTTCCTAATTAATCATGTTAATAAAAACTTTGTTGCTTGATTTGTTTGTTAACAAATTTCATAAATAGATCTTTTCCCATTTCATGCCTATTAATACCCCTTCTCAAGAGGATACAATGCAACAATATAATATATCCAATGATATTCCTTCCTCGAATGACCTTGAGACCTCACCTTGGGTCTCCTAACCTTGTGTTTCCATGGCCTCTCAACCTTGTAAAGACCATGTCATCCAAATTGATCCCCCTTTTGAAACCAATTCTCCTATCTCTCATCAGTCTATTTCCCCTCGACTAGTCACACCTCCATATCTTGCTCCTTTAGAAACTCTTAGGCCTCCTTCTAGCCCCATTTATGAATTCTTATTTCATATATCTCCCACAATCTCTCAATCCTATCAATCCACTCAATTGGTGGATCTTATTCCACCCCCATCACCTCATATCAACACTATCCCTACTTCATCTAATATTATTGTTATCCAAATAACTCTCCTAGTTATTTAGACAACTTTCGTACATATTATGGCTCAGATATCTTCATTACTATGGTGTACACCTCAATTATCCACCAGGCACATTTGCTTGGTCATTGTTTCCTCACGCGCCCTTATGTGCTTCTTCTTCTTCCTTTCCCATTTTCTTTTTCCTCTTTCTTCCACTCTTACCTTGTGTGTATCTTCTATGCATTCACCTCCTTCCTAGCATCTATTCATCTTGCACACGCAACTTGCACTTGCTTTAATTAGCTAAGTCTTTGGCCCACTCACACCCCCGCACATTACCTTATAATAGTTGTGCATTGACCATGTGTTCTACACTCATTGGTTTGCCTCATTTCCCATGTGTGTGTTGTGTGTGCCCTTCTTCTACTTCTTTCTCATGCCTCATTCTTCCACGCATATACCTTTGTGTCCTCTACACCATTTTGTGCCACATCCTTCTCTGAAACACTTGAGTGTGCCGCACACACCCAGTCAAAGCGTTCCAATAGGGAAATAAATCCTTGCAACAAATCAATGAGTGACATGTGGCAGAGATGACAAGAACATTTACACAATTGGTCATCCTTTCAGCTAATCCATGTGCGCCACATGTCTTGCGTGCACATACAACTCTAGAAAACTTCTATAGCCATATATTTTACTACAAATCTCTTATAGGTGTGCACCTAGTCTCAATCGATAGTTGCTGACATAAGCTACAATGCTAAAAATTCAAATTCAAATTCTTGGTAGATCTAGTAGGTGAGAAATGGAAAAATGTCATTATGTACATTAATGAGCATATCTGATTTCTCCAAACACCCAATTTGTTTTGATCTTCCCTCTTTCCTTCTCCAATACGCTAAACAGACTTGGGGAAGTGCTTTTGACATATTTTCATGTGGATTTGCAAGTATTGAATGCTTCTTGTTGGTGGTTACATTTCAAATTTGGATTTTCCCTCCTTCTCTTCTTCTTCCATGAATTCATCTATAAATGTAAGAACTGGGCTCATTTGTTATGTTTGACACTTTAGATCCTTACACTCTTTGCTAAGGACTTTATATTTTATGTATTTTGAGTCGTAAACCTCTAGATATGGCTCGTGCATATGGATATTGGCCTCTTTCACCATTGTAACATCTCTGTGAATTTTTGGAAGTAATGGAAGCATTGTTTTATGACTATTCTCTATCCTAACATGTTTTCATTTCTTCTTCTTTCCTTTTCTTTTGCATTAAATGCTTGATGTGTCATTTTACGTCCCTTGTAATTCCCTTTCTAGTTGTGTTCCATGAAACTGATCTAGAAAATATGTCTTAGTTGTGCTACACGTGCCTATCCTTCTTTCAGGCATTTCCCCTCATTTTCACTCAGAACAGATAGTGTTCATCCCACTTTTTCTAGTTTTATCACCTTTTAGTGTAGTTTCCTTTCATGTTATCCTTCTATCCTTGGTTCCCTTGGCATTATTAGCTTAGTTTTCCCTTTTAGCACTAGGAGTAGTGGTTGCAGTAGAAATAGATAGAGGAGTTGACCTTCTCGAGAGATTTGTCTCAAGAACACAAGGTCCCACAACTTTGAGATAATTCCATTTTTGTCTCAAACGACTCGATCCTTCCAAATCCAAAACACAGGTGCAAGTTTGATGGCCAATAGTTTTTGTCATGCTCGGTAGGACCAACAGTGAAAGCTTAAATTTCATATTGCTAAGTTATGGTGTGTGAACTTAGTATTTTCATCCTTTAAAGTCTTATTTCAACACATCTAGCGACTCCCAACATTTTCAGAGCTCTTGTTTAGTATTCCTTAGTGCCTTTTATGAGAAGAGTACATACTAGACATAGTGTTGCAACTGAAGGATCCTTTGAATACCTCCATCTTTCACCAAGAAACAAATACGGAGATGTTATATGCACACATCCCCATCTCCAATGCATTTTGTGCACTCTACTCCTCAAATTAGACAAGCACGTCCTCTCATGGTGCTTCAACCTTCTCATCCTCTAAGGAACTTTGCAAGCTTTACTAGTAGAATCCCACTCAATCTCAATACTCAGCATGATATGTTTGTATCCACACTCAAAAGTATTCCATACTTCATGGGATAAAATCAAGTCACCCCTATTGAACACATTCAAGATGTGGCCAACGTATGCTCTGTCTATTTGATTGAACATGATGATGTTGTTTTCATGTTGCATGCAACCTATTTCAAGGGTAAAGCATTATAATGGTATCATGGCCTGAGACTTGCATCTATTGCTACCTAAGATGAGCTTGGGATGGATCTTTGCAATTAATTTGAAGATAAATCAAATCATTTATCACTGGTGGAGCAGTTGAATACAAAAAAGTGCACACCCAACAAGTAGATGAATGATTTCAACATCAGATTCCAAAAGAATTGGATAGAATTCCTCAAATGGTAAGGCCTACACCCAACATTCTTTCTTGTATTAACTAAGGGATTTGAATAGTGAAATTTTAGTCATGATTCAATCTATGGGAGGTAGAACCTTACCTTTGCATACAACATTGCAATAAGGGAAGAAAGTAGTCTCATTCAGGTAGGTAAGTTGGCACTTAGGCCACCTGCACCCTTATTCCCAGAAACGTCTCCAACGCCCTAGCCTTTCATTGCTCCAAATCTAGTGTAGAGTGTGCAACCAGTCGCATCTACATCCTACTCCCTTGCACAACAAAAAGAAGAAGATGAATTGAAGGACCTAATTAGAAACTTGTCCAACAAGGTCATATCATTGGATAAGTAGCAAACGTAAGCCTACAAAGGCAGTTCTAATCAGGTGCAAGGCAAAAGTAATCAACCTTGGTGAAATCAGTATGGCAATCAAAGGTACGGAAAAAACCAACAGAATGGTAGATGGCATGTTAATGCACACTTGCCTTTGTAATTTATTCCTCATGTACAACTTCTTCCAGTGCCCAGCACAAGTCAAGCACTTGTCCCAGTTCAGAGAAACATAGTGTAGGAGTATGAATGGTGATTTCCTTGCAATATGTCTCATATCTAGTATTACTATGCTAATGTTGCACACATGTAAGCCTACATGATTCATAACTCTTCCAACTGTGAGCCTTCAATGAGTTCACCAAAAGTAAATAACCAAGAAAGGCTAGAAGCTCCTCTAGAGGAAAATTTGATGTTCTTTGGATCTGAGGAATTTTGTGTAATCAATCAAGCTATAGAGGACATAAGAGGACTACGCATCCAAGTTACGGACAACACAAGATACAAGAAGATAATGCTTGAGTATGGCGTAGGTCACAATTCCAACAACACAAGTAGACCCTCAAAAGCAAAAAGAAGTAGCTAAGACATCTAGTAGTAAAAGTGCTCAAGTGCCCACACCTGAGGCTCCGTGTAAAGCTCCTCCAAAAGTGGCGCATGTCATCTCCTTTGGTGGGTCAAGCCTCTACACCAGCTAAGGTTCTTGCCTCCGTGCCCGAAGAAACGAAGAAAGGATGTTGTTATTCCTCAAATGCACAAGTCAATGGGTTTTCCATTCAGCATTATGGACCAGATGAAAATACAAACATAAATGTTACAATGTGGGATGCCCTGACCATTCCATCCCAGTGCAACTTGTTGCATGAAGCTCTGGCACAAATCCCACGCACTGATTCAGCTATGCAAAAGTTGTGTGCTTCTATCAGCATCTACCAAGAAGAGGAGAAGTAAGTAAGTAAATTTATTAAAACCCCACCCTTCTATATGTCCTTGATCATAAGCAAACATCTTGTCCATAATTATATGATTGACTCAGGTGATAGTCCTTCTATCATGCCTAAGAATATTTTTGATGTTGTAGGACTTAAGTATAGCCCCCTAACAAAAGTATTCCTTCAAATCAATGGTTCAACTATCACTACCCTAGGAATCATCAAGGATATTGAGTTAACTCTTCATGCATGTCAAAGTCTTATCATAACTCAAGATGTTTCTATCATTGACCTACCTCCTTTGTTTGCCTTATGTCTGTTAAGAGATCTTACTATTAAAGTGGGTGGTTACTTGTCTTCTGATTTGTCTCATATTTTACTCAAGACAAGGTATGGTACCTGGTTTTACCATACAAGATAATCCAACATTTTCCTATCATGTATATTCATATGTCCCACCCCCTCTCCAAGAAAATTGTTTAATCCAAGAAAAACAAGCTTTGGTTTCTGAAGAGTAGCCTCTTCCACCTTATATTCCTGATCTAGTAATTGATGAGTGGGCAGAGAGGCACCATGAATTTGACCCATATGCCAAAGAATTAGAAGCTTATGAAAATGGCCAAAGAATAAGCTTATGAAGAAGAAGTTATGTTATGTTGTAATGTGCGCTTAAGTAAAATGAAGAGAACCTTGGTCTATGGAAGTTATACTTTGATGGATCCAAAAGTAGAAATGATGCTGGAGCAGGAGTGGTTCTCATTTCCCCTAAGGATGAGAAATTATTCTTCACTCACAGAGTTACATTTTACATGCTCTAACAATGTGGTAGAGTATTAGGCATTGGTGCATGGTCTACTTATTGTTGAAAATAAAAAGATTAAGGCATTACAGATCTTTATGGATATAGAATTGGTTATCCACCAAGTCACCAACAAGTGTCAAGAAAAGAATAATATTCTCAAATATTATAAGCACAGATTTTAGGACCTCCTCGAGAGATTAGATGCTCTAAATATATAGGTGGTGTCATGAAAAATGAATAAATAATTTGATCAAATGGTCGTGCTTGGTTCGTAGTTCTATCCTGCTGAGGAATTTGTCAAAGGAAACACTCAGTACATTAAAATGGTGATCAAACCATCCATTCTAGAAAACAACACCACCTGACAAGTGTTTTAAAGTGACATGCAGATCGTCTAGTTCATTCAAAATGAAGTTGAGTTCTCATCAAGCATTTAAGTTGACTTGTATGATAGCTATGGTGACCAAGTGATTCAACTAAAGTCAAATAAACTACTTGAAGGGTTGGTCACCTTAGAGAAAATTTTTAGCCCTGATGATGAGTTTAAAGGTGAAGAAAAGTATATGCATGTTGCACAAGAATATTTCTCTACAGTCACTATTGCACGCGAAAGGAGTTGATGCTCAATAAGGCTTGTGCATACAATGAAATTCAAGCCTTTATCTCTCTTTGTCAAAAATACAGTGATATCTTCTCATGGGAGTATGAATACCTCAAAGGTTTGATGTAAGTGTTGCTCAACACTCCATTGACCTTGATCTTTGTATTAAGCACTTCAAAAAAAAGTAGCGACTAATCAATCCAAATATAGAGCCCCTCATGGGAAAATAATTATCCAAACTCATTGAGGCTGAGATTAATTTTCCCATCAAATAATCTACTTGGGTCACGAATCTAGTTCCATTGCACTAGAAGAATGATGAAATCAGACTCTATGTTGATTTCAGATATTTGAACAAGGCATCTCTAAAGGATCATTATCATTTTCCTTTAATGGAGAAAATTCTACAAACTATGGCTAGTCAAAAAGATTATCAATGTTATACGGATACTCGCTTCAATCAGATCTTGGTTAAGGAAGAGGACCAATTCAAAATGGCATTTACAACCAAATGGGGAACATATGTGTATCAAAATATTTCCTTCACTCACAAATGCAAGTGCACCATTTCAATGCGCCATGGACATTGCCTTCAAAGGTTACATCAACGAGTTCATATTTGTCTACCTAGATGACATCACTATCTTCTCAAAGCAAAGCACAGATCATATGGCACACCTGGATAAAGTCTTTAAGAGATGCAGAAATTTTGGGCTATTCCTTAACCCCAAGAAGTGTAATTTTTTTATGGCACGGGGAAAGATTTTGGGCATTGTGGTTTCAAAGGATGGTATCGCAATTGATCATGAGCGTGTTTTAGCCATCCTAGCTCTTGTCATGCCTACACACAAAAAGTCCTTGCATTATTTCCTCGATAAGATCAATTTTTTTAGGTGTTTTATCCCTTACTTTACAGGACTAGTAAGGCCAATCATCACCCCGATACTCAAGAAGGAAAGGAAAGATTCAACAAAATCAAGCAAGCTATTTCTTACGCGCCATCACTAATCAACCTAAATTACTCAAATGATTTTATCCTTTATGCTTATGGCACTGATGCAAGTGTTATTGTTGTCTTAACACAAGAAAATGAACAAGGGCTGGAATAACCAGTGGCTTTCTTCAGCTAGACACTAAAGGATTATGAATTAAAATATAGTCACACGGAGAATTAAGTCTTTTCCATCATGTGTGCCCTTAAGAAATTCAATAGTATGCTTGTCACAAATCATATTAAGGTGTTAGTCTCCCACTCTTCTGTCAAAGACTTCATCATGGGAGTATAAATCAATGAAAAGAGAGCACGATGGGTGACCAAAATCATGGAATATGATGTGACTATCAAAGCCACAAAGATAGAAAAAGGTAGTGCACTTTGTAAGCAACTTGCTAAGGATGCACACAATGAATTTGAGACTTCATTATTTCTTGATGAAGCTCTCTGAAGCACAAAACTTGAGCAGAATAAAGAGCTTTGCACATGTTACTGGATGAAGGACATGATCACATTCCTTTCTGAGGGTGTATACCATCCTCATTTGAACAAGGAAAATTAAAGACATCTAAGGGTACAGTCTATCCCTTATGTTTTTATTGATTGATTTCTCTTCAAAAAGAATCTTGATGGCGTGTTGTTAAGATGTATCAATGGTGTGTAGACTGAAAATATTTTAGTAGAATTTCACAATGGATTCTCTAGTGGAAAATTCTCTGTCAAGACTACTGTTATCCAAAATAAGCCCCTTGCTTATTTTTTGGCTAACTCCCTTCATGCCTTCCTCCCTTGTGCCTTAGTCAGAATTTTTTATTTTTCAGAAAGTCAAAACCTTCTAGAAATGGTACCATTGATAGAGCTCCTTCTCAGCTTTCCAGAAAGGTAAAGTTTTCTTCCTAACTCCATGTATTTTTAAAGTTATGGCTCGGCAGAGTTTTTGTGGGAAATTTTCCCTAGACAGGCCCACCGGCCAATCAGAAGCTGCCACGTCGGCATCAGAGCATTAGGAGGCGGGGAAAATTTAAATTTTTACCAAGTATTGGCGCAATGGGAAATTTTCCCATGGGAGTCCCATTGGCCAATCAGAGAGCGCCACGTCAACAAAGGGATGGCGGGAGGCGGACGAAACATAGGAAATTTTCCAAAGTGTTTGGCGGGGCGCAAAGGGGAAATTTTGGCCCGTAGGCCCGCCAACTAATGAGATCGTGCCATGTGTCCTCGGGGTCGGGGTTCGGAGGTACAAAGGATTTTTTTCCTTTTCGCCCAATTTTGGGAAATTTCAAAAGGAAAGCCTACCCCCAAAACCCAAGCCAATAGGAGGAGGTGACGTGTCCCAGCAGCCGTCAGGGATCGAACCACGGCGGGGAGAAGTTGGGAAAATTTCCCAAAGGTTAGCGCAAAGAAAAAATTTTGTCCCCAAGGCCCGCTAACCAATAGAAAGAAGCCACATGTCCTCAGACTCAATGGAGCATGGGGAAAAGTTGGGAAATTTTCCCAAAGCAAAATCAAAGGAAAATATTGAAAGGAAAGCCCGCCCCCAAATCCTCAGCCAATAAAATCATGCCACATGTTCACGTGGCGACAAAAATATAATGTGGGCCCACAGGGAAAAAAGGGGTAGTTCAGCCCGCATCTAGTAGGATCACACCATGTGTCCAGTCTAGGTAGTGATCAAAAGTGATGGAAAATTTGAGAGCAGAGGCCCACGACGAATCACAGCATGCCATGTGTCCTCGGGTCATCGGGCGGCGGAGAATTTTTGAAAATTTTCCAAAGGCCAAAACGGTGGAAAATGAGGCAGGGAAAGCCCGCTACCAATCAAAACATGCCATGTGGCACTAGAGTGGCGAGGCACGGAGATTTTTGGGGAAATTTTCCCAAATGCAAAAAGGTGGGAAAATTTCAAATTTTCGTCCCGCCAACCCATTTTCGGCCCTGTTTTGCCCTAAATGTTCAGAGGGGCATAACTTTCGATCCAGAGCTCGGTTTTTCACGTTCTTTATATCATTGGAAATCTGGTGAAATTATCTACATGTTTTCGGATAAATTTTGTGTTTTGGTGGGGTTTAGAGAGATAAAATTGGAAAACACTTCTGGCATGTGGAAACCAATAGAAATGACGTTTCAACCACCATTTTTAATGAAGAATGGCTTGCATTCTCTCCCAGCATGGTCTAAAACATTGGGGGTGGATTTTTAAGGGAATCCATGCTACTTTTATGAATTTGGTCAGTGGTTGAAAGCTCCTCTCACGTTTTCCCACGTTTCTCTCTCCTGAGCTCGAATTTGCATTGTAAAAGCTAGAATGGGCTCATTTTTTAAGAAGTTAGACATTTTTCTTGCTCTGCAACTTCTCTTTTCTTCCTCATCAGGTAGATTTGTGGAGATTTTTACCTTTTCATACAACTACAACACCCCTTTTTGCCTCTTGGCCATTGTAATGCACTGTATTGGACCTGGAATGATAATGTATGCTCTGTGATTAAATTTTCTCAATCCTTTCATGTGTTTATCATTGTTTCCTGATCTCTCATTACATTTTGGCAATTTGTGCATGTTTTGTGCTATATTTTCTTATGAATTGTGTATGTCTTGTAGTAGCAGATGTCTACTACTCCTTTGGTGCATCACCTTAATTAGACTAGGTTTTATTTTGTATCTTCTCAACCCTGTCTCCTTGGCAAAGTTTGATTAAGTTATAGGTAAACCCTCTGCAAAATGTTGTGCACACTTGAACAGAGGAGTTGAGGAACCAACCTCTAATCTAGAGGATCTTTTCTAGTCCTTGTAATTCCCACACTTGTGTGAAAAGATCCAATGTTGTGCAATCACACTGGATGTTAAAATGTCAACTAGAAATCTGATAGAACATCCAGAGGGTGCTTTGCTGATTTGCACTAACAACTACAACAATGAAGATCATAATGGCAGGTATCGGGTATCTTTTGGCCTACTCTATTTTCATATGCACACAAGTGGGTCACAAAATGCAAGGAATGTGCCTTCTTTTCAGGAAAGAAGAGATTGGCAACGCTTCCCCTCCGACCAATCCAAGTAGATCAACCTTTTGCACAATGGGGTCTCGACTTCATAAACATGATCAATCCACCTTCAAGTATTGGACACAAATGGGATTATGGCATAACTAAACCAGGATGCCATTCAAATTTTGATACACTTTGGAGTGGCACATACATCATCAGTTCGTGCAAGGAGGATAACTCTTTTGAGTTAACTCATCTTAATGGAGGTGCGCTACAAATCCTAGTAAATGGGATCTATCTCAAACCCTTTCATTAAGTATGTTGCATCATCTTGTAAATATTAGAGTAGTTTCAATTCCTCAAGTTCACTGCTATACATAGTTTTTTCTTCTTTCGTGCTTCCCGTGTGCACTCTTCTTTTGCTTCTAGGATGTTGGTCTTCTTTCAGCAGTTTACAAACATCTAGAGTAGAGTCAAGAAATGATTCTTCAAGTGACTTCAAGGGCAGTTCTTCAAATCTACAAATCATAATTTCATGATTACATAGTAGACTCCATGCCCAATGGATGTTCTAGGCTACTAATCTCCTTCCACCCCCATCACCTCATATCAATATTATCCCTGCTTCATTTGATATCATTGTTATCCAAATAACTCTCCTAGTTATTTAGACAACTTACATACATATTATGGCTATGAGATCTTCATTACAAGTGACATGCACCTTAGTTGTCCCCCTGGCACATTCATTTGGTCATTGTTTCCTCACGCGCCCTTACGCATTTCCCCTTCTTCTTTTCCCATTTTCCTTTTCCTCTTTGTTCCACTCATACCTTGCGTGCATCTTCTGTGAATTTTCCTCCTTCCTAGCAGCTACTCATCCTATGTGCATGCCTTGCACTTACTTCAATCAGCTAATTCCCTAGCCCTCTCGTGCACCCCCCATATTACCTTATAATAGTCGCACCTTGACCATGCATTCCCCGCTCATTAGTTTAACTCATTTTCCCTGCATGCATTACGTGTTCCTTCCTTCTACTTCCTTCCTGAACCTCATTCTTCCATGTGCATACATTTGTGCCCTTTGCACCATTTTGTGCCACGTCCTTCTTTGACACGCTTAAGTGTTCCACACGCAACAAGTCAAAGCGCGCTAACAGGGTGTTGAATACTTGTAAAAAATTAATGAGTGACACGTGGCAAAGACAAAAATAACATTTGCACAATTGGTCATCCTTTTAGCCAATCTGAGCGTGCCACGTGTATTTTGTACGTAGATGACTCTGAAAAACTTCTAATAGCCATATATTTTTCTACAGAGCTCTGATCGGCATGTGCTTAGTCTCAATCGATAGTTTCTGACATAGACTACAGTGTTAGACATTCAAATTCAAATTATTGGTAGATCTGGTAGGTGAGAAATGGGAAAACATCATTCTAGACATTAATGAGTAGATCTTATTTCTCCAACCACCCGATTTGATCTGATCCACCCTCTTTCCTTCTCCAACATGCCAAACAGACTTGGGGAAGTGCATTTGACATATTTTCAAGTTGATTTGCAAGCATTGAATGCTTCTTGTTGGTGTTTGCATTCTAGATTCAGATTTTCCCTCCTTTTTCTCTTCTTCTTCCATGAATTCATCTATAAATATAAGAGCTAGGCTCATTTGTTATGTTGGACACTTTAGATCCTTACGCATTTTTCTAAGGACTTCATATTTTCTATATTTTGAGTCGTATACCTCTAGATCTGGCTCGTGCATGTGGATATCATCCTCTTTCACCATTGGAATATCTTTGTGCATTCCTAGAAGTAATGGAAGCATCATTTTGTGAATATTCTCTATCCTAACATGTTTGTATTTTTTTTTCTTGCCTTTTTTTTTGTATTAAGTGTTTGTTGTGTCATTTTAATGTCCCTTGTTGTTCCCTTTCTAGTTGTGTTCCATGAAACTATATGGAAAATACCTCTTAGTTGTGTTACATGTGTCTAGCCTTCTTTCACGTCTTTCCCCTCATTTTCACTTAGAACAGATAGTGTTCATCCCTCTTTTCTAGTGCTATTTCCTTTTAGTGTAGTTTCCTTTCATGTTATCCTTCTATCCTTGGTCCCTTGGCATTATTAGCTTAGTTTTTAGTTTTAGCACTAGGAGTAGTAGTAGCAATAGAAATAGATAGAGGAACCGGCCTTTTTCAGAGATCCATCTCGAGCGCGCAAGGTCCCATAACTTTGAGAATGTTCCATTGTTGTATCAAATGACTCGATCCTTCCAAATACGATAAATGGTTTTAAGTTTGACGACCAACAATTATCACTAGAATTCTTATCCAACCATCCCAATCTACTAATATTCCTACTTCTCATGTGCTTCAACAATCAAATATTTTCAACTAATCCCAACTGTCCTATCATGTTATTGTTTCCCAACATCAAACGCGTTCCCCCAACCAACTCAATCTCCACCCCTTAATTATATCCCCTCTTATCAAACATTCCCTTCAACTTTAACATACCCCAAGCTTCTTTACATCCTTATCCATCCACTTCTCATGTTGTGCAGCCACAACCATCTACCTCTTACACGGTGCCTTCACACAAAACTTATAGACCATCTTCTAATTATACCCCCTTGGGGAATCTTACAGTTTGATCTTTGATAAGTTGATGGCAATTCACCTTATCACACTTCCTCCCATCTGTCCTATTGATGACTCACACCCCAAACCCGCTTGGTATCATGAGGTTCATTATTATAAATATCATCGAGTCATGGGTCATGACATCGAAAAGTGTCATTCTTTTAAAGATCACGTTCAACAACTTATAAATTAGGGGATCTCTAAATAGACAATTTTGTCTCATCTCTTAGCTAACCCCTTGACATCTTCAAACACCCCTTTCCTAATCCACCATCAAAAATCAATTTCCACCTTCCACATTTTACAAATTTAACCCTTATGCAATCAATACTATACATCAAACACCTCCATCCTTACCTATCTCATCTACCTCATCATCTACCCCTACCTTAGACATTGTGCCTACAAATTCTTCAATATCTATCCCCACATCTACATCAACCATATCCATGACTACCAAACCTATCACATTAACTTCTACCACTTGTTCTATATCTACATCTATTCCTACCTTTACCATATCTACATCGACTTTGACTATACCTACTTGATTCATCCACATCTATCACACCCTTAACCCATCATATCTAACCCCTTATCCACATCTACATCAAACACACATATCACTACATCACTTACATCCCTAAATGTCTCAATTATACCCACCTCCCTATCAATCCCAACTACCTCTATATCTACCACATCAACAAATTCACTTATGTCTACCTTTGATCTTCATCACATATACCTACATCTTTTCCCATGGCCACATCACCTATTTTATCCCAATATTCTACACTTAATACTTCAACATCTACCATTTCCACATCTATACCCGCTACCACACTAATCACATCTCAATTTGAAAACATATCAATGATACCCCTTGAAACATTTATGAAACAAGCACCCCCACCTAAGAAAAACACAAAGGGTATTCATGTATCCTCTAAAAAACCAATTGTTTCTACATTAACCAATCCAAAACCTACATAATCCACATCTCACATAGACCTCATTAATCACATCATACAAACACTTCTTTTTCCATCAATATCTATGCCTACACCACAATCTTTAGATCCTTCAGTTGAGATTATTGTCATCCCTTCCAAGAGTAAATATTCTCGGTCAAAACCTAAGACTCTTGGTAAGCATCCCTAAAGGTCTCTTATGCATCCTTGTAAGAAGTTATATCTTATCTCTCCTCAGTAATCCAACATCACAATATCCATCCTAGAACACCCCCATCTATTTTATTGCTAGTTCCTTCATCTAAGACATCTCCCAATGATCAATCTAATTCTAAACAATCTAATCCTCGTCCCAAATTTGATTCATCTTCTAAGACATCTAATTCACCCATCCAATCTACATCCACTCCTTCCCCTAAATCCAAGTCAAAATATCCTATCAAAACCCACAAGAGCTATCTTCTTCCCAACACTTCAATCAGGTCCTACACAAATACCCTTTGACATTTAATTTGAATATATTCCATCATGCTTCCTCCTATTAAATATTTTGATCCTCATAGTAAGAAACCATCATGGTTTGATCCCAATCTCATTTGCACCTATCATCATACTGGGTCATGACATTAAGCATTATAAGGCCCTCCAAACCATCATCTATGATCTTATTGAGGACAATGAATCTCTCATCCAAGGGATCTTCCTTCTCCATCCACCATAACCAATCCAATTCCTATTTCTACATCCCCATCCATCAAATTTTCTAAGTCTCCTCCTTCATCCACATCATCCCTTATCATCTCTCCTCCGCATATCATTCCTCCTAAAGAGGGTCCTCCCTTGTTCATCGATACTATTTTTCTTGTTAATAACCCCTATGATATCTAACCATCTATCCAATCTAAATCAAAATTTATCATCGGCATTCCTTCTAATGATCCCATCCAATCTCCTTCGACATCCACTAGCTCATCTACATCTAAGTTGCCCAATGTAATATAGTCTTTTTGTTGGGGGATCATCCTCCCCTTGTTAATGATCCTGTCACATTTTTTCCCTCATTCACACACCTTATCCACATCAATTCATCCCCATATCCATCTAAACAACTCTGTTGATGTTAGGGGACTTCACTTTAGGATTAGTGTACCATCAGGTTAATTCCTCTTCATTCTTGACATTGTCTTATTTACCTCATTCAATCTTATCAAACCCATCTCATCCAACATTATCTAATTTATTTTCTCATCTTATCCAATATACCTATCTATTATCCCATCCTGCGCTTATCATAAGTCCACCTTTTGTGGCCATATTTTTGCCTCCCTTAGGGTACCATATCTCATCCTAAGTACACTCTTGTGGGCATTTTCTCATCTCCTAATACACATATCTCTCACTTCCTCATTTTTGAGGTGTTGCATATATTTAATCATATCCATCTCATCCAATCTTATCTAATCTATCTTGTCCAAATATTCTTATCTATCCCCTTTGTCTAAATTCCACCTTTGTGGCCATATTCATGCTTCCTTTTGGGGACCATTTTTGCTCATCCAAATTCCACATTTGTGGCCATGTTTGTGCCCTTATCAGGGCACCTTTCATCTTAATCCCACTTTTGTATCCATCTATTTGTCTCATTAGGGACACATATTTTCTTTAGCTTCACTCATCTATCTTATTGTATCCCATCTTTTACAAGATGTCATTCTATCTTATTGTGACTGTAATGTTGGTGACCTCATCCTTAAAATAAAATCATAACATTACTACTCTATAAAGCAGCCAACGTGGAAAGTTTTACCCCAAATGAATTAGACCTTACATTATCACGCATAAGTATGGATCAGGAGCCTATTGCTTAGCCACCCTTGATGGTAAACCGGAAGTGGAACCACTTAACGCATTGCACTTGCGACCATTCTACTATTAGCATACCTATTGGTGAGCACTTAGTCATATCCTTATATCATTCCTCCATCATTAGCCTCTTTTATCTATCATTGTAATGGTTTGGAATTATGTGGTCTATCGTCACTTTCCTATACATGACCTTAAATATGGGCACCATGGCTCTATCCATAACATTTTCCTTATGGATAGATTCTCCCTTCTTGGTGATAACTTCATGATCATTACATCCATCACCCTCTTATTTACTAATTGGAACTATGTTAAGGGTCCTAAAGGTGTCACTTGTACATCCATTATCCCCTTCTAAGTGGTCTACCTAGCTATTCTCAGCTCTTCCCCATGTAAAAGTAAAAATTCATGGATGCTCCTATCAAAAGTCAAAGTTATCAAAAACATATTGCTCCCTCGAAGGACAAATTTTCATGTCAAAAAAAAATCAAATCAAATAAATAGACCAATCCCTTGAAGGATGGCTATCATGTATATCATTCTTGCCATTGAAATCATATATGTATAAAGTAGACCATACCCTCAAAGGATGGCTACTCTATTATATCATGGCAGCGAAGGATTCTCACATTTATCATCTTTCTATCTCATAAAGAAAAATCATATAACAAATAAAAAAACAAGCATCCTAAGAAACCTTCCCGCATTGATCATCTTTCTCATATATTACAAACTTCCCGCATTAATCGGTTTGTATTATTTTCCCTCTTCCCGAATCTGCGGCATAGTCCTACGAACAACCACCTATGGAGAACCTTCTTCTTCCATACAATTTGTATCTAAACCCATTTTTCGTGCCGATGACAAGGGTCATTGTAGCCATCATCATTTAATCATTACTAATGTTAAAACCAGGTGGTGTCCAAGGCTATCTGCAAAAGGGTCTTAAAATAAATAATGATCTTACAATTCTTTGATCTAAAACTGAAAATACATGAAAGGAAATTCAATAACTAAAATTGAATCTAATCTAACAACTAAAATAAGTTATTGAAAGCAAATCTAATCTAAAAAATAAAAATGAATATCTGGAAGAAAATATGATCTATCAAAGAAAAATGAATAACTACAAACAAATAAATAAAAGTGAAGATTCACAAACAAAGTAAAATAAAACACATAACATAGATTTAAACAAAAAAAAAAAAAAAAACACATATCTATTCTAAAAATAAACAATAAATCATCCTCCTCCTTGGGTAAAAGTGGGCCCTTGCTCTTCCCCTCATATTTGGGTCAAGAAAATTAAAAAGAAACTACTACCAAAATGATTGAAACTGTTGATTTTATTAATCAAAAATAATGTTACAAAAATCATCCATTTCATACCACGGTTACATTAAGTGCCTTAGATGGATTCTCATTTAGAGTTTGGTAACTTTAGTTAAAGATACTCTTGTGTTAATTATGTGAGTCATGTGCCAAGGTGAGTCCTGCACTAGTGCACCAATTGAGTCTTGTGTCGAGTCTTGCACCGGTCCACTAATTGAGTCCTATGCCTGAGTCCTACATTCTTTGTATTGTGAGTCCTGTACTCTTTACTTTATGAATACTATAATCTTTATGAGTTATATGTTCTTAGTTATGTGAGTATTACACTTGTTGTAATACATTCAAGAGATCAAATGACCTGCTCATACACAATATTGCATTCCAACTTACAAGAAATATTAGGAAATGAAAACATTCAGATTGCAATGGAATTTTCAAAGATAGATCAAATATATTCTACATTTAATCTTAAATAAGTTATATAGTTCTTAAGACTACATCTAAATCCACTTTATAAGAGAAAGAATAATGTTATTTGGTGCAATGGATGAGACTTAATTTGGTCTCATCACTCCCCCACACTTAACTTCATGCATGTCCTCATGCATGTTGTTGATTTCAATGAACATTTTGATCTTGAGTCATCTTTTTCTTCTTCTATTTTTGTATAAGATTGATCGTTTTTTCCATAAAATCAGTATTCTTTTCTTTTCTTTTCTTTCCAAAATCATCAACTCTTCTCGTATGCGAGTTTTCAAAATATCTTTAAAGGCTTGTATCTTATTCTCCCCCATAATTCGATTCTTGTGTGATGTTTTTTTCTTCCATCTTCTTCCTCTTCTTTTTTAAAAAAATCATTTGATTTTTCTTTCATGTTTTATCTATTGCTATAAGCCTTATTAGAAAATAAATATTTTTATTTTGTATATGTTCTTGGAAGTGGACTTATCTGTAATCAAAACAAATAATAACATTATTTAAGAATAAAATGATAGAAGATACATGGACCATATCTTGAATTCATCCATGCTTTCTTCTTGTTACACAACCTTCATTTCTATAATGTTAGAGAAAACATAAATTCAACTCCTTTGCTTGCAACACCAAATTTTTATCTTCAAAGGACTCCAATTTTACAGATTTGAACAAATAACAAATCAGCTTCAAAGGACTTGAACTCTATAGATCTGAAGAAATATCAAATCAGCTTCAAAGGACCTAAACTCTGCAAATCTAAATCACCTTCAAAAGACTCCAACTTTGCAGATATGAAGAAATAATAAATCAGCATCAAAAGACTCCAACCCTACAGATCTGAAAGAAATAACAAATTATTTCAAAGATTATTTTTTTTTTTGCAGTTAGGAAAAGAAACCATTTGTTGGTTTTCAACTTTCTTTTTTTTGCAAAAGAGTCGTCATTTACTAGTTTTCAACTCTTTCTTTTTTTCCAAAAGAGTCTTTATTTGTTGGTTTTCAACTCTTTTTTTTTCTTTATTTTTTTAGAAAAGACCTACCATTTGTTGGTTTTCATTCTTTCCATTTTTTTAGAAAAGATCTTCCATTTGTTGGTTTTCAATTCTTTATTTTCTCTTATGCACTCCTTTATCAGCCATACAGTTGTTTATATCTGCATCCTTAGCTGCATATGAACCCGTTATTGAGATATCTTTATTGTGCAAAAAAATTTGCTTCGCAAAAAAAAGTCTTCGGTAGTTAGAGACAAAAAAATAGTGGTACTTACATGTTGACAAAAAAATTTGCATGAGTTAAAATCAATGCATGCAATCCATTTTATTTTAGCTAAAACATTCAATATGATATCTCATTTTTCATCTCTGTAACAACAAACTTGGTAAGAATTTTTCTTCCTTTGTATAGCTCTTTCAATTGTACATCTGAGGCTTGTGTCTCTTGGTATACAATAGTTAGGTCTTTATGTTTATTCAACCCTACATTGACATGAATGAGCAAATATTCCCTGTAATATTTAATATCTTGCACAAGGATTATTTTGGGGGGTTTTTTTTTGTCATTCTTCCATTAATCTCTAATTCTACGGAAATAAATAAAATTCTAATCTAAACTAAGGATTTGTAAGAGATTCATGTTCCATTCACTCAAATAGCTCAAAAGTTACTGTTATCACTACAAATACTTTTTATATCGTCTGAAGGAATGAAAACTTATAGAATTTCTCTCACTAAGCCCAAGCATTTAACTAAGAAAACAGAAAAATTAAAACTAATGTCTAAAAGGAATATTAAACTAATATCTCCTCTAAGTTAAAATTTTGTAAGAAGTTTTTGTTCCACATACTCTAAAGTAAAAAGAATCTTGTTGTCACTACAAGGTCTTTAAAAGAGTTATGGAAAAATATTTCTAAATAGAAACGTCTTTAAATTCTTCTCACTAATCGTAATTTAGTAACTAACTCCTAATGATAACAGGTGTGTTCTTCAAACCAAAGGCCATCACCATATATGCAAAGCTTCCCCATTCAGCATTGAAATTTGTCTTCTCTTGATCCTCCTATGTAATTATTACCTGATGATACCCATAGAATCCATCTTTAAAAGAGTAAATTTTTCACCCTGCAACGCCTTCTAATATTTTCTTAATGAAAGGCATAGGAAAAGGATCAATCACACATGCGGCATTCACTCCCCTGTAATCCACACAAATCATAATTTGACCATCTTTATTTATACTTTTGATTACCATGGGGATAACCCACTCGATTCTTCTAGGGGATTAATTATGTCATATTTCATCACTTTGTCAATTTATTCTTTAACTTTTACACGCAGTTAGGGTTCATTCTCAGTAAGATCTCTTCTGATCGAGCGTGCACCTTCCTTTAGCTTAATCTTCATCTAGCCTAATGACTCATACACCCCCTTTAAATCATGGTATCCCCTAGGAAATAAGTCTTGGAAATCACATAATAACTCAATTATCTTTTCCACTTCAGAATCAAACCAATAATCTCCAATTATGGCCTCTTTAGGTTCAACATCCGTGCCAATGTTCACTTTCTTTGTCTTCATAGGTTCATGATAGGCACGCCTATTTTTATTTGCAATGTCTAAAACCTCGCGTGTACCTTCGGAGTGATAAATGTCTAAATTTTATACTTCTTCATCATCCATTATGTAGACCATCTTTCCTTTCTCCTTCTCAAGGCAAGCGTGCTTAAATAGTTTGGCATCTGTCTCATCTATTTTATAAAAATTCGCTCCTAATTCTTCCACACCAAATAACTCTGAATGAGTTATGTCCCCGATAATGGCACCGAAAATGATAAGGGTCATTGTATTCCTCATCTTTTAATCACAAATAATTTCAAAACCAGGCAGTGTCTAAGCCTATCTGCAAAAGGGGCTTAAAAGAAACAATAATCTTACAATTATTTGATCTAAAGCGAAAAATGCATGAAAGGAAATTCAATAACTAAAATTGAATCTAATATATCAACTGAAATAAATTACTAGAAAGCAAATCTAATCTAGCAAATTAAAATAAATAGCTGAAAGAAAATATGATCTATTAAGTAAAATGAATAACTGAAAACAAAAAATAACAACAAATAAATAAAAGTGACGATTCACAAACAAAGTAAAATAAAACACAAAACATAGATTTAAACAAAAAAACAAAACAACAAAGATCTATTCTAAAAATAAACAATAAATCATCTTCTTCCTTGGGTAAGAGTGATCCCTTTCTCTTCCCTCAGATTTGGGTCAAGAAAAATAAAAAGAAACTGATGCCAAAATGATTGAATTGTGGATTTTATTAATCAAAAATGATGTCACACTGAAGTAGGAATGATGGTTGGAGTGGGAGCGAGTGTTGAAGTGTCAGTTTTTGAATTCAAGTTTGAGCAGGAAAATGGTGAGGACCCTAAAGCAAGGGATCACGGGACGAATCTGTAGGTAGGTAGAAAGGATACACAGTTTACCACGAAAAGGGACAAAGCGGAGACGGATAGGGGCTCCTAGTCAGGTGGATGCGGTGGGTGTCTGGTGCCCCCTTTAAACAAGTATCTTCCATTATTCTTAACCCTGTCTGCAATGAAAAAGGTGTTTCTTTGGAAATACCATAATCCTTGGCCAATCACCTCAGGTCCTCAAGGCCAAGATTCCTAGTAGCAGACCCAATATCGAAGAGTTTAGGAAATGGGCTGATAGGAAATGGATGCCCAAATGATCAATGGAAATAGTAGCCTATGCTAATGCTTTCTTTGTTATTCATCTTTCCTGGAGGAGGATTTTTTATGGATCTTAGTTGGAGGTCCTTGGTTCATGGGTGCGTTGTGGTCTTGGTTCAAAAATGGCAATCGGGATTTAATCCTTTGGAGATGGTTATCAAAGAATACCCTATTTTGTTTCAGCTTCCTAGGATCCTATTGGAATATTGGGACCCATATATCTTGCAAGGGATAGTTAAGGCTATAGGTGCCCTTATTATAATTAATTCAATCACTTATGCCAAAACAAGGCTTTTATTTTCTCGATTCTATGTTAATGTGGCCCCGAAAACACCACTACTAAGAAACATTGAGATCAAGGCTCCCTGGGGAGTCCATAACTAGAAGATCGACTATGAGTTCACCCCTTTCATGTGTTTTCCTACTTTAAAGTGGGTCACAATCTCAAGACATGTCCTAAGGTGAAAGAGGAGGTGGCCCAAAAATCCCTACTCAAGAAGACTAAGAATGTTAGTAAGGAGGATTTGAAAGGTAAGGGACCTATGCCACCAAATGGCAGTGGACCATCGAAGATCAACCATTCATGGAGGTAGATACCTAATCATGTTGAGACTAAGGATCAAGTCATTAAAGAGCAACACCTAGAAAATACTTTGGAAATTGAAGTTCAAAATAAGGATAAACAAAGGAAGTGGTCCAAGAACCTATCATTGATGATGATATGGTAGTTTTTCAAATACTTGAAAGATAGTATAATCGAATCAATAGTCTTGGATTCATTGGAGGCAAGTTTCTTCACCCAAAGACCAGAGGAAACAATACTTGGTAAGTAATATGTATAAAATGTTGGATGTTAATTTGGAGGACATCTCCATAGTGGAGGAGGATGTTCAATGGGAACATGAGGCCTTGGAGATGATGATGAAAGTGATCTAAACTAGTAGCTTAGAGGGTAAGGAAGGAGCCAAAGTTAGTCCAGTTAAGGAAGCAACACAAGATGGAAGTATGGAAGAAAAACAAGGAGTAAAAGATAGTCCAACTAAGGTGTGCTCGGATCTTCACATCTCTGAGTCCAGGCCATCCCAAATCGGATACAAACACCTAGAACCAGATCCAAGGTAGATGTTGGGGCTAATAAGGCCTCACCAGAAGACCGTCGAAAAGGGAAAAAAGGGACAAGGCAACAAAGAAAGACATCATGGAGGGTCATCAAAAACCATTAAATATAGGTAAGAAATCCTTCCACCATAAATGATTTGCATTTCTTGGAATATTAGGGGCTTAAATCAAGCCTAGTAAGCATAGGATTTTGAGGGATCTGAAATTAAAGAGAAACCTGATGTGATAATGCTACAAGAAACCAAGATGAATGAAAATAGGATGAGATATTTTCAGTCTATTCTTTGGAAATAATCTGGATTTCATTGTCAACCATCAATTGGTGCCTCTAGAGGGTTACTTGTGCTTGTGGAAAAGAGATATATTGGAAGGCTCCCCCTTATCAATAGTCAACACCATTTAGCTATTTTCTTTACGGAAGTCAGTACTAGAAAATAGTTTATTCTGTCAAATATTTATGCCCCCAACACGATAGTGGGTAGAAGAGAACTTTGGGAGCATCTGACCACCTTCAGAAGAATGTTTAGTGAATTAAATTGGATCATCGGTGGCTCTTTAATACTCCTCTTATTCCATCAAAAAGAAAGTGGTATTAATGTTTTCACTGAGAGTATGGAGGATCTTGGTAACTTCATGGGGTGGAATGCTTTAATTGATTTGAACCTTAGCAAATCCAAATTTACATGGTCCAATAGGAGAGAAGGGGTTAACTTAATCCAAATAAGGTTAGACCATTTTTCTTGGTTAACACTCAATGGATTCAGGAACAACAATATTCCTTATCTTCTCTTCCATGATCGGGTCGGATCACAACCCTTTGATCCTCAAAATCAGTGTTAGGGAGAACCCCATCAAATAGACCTTTAGGTTTGAAAATATGTGGACTACTCATCCAAACTTGGAACAAAGAATTAAGGATTGGTGGAGTATAGAGGTGAAAGGAAACAACATGTTCAAGGTGACCTCCAAGCTCAAAAATATTAAAACCAATATGAAGATATGGAACAAGGAGATTTTTGGAAACATCTTCCTCCAAAAAAGTAGAATAGTAGAGGATCTCATAATTCTTGAAGAAAATATGGAACAAGGGGGTGGAGTTCTAGGATAAAGTGAAAGAGAAGAGCCTTCTCTCTGACTATCACAATATTTTGCATAGGGAAGAGGTGTACTAGAAATAACAATCAAGAATCACCTGGCTAAAGGAGGGGACCGAACACCAAATTCTTCCATACTTCTATGACTATTAAAGCCAACAAACTTCACATTCAAGAATTCAAGAAATAAAATGGGGATTTGGTCACTGAGGACAAAAGAAATAGCTTCCACCATTATTTCATTTTTCAAAAACCTCTTTACGGAGGATATTCTTAATGACAGGTCACCAGAGAAGAGATTCTAAATATTTTCGAGCCTACTATCAGTCAAAGTGAGAATATGGAGCTTATTATTATCCCTTCTAAAGAGGAGATCAAAGGTATTTTGGATGTTATGGAAGGTGACAAAATCCCGTCCGTGGATGGGTTTCTGGCTTTTTTCTTCCAACTCTATTGGGATATTGTCAAGACTGATGTCATCAATGTTGTCCAAGAATTTTTCCATTCAGGATGCATTCTCAAAAAATCAACCATACCTTTCTAGCTCTCATACCTAAAAATCCTGGAGCTAAGGATCTCGGTGATTTTAGACCCATAAGCCTGTGTAACACCATTTATAAGATCCTATCCAAGTTATTAGCTTTTAGACTAAGAGAGACTCTTAGTAATTTCATTTCTCCCAACCAAGGGGCCTTTGTGCCAGGAAGACAAATTTTGGACAACATAATCACTAATTCATGAAACCATTCATTCTGTGGAGCTTTCAAGAGGTAGGGAAACTATGATTTTGAAGTTGGATATGCAAAAGGCTTATGATAGGGTTTCTTGGGACTTCTTGTATTCCCTTTTATCTAGATTGGGATATCATCCACATTTTATTAAAATGATTCAAGCCTATACTAAAGATCTGATTTTCTCAGTTATCATCAATGGGAAACCTAATGGTTTCTTCAAATCTAAAAAATATGAGACAAGGGATCCTTTATCCCCTTTTTGTATATAATTGTGGCTGAAACCTTGAGCAGGTTATGCATCAAATCCTAGAGAGAGGGAAGCATGGAAGGGGTAAAATTTTCCCATGGCATGGAGAACCAATGTCTGCTTTTCATTGATGATATGGTTCTTCTAGGACAAGTTGTTGTTCAAGAAGCCAAGACTATCAAAGGTATCACCAAAAATATGAAAGAGCTATGATAGAAAATAAATTTTAGGAAAATTTCTTGCTACTTCATAAATGTTGATGAAGATCAACAATATAGATTGCCACTATCCTAGACTATAACATCAAAAGCTCCCATATTTGTATTTGGGAATGCCTTTATGTGGGAGAAAACTTGAGGAAGGTGGTTGGAATAAACTAATTGAGATATTCCATAAGAATTTGGCTTCATGGAAAGGATCCTTACTCTCTCAAGCAGGTAAAGCTCATCTCCTTTAGAGTAGTTTGTAAGGCATACCAATCTACATCATGTTTGTTTTCATTCTCCCAAACAGAGTCAAGAAAGCCATTGAAGGTATCTAGAAACATTTCCTTTGGATTGGATCAGAGGATAAAAATATAATCCCTCTGTCATCTAGGAAAAGGTTACTCAACCCAAAGACATGGGTGGCCTGGGGCTAAAGAACATTTAGTTTATGAACCATGCCCTCATTGCTAAGGTGGGATGGAGACTTCACAAAGAGGAAGGCATCTGGGTGAAAATTATGAAGGCGAAATATTTTTTCCCTTTGGTGGAACTTTGGACTTCTTTAGTGATTTGGAGCTTCCTAGAGGATCTATCTTCTGGAACAACCTGTGCCAAACCAGGAAGTTATTTATCAAAGGGTGTAAATGGAACCTTGGTGATGGGTCTCAGATCAAATTTTGGGAGGATCCTTGGTTAGAGGATGTTGCTCTCAAATTGTTAGGACCATGGAGTGAGCTCGGAAGGTCCTTTCTATTTGAGCGGGGAGCTCAGCAAATTCAAAATGACCGGAGATGGATTCTTATTCCCCCCTCTTTATATCAAGGTGATATCCAACCTTTTCATGATTTAAATAGGAAACTTAGACATCTACATTCCTCTGGATAGTTTCTAGGATGAGATCATATGGAGAAGCACATATACTAGGGATTACAAAGTTAAATCAATTTTTCAAATTTTGATAACTTTTCTCAAAGTCCTTTTTGGAGGAAGGTCTGGAACAAGTTTCTCATCCCCAAGATCAATATATTTTTCTAGAAGTTATAAAAGGTAATATCCTCACTATGGATAGACTCGAGCATAGAGGAATGATCATCATAAACAAATGTGGTTTATGCAAGGATAATGAAGAATCCATCGTCACCATTTAACCCTTTCTCATATCAAGTTTTTTCAGAGATCCTCTACATTTTCAAAATTCAATTGGTCCTTCCGAGAGATGTGGCTACTAGTGGAGTTTCAACTTTAAGAATGATATGGTCAATAAAATTTGGAAACTGGCTCTGCCACATGTCTTGTGGGGTATATGGATTGAACGCAACAATAGGATCTTCAGGAACAAATCGGTGATGGAGGAGAATGAGTAAATGTTTAAGAAATTTTCTGAAGACATGCAAAAGGAGTTTGAGATGTCTATGTTGGGAGAGTTATCATTTTTCCTTGGATTACAAATTTCTCAATGATAAAGGAACATTTATATCCCAAACCAAGTATGTGAAGGAAATGTTGAAGAAATTTTGCATGGATGAGTATGCACAACACCTATCGAAGACTAAGTTGAGAAAAGATGATGAATTTTTGCTGATCAAACTCTTTATAGATCTGATTGGGAGTTTACTATATGTGACGGCATTCGGACCATACATCATGTAAGTTATGGGTATGGTTATGCGTTTTCAAGTAGGTCCGAAAGAAACACATGTGTAAGTTGTAAAATTTATATTCATATATCTAAAGGGAACTATGGATTATGGTTATGTACCCAGAAAAGACTTCAATTGGTAGCTTATATAGATCACATTGGGCGGGATGTGTGGATGATAGAAAAACTACAAGTGGAGGAAATTCTTCCTAGAGACATATCTTGGTTAAGGAAAAAGTAGAACTTTGTATCAATCGACCAAAAGTAAATTCACATTCTCAAAATTGAAGCAAACCTTGAAATATCAAATAGAGTATGATCATCCAATCTCCATATTATGTGATACTACCAATGTGATAAGTATTTCAAAGAATCCGGTTATGCATTCCAAAACAAAGCATATTCCCATAAGATATCGAGTTCTTAAGATATCATGTGGCAAACAAATAGGTAAAGTTGGAATTTGTTGCTACATCCGAATAAATAGAGAGATATTGTCACCAAGCCACTTCCAAAGGAGACATTTTAATATCTCAAAGAATTTGGGAGTAATATCCTTCACTTCTTCCCATTTAAAAATCAAGAGAAGCATCGGTTGAGGGGAGCTAAAAATTACAATATTCACCGCTTTGAATTGACCCTTTGCGAATGATGTCGGGGAGAATGACTTGTCGGATTTTTTTGGAAGGTGCCATCAATAAAAAGGGGAGATTGTTGAAAATATTTTCATCGATTTCAAAGGCTTAATCAGGTATTTATTAAAATTATTTTGGATGTTGATGGATTTTGTGAAAGTAGCGGAAATAACCAGCGGTATAGAAGGTAGAAAAACAAAGTTTTAAATGAAAAGAAATGTTTTTGCATAAGGATTATCATAGTATAAGCGAGATATACACAGATTGTACATAAGAGAGAGATGTCGGGTGTTCATATGCCATATTTTATGGTGAAAAATAAGATTTAATGATGTACGCGGTGATTTAATGATAATTGTGATTTTTCTAAGGAGGGTAAGTGCTCTATCAAGTGGTTAATTACATTGTTTAATGTGCATTTAATAATTATGGGTTGTATTAATTATCTTTGGTTTTAGTGACTAATGCACTTAATTAAGTTGTGTTAATTGAATAATGGAAAGGTTGTGTTGGTTGGAATGATGTGTCTTTTCGAAAGGATGTGAGAAGGATATATAAGGAGATGGAATCATTTGATTTAGGCAAGAAATTTGAGTGCTTCTTCATTTAAGTTTAAGGGAGAGAAGAAGAAGAGCGAGAATATGAAATGTAAAAAGGATTGAAGGGCAGATTTATTTTTAATGAAGAGTTACAATGATTTATATATGTGAAGGGACTGAAATAAATAAGAAGAATATTCATAGCAGTAGTTTTGTTCTATCATCTCTTAAAGCAACAGCAATATAAAAGATAGAAAAGAGAATGTTTTTCGTAAGGAAGGTTGGCGCCTTCATATTCGAAGAGATCAGTGTCTCTTGCTAAGTTGGTGCTTAGCAACAAGGGGTTGGCGCTCCTGTAGGTTGGTGCCTACAAAATTTTAACTTGGGGATTTGTGTCTCCTGTAGGTTGGTGCCTACAAACATTTTAGAAATATATTAAAGAATATTTTCTCCACGGTTTTCTCCCAAAAGGGTTTCCACGTAAATTTGTGTCTATTGGCCTTGTGTTGGTTTACTTTGCATTCATTGATTGCTTTGATATATTCACTGTGAAAATAATTAATTGTGATTACAAATCTGAGATTAAGTGTTAAATTTAAAATAATATCATAATACTCATTCACCCCCCTCTCAGTATTATCTTGTTCTTAACACAATGAAGCGGGAAGCTAGAAGAAAGTGTGCAAAGGCTAAGTAAGGATGTCTAGGCTACAAATATGTACTGCAAATGCATTTAGGAACTCAAACACCTTATAAAATCATATGAATCATCATTGGGGACCTTTAGTAATTATTTTTCTGAAAATGTAGCACGTGTAATTTTGGGTGCATACATATTATCTCCTTAGAGAAGCGTCTTAGCCATGAAAAGGCATAAAACCTAGAGTCTGAGTATGGTGTTCCCGAAATGAGAAGTTAGAAGCTATACATGACATGCCCATGTGTTGAAATGTCATCTTCCAAACTCTGCTACCTGCAAACCGAAAAAGAAGACTCGTGTGTAGATAGATGAAATATAAAAAAATAAACACTAAATTAAAACGACAAGAGGACTTACCATTTGTGCGGGGATAAGAACTTACCTCCGCAGTCGCTCCAACCCTGCGAACATATGCACTCAAAATGAATATATATATATATATATATATCAAAACAAACTCATTTTCCAATTCATTTGTGCATATTGACTTTGTGATTTTTGAGCTCTGGGCCCACGGTGACCATTTTTTTATTATGGTTGAATTGGAATGGATTTAGGAATGGTATTTTGAGTTAGGATTTCCCCTTTACTATTTGAATGTTTTTGAGAACAAATCCTAAGAAATTTTAATTAGAGTGGTCATAAGGGGCTTCAAAGAGGCAGATAGGTAGGGTGCCTTTATTGCTTAGTCTCCATTTTGAGAGGCATATATGATGTTTTGGTATCTCGTGCTCATTGTGATCATTTTGACTACACCTAGTGTGTGATGTCATTGTAAAAACTATGACACACCATGATATGTACACAGATATCTATTTTTGGCTCAGTTATTCCTTGCATAGAGTTGAATTCCATTAATGATTTGATTCACGTTTGTACTCTTAGATGTTTAGAATGTCCGTTTTTCTATGCTTCTCGGAATCTATGCAATGGATATGAATGCTAACATAATGATTTATTTTTTTGTGTTTTGGAATGTTGGTATATGATAATGCAATCACATTGTAATATTAAACTTTAGTTTCTCTAAGAAACTTTTAGTACTTCGTATTGTTTTGGAAAAACGTGGTGAAAGAGTGGTATGATAAGTGAACGAACTTTCCCCACTCCTAACTCCACGTAACTAGTAAGATGTGAGGGCTCAACACCAAGAGCCAAAAGGGGCACAAGTTATAAAAAAACTTGAATGGTAATGATGAGAGAAAGACAATGATTTGGTAAAACCAAATTGAGAAACTGCAACCTCATTCTACTCAAGTTTACTTCATAGTTTAAAATTTGAAATGCTTTCCAATTTATCTATACTTAGATCCGTATATGGACACTTGGTTGACAAAATATGGGTTTGAGGTTTTAAACTCTTTTTAGAATTTAAACATCTAACTCACTTTGTTCTAATTTATGATTTCACAGCATTTGAATTGATTGTTTCTAACTTTCAAAGTTGTCAAAGAGACCCCTTAAACCTTGCCCCATTCTACCAATAGGAAGTATGGGCTCATCACCATGGATAAGGCATATGTGAGTAAGGGCACTTCTCTCCTTTCCCAACCCCACATCACTAGTAAGAGATGTAGGCTCAACATTGAAGATTGCTAGGGCAAATAAATGTGTAAAATAAAAACTTTCCGTGGATTTTCATTTGACTTATTTATCTAGGAAAAATGTCTAGAATGTTCTTATTTCTAAAGAGTTGTATTCAGGATAGATGTGACATCATGAAGCTTTTATAACAGACTATAGGAAAATATACCTAATTAGAAGAGACTATAAATAGAACCAAGTATGCAGAACTAGGTATGGTTATTATCAAAGCTTTATCTTATCTTGTTTAGATTGATGAAATAATTGATGACACTATGAAGATTTGAAGAGATATGATTTGAATGTTTTTCCAATATTTTCAGAAGTTTTTAGTCATTGCTATAAGAATAAGTCCCTTAATCACAAACTTTACAAAATGAATAGGCATATGCAAATGCAATGCGGATGCGAAGAATGTACATGTAGAAATGTAGGTGAAACTACATGTCATGATAGCTAAGGTGAAGAAAGTTGATGAATATCAAATTCTTCACCCCTAAAAGTACATAGTGGAGAACCATGATCCTCAAAATTTTTGTTCTCTTGACAAGGGCCTAACATTTTGGGTTTAAACTTACAACCCTTGCCCATAAGTATATATGTCCAATCATTTAAATCATTTGTCTGAAAGAGGAAATCGTGAACCTCTTTGTCACGTTCTTAAGACATGGTGTGTGGGTGAGCATGACTATGTTACTTGGTCTTTCTTCCTGTGTAGAGTGTTGTGTTTACTTGTGACACTTGCTGAATGATGAGGCCTTACCCCGTGGATATGGAAAGCTTAGCTTCTGATGCACATGGGTTGAAACCATGGTTTAGAATAGAACAACCTTCAGAGATGGTTTTGATGGGCATCGTTTCAATCTCAAGTTTCCCTTATTCCTTTGTTAATTCTATCATGTTTACACCTAGACCTAGGTCATCAAAGGAAGAGATTCTAAACCAAGAAGACTGCCCATCCCCTACATTTCAAATGGGTGGAAGATCGAATTGTCACTCTCTAAGAGTTTAATAATTTTTGTTGTGGTTTTAGTGGACACTGTTTCCACAGATATTGATTTACCCTTATCTATTTTTGCCACCTTAAATGTTTTTGGTCAATGACTTCAGCCTTTGGAATGTCTGGGGTGACCGGGAATAACTCTTTTGATGGAGGTGGTTTTTTCAATTGATACATAGTAATTTCATACTTTGTATGGATTCCTTTCTTCTTCTTGAGGTTTTTTAAGTGTATATCGAAGGGCTTAGCCTCCCTTTAAGTGATGAAGACCTTCCCTAAATGGAGGAATCTAATCTCCTAGAATAGGGTAAAGGGGATAGCCTTCATTCGATGAATATAGGGTCTCCAAAGGATCATGTTATAAATTTTTTCCCTATCGATAATGTAAAACTCCATCAAGATGGTTTTTAGACCAAGCATGACTGGAAGAACCATGGTTCCAATCGAGGTCACTTTAAGACTATCGCGTAGCGTTTTCTTGTAAAGGAATAATTTGTCTCTCCATATCGCACCTTCTGCAAGAAAGAGAAAAGAACCACATTTACAATAGTCACGTCATCATTCATGGCTCTCTTAATGCAATTGTTATAAACCTAGACTTGTAAAAATAAGGCAAGATCACCTCTTTGGGCAATTTCAGCATCAAATGGCATCTTGTCTATATCGAAAACAAACCTAGTATCCCTATCATTATGTCCTAGAGGATGTATGTCAAAGTCAATATGATTTACTTGAGTGCTAGGATGTGGAATAACATGGATTAGATGAACAATACTTAGTACATTGAGTAACACAGAACAATGTGTAGGTGAATTCTATAGCAAATCTAGAAACAAAATATAAGAAAAGGTCTTTTTCAAATCTGATATTAAATCATAGGCTCTTACTATTTTTCAGATTATAGGAAGGTCATCCCGTGGAAAGGAAATAGTGGGTAAGGGTTATGAAATGTACTCCTTCGTCGATTTGTTGCATTAATTTTAGGCTCAACCTCTAGCTCAACTAATTTGAAGATTTTTGTATTATCACTTAAACCAAGGTTAAGAGTAACCCGAGAGTTGTTAAAGGTTGAGGCTTCATGGTCATTGTTTCCTATAGGAATTCCCTTCTTTATATTCTGAGGATTCACTTGGGAATCCCTTGGATGTTTAGTGTTCACATTTTGAGGTGTGACAGGTCTCATATCACTAGGTTGTAGGTTTGTTTCAGGATTTTCTAGGAACATGTCTATAAAGAGCTTCCTTTGGTTTTTAGGAAGTCTTTGTAGAAACTTGTTGCAATCGCAGAAAGTACTATTGTCATGACCTCGAACCTTATGTGAACCAAAATATAGGTTAGGGTCGTAATCTCTTAGCCTTTGATAAGCATCTTGTTGTTATTGATTATAACCTTAGTTGTAATCTTGAAATTAGTTGTTAGAACCATGATTTGATGCCCCTTGGCAAGATTTTTTATACCCGTTTGGGCCTTGGGTATGATTTTGCTTTTATGGCAAACGATTTATATCAAATGTGTTGACAAATGACACAGTGTTAGGGCCTCTTTGATTTCCCAAGTTATTATTTTTATTCTTACTGTTATTTGGAAGACTAGTGTTCTTGGCTTGATTAGTAGCACTATTCGTGGTAGCACCATGATTTTGATTCATGCCCTTAGTTCCTTGGTTGTTGGCACCATTTTTTTGATAATTTACATTATTTTTATTTGGGGATACCAATTTTCCATTAGGTCCGTAGATATTACGTCCACTGTCTATAGCGGCTTGGTCAATCCAAAGCGCACCTTCCAATACTTCCTCATAACTGTGGAAAGGAAACTTTTGGACTTCCTCCCTAGTCTCTTGATTGAGTGAGTAAAGGAAAAGATCACAAAGTTCCATCTATTCCATGTTGGGTGCACTTGTACAGGAATAGAGAACTTTGCGCCATCTTTGAATGAAATGGGTGGTAGATTCATTTTGCTCTGTCTAATATGCCAAAACTCTTTAATCCTTATGACGCAATGACTTATTCATGTCAAATGCTTTGATGAACTCAGAAACAAGTTGTTTAAAGGAATATATAGAAGCTTCTAAAATATAGTAATACCAATCCAATGTGATTCCTTCAAGGGTCTTTGGAAAGATCTTAGCCACTACATCATCCCAAGGAAGCAACTCCTTGATAGCAGTAGTGTAGGATTTGATATGAGCATTCGGGTCTCCTTCTCCCTTAAATTTTGGAAGATCTGGTAATGGGCTTGGAAGCATGACACCATGTATGGTGAAGTCAAGAGGCTCTTTTAAATACTCAGCATATGTACCCATTGTATAAGATTCCACCATTTAAGATCCTTGATGAGGAGGTGGAGGAGGAGTTGGATAAGCTGCATTATAAGCATTGATGGGAACGTATGGGGTCCCTTGATATAGTATGTAGGGAGCAGGAATGGCCTATGGGTCTATTTGGGGGTTTTTGCATACATATACATGTAAGGTGGGATAGTACCAGGATATGGACTAACAGATGTAAAACTAAGGAATGTCACATTGCCCATTGTGGCAGCATTTGAGAATGCACTTTTGGCTAGTCCTTACGTAGGATAAGCTTGAGAAGGATGAGGACCCATCCCTAGTGTGTCTAATCCTATGAGAAGATCACCTAGATTTTAATGAACCAGATAACCTTGTAATACAAGATATTGTGTCGGTTGCTCATTGGAACGGATGTATCCTTTGTTGTCAACTGGATACCCTGAGTTCTTCCCTACTACATGTGTTGATTGGGAACTTTGGGAACTTTCTAGTTCTCTAATCCTCCCTAATAAATTAGAAATGAGATCATTGGGAGAGGATTGAGTCCCTTTTTGGGGTGTCTGTGGCGTAGGTTTTGATTGAGTAGGCTCATGATACCCTGTCATGAATTATTCAGAGTTGTAATTCTTGTCTTCCTCAGAAGTAAGAATCTTAAGTTAGGCGTTCAAAATCTCATAAGTTGTAGCCTTCATTCTATCCAAATAATCATCTATCTAACAAAGAGGATTAACTATTTTTTTGAATATATCATCTTATGTTGATTGCATGGAAATGTGAGGTCTTGAAAAGACTCTATGGTAAGAACCTATTCCATTTTTGATAACAACATGGTTTGCATTGGGTTGACCGTATTGCATGTTTAACGATTGATCAACCTCCTCCATCCTTACATAGCTAATGGGGTTTGAAGTGTAACTAGGGGAGGTTTGAACGTTGCTTGTGTAATTTTCAACCCACTTCGAAAGAGAAAGGGATTATTGTGGCTGCACATTGGTGTAATATCTATCAAATCCAAATGGCCCACCAAACTCTCATCCATACATATTTTAGAAAGTGTAAAATACCTACCCAAATAGGGGAAGAAATGGAGAGGTGAGTTGATAGCAATGAAAGAAAAGGAAACAAGAAGGAATTAATCCTTCACGTTGAGATCACCAATTTGTATGGATGAAAATTGACATGCAACCTTCAACCGTACTCAACCCCCTGTGTCAGAGCAGCCGATGTTGAATGTGTATGGATAACTATAGGAGGATCAATGACTAAGATCTGGTAGTGTGATCTCCTAGTAGTTGAGTTGGCAAAGGGTAGATTTAGAGGCTATGAATGGGTAGCTTAAATTCCATATGGTTTGTTTGCCTAACTTGGTCTAAGTGTTGATCTAGTTTGAAATGTCCCAATTAATTAAGTTGAAACTAACAATATATGCTACTGTTGAAAGGGAAACTAATCTAAACAAATCACAAAACTAAAATATTATAATCACAAACAACAATTCTCTTCTATTCTAAATAATTAAAATATTTCTACACTAAAACTAAACAAGTGAGATAACCCAGTGTGGTTATTCACCTGTGCTAAGTGTATTAAAACTAAACTAACTTAAAACAAGAAATTTTCCAAATGATCTATGATTTATAGACAACCTCCTTCAGATATTCTCTCCTTCAAACCCACAAGGATGGGAAGACGAGGATCTGTCACTAGGAACTGTTATTAATTATTTAAATCCTCTTGGAAATTAACTAATTACTTGCAAATGAAAGGAAATTGATTTCTACTCTATTTGATATGATGTAACAATGATAAATTACAGGAATGAAGGAAATTAAACAAATCCAACCTGGAATTCACATAACAGAGGTAAATCTAATTGTGTGATGAGTTGTCCCCTTAGTTTTTCCCTTTCTACCTCTGTGTTTCCATATGAGTCCAAGGAAATGGGAGTGCAAAGGCAGCAGTAGGAGAAGGTGCTTGAGTAATGGTAGCTTAAAGGTGTAATGGTTGTAATTCAGGTGGAAGAGGTATAGCACAAGTGAACAGGACCTTGGTGTGTAATTTCCAATAGGATTATGGCAGCAATACTATATAAGATACACAAAATTCTTAGGCCATTTGCTTCAATACAAGCATGAAATATTTAGGAATTGGTTAGGATGTGCCTTCATACACAAGGCAACCTTGTAGTGCCAAATCATTGGGTGAAGAGGTAGTTTAAACTAATTAGATATATTTAAAAATAGAATAGGGAAGGAATACCATGCAAATAAGACCATTTTTAGGAAATTTGGTTCATAAATGCACCCTAGAAGTCAAGTTAAGTGAAGTGTCACATGTTAAAACCACGCATTAAGAGTTCTAGAAAAATCATGTAGGACTACCGCCTGCGCGCAGGTGGCGGCGATCTAAGGACACCGCCCAATCTTGGGAGGTGGTCTCAAGACTACCGCCCCACCATGGGAGGCAATTTCAAAACACCTCCCAAGTTGCGTGACAAACACAGGACCTTCACCCAATCCTAGGTGGTGGTTTCAAAATTTCCACCTGGGTAAGGCATTGGATTTAACAATGAAGCTCAAAACATGCATAAAGTGGGAAGCTAGAAGAAAGCATGAAAAGGATAAGTAGGGATGTCTAGGCTATAAATGGGTTTAGGAACTCGAACACCTTCTAAAAGGATATGAATCATCATTAAGGAGCTTTTGTTATTGTTTTTCCAAAAATGTAGCACGTGTAATTTTGGGTGCGTACAAAACCCTTGCTTCTCGCCTCAATAAAATCAAGAAGAATAAAAATGTATTGATCCCGATGAGGGTGTTACGAGATGCCTTGTGTAATCTCAAGAAGGGGATTAGGAATTTAGGGAAAAGATCCTGAAAGAGGGACCTAGAGCTTATTGACTTAGAGGCCAGACTTCTGAGGGTCAAGTCCACAACTGATACCATTCTCATTATCAACAAAAACCTCATACAAGCTGAAAGATTGTCATCAAAGGATTGAAACCCAGAACAGAACCATCAAGGGGATTCAAGTAGATTATGTTATGCAAGAGCAACAAATTTATCTACTTCAAAACTAGGTTTCTTTTGAGGAGGCCAAAAACAACATGAAGCTAAGTCTGAGTTCTTCTAACAATGATGAGACAGATACAGGTGACAACTCGGGTATGGTTGCGGCCGACAATCAGGGTAAGTCTCAGGAGGAGGTTAATGCTGGCACTCAAACTAAGGATCAAGAGGTCAAACACCAAGAGAGTCATTATCAAAGTGGTTGGTTCGAAAGATGGTGGTCTAAGCTCCAGGACCCGAAGCAAGGATACTGAGAACTAATGGCGGGCTTTTTGCAGCCCTTATCTTTTCTGTTGTTTTTTCTGTTTTTGGTCTTGGTTTAGTTACTTACAAAAAAATACATTAATATGCAAATTGTTTAGTTTGGCTCTATTTTGTGGGGGCCTAGTTGTCAATTTTTTTACTCTGCCTCCTTGGCTTCGTTGGTGTTTTTTGCTTAAAAACTTGCTTCTCTTTTGTATGGGGTTTTTTGGTCCCCGTTTAAAACCAAACCTTTTTTATCTTATCTAAAAAACATTAAGTACCTTGGAGATATATTTATAACTCATCCCTTGGTCAATACTCCAAGATTATAGAACTACCTACCTATAATCTTGGGCAAGACTTGACTACATCTTCCACTTTACAATGAGATAAATGTGGAAGGAATTTTATTCAAACACTACAACTTCATATTTAACTACTTCTTCTTCCTCTTGACAAGGAGACAAATATGGAAGAGATCTATTCAACTACTTCTTCCTCTTGAAAAAGAGAAAAATATGGAAGAGATCTAATCAAACACTACAACTCTAGATTTTACTACTTATTCTTCCACTTGACAAGGAGACAAATATGGAAGAGATTTAATCAAACACTACAACTCTAGATTGAACTACCTCTTCCTCTTGCACTTGACTACTTCTTCCACATGACAAGGAGATAAACATGGAAGATAATTAATCAAATATTACAACTCTAGATTGAACCATCTCTTCCACGTGCACTTAACTATTTATTTTCATTTGCCAAGTTTTCTCTTGCATGATTGAATCTTTCAACATGACAGTTGTCTTGCCATATTCTCATCCTTGATTTTCTAATCCTTACTATGAACTCATTTGGAATAATATCTTCAAACATTTTTGGGTTTTGTGATCCTTGTTGTAAGCTTTCCAAAACATCTTGAAATTCTCATTTTCGTTGAGAAATGAGGGAGAAATCGTAGTTTTACTGAACCTATGTTTTTTGTCTTATTTACTTTTCTCCAACCTTATTCATTGAAACTTAAAATGAAGATATATCCTCAATTATTGTTGTTGTGTAAAAACAGAGAGGTTTTTCCTCTTAATAATAATAGAAACAAAAACCTCTCTCATATTCTCATTTGGAGATCTTCAACTTTGGTTAGAGTGAATCTGATGTTGCATGTGTGAGTCATGCACTTGAAAACTGTTTCTTCAAATGATGATATATTTGAAACTATTATTTTTGTGTAAAAACGGAGAGAGGTTTTTCCTCCTAATAATAAGAGGAACAAAAATCTCTCTTAGATTCCCATTTAACGTTCTTTAATTTTATTTAGAGGATTATTTTGTTGATTCTGCTAGTACTACGGTTGAAAAACTTCTTATAATGTTGATATATTTAAAAATATTATTGTTGTATAAAAATGGAGAGAAGTTTTTCCTCCTAGAAATGAGAGGAATAAAAATATCTCAAATTCTCATTTAGAGTTCTGAAAATTTAGTTACATACATTCTTGTGTTGATTACGTAAGTCCCGTGCCAAGGTGATTCTTGCGCTGATACACCAATTGAATCTTGTGCGCAGTCATGCGTTGGTCCACTAATTGAGTCCTAAGCCCAAGTCATGTGCTCTTTGTATTGTGAGTCATGTGATCTTTGCTTTATGAATGTTTCAATATTTGTGATTTGTGTGCTCTTAGTTATGCGAGTATTACACTTGTTGTAATACATTTAAGAGATCAAATGACCTGCTCATGCACAATACTACATTCTAACTTACAAGAAATATTAGGAAATGAAAACATTCATATTGAATAAAAATTTAAGTATAAATCAAATATATTCTACATTTAATATTAAATAAGTTATATAGTTCTTAAGCCTGCATCTAAATCCACTTTATAAGAGAAAGAATAATGTTATTTGGTGTAAAGGATGAGACTTAATTTGGTCTCATCACTCCCTCACACTTAACTTCATGCATGTTGTTGATTTCAATGAACATTTTTATCTTGAGTCATCTTTTTCTTCTTCTCTTTTTGTACAAGACTAATCATTTTTTTATAAAATCAGTATTTTTTTCTTTTCTTTCCTTTCCAAAATCAACATATATATCAACTCTTCTCGTATGTAGTTTTCAAAATATCTTTGAAGGCTTGTATATTATTCTTCCCCACACTTGGTTGTGAGATCTTTTTTTCTTCCTTCTTCTTCTTCTTCTTTTTTTCAACACCCAAGTGTTTTATCTGTTGTTACAAGCCTTATTGGAAAATAAATATTTTTCTTTTGTATGTGCTCTTACAAGTGGACTTATCTGTAATCAAAACAACTAATAACATTATTTAAGAATAAAAAGATAGAATATACATGTACCATATTTTGATTTCATTCATGTTTTCTTCTTGTTGCACAAATTTCATTTCTGTAATGTTAGAGAAAACAGAAAGTCAACTCCTTTGCTTCCAACACTAATTTTTTTATCTTCAAAGGGCTCCAATTTTACAAATTTGAACAAATAACATATCAGCTTCAAAGGACTCAAACTCCACATATTTGAAGAAATATCAAATCAGCTTCAAAGGACCCAAACTCTGCATATATAAATCACCTTCAAAAGACTCCAACTTCACAGATCTGAAAAAATAATAAATCAACGTCACAAGACTCCAACACTACAAATTTGAAATAAATAAAAAATTATTTTAAAGATGTGTGTGTGTGTATATTGCAGTTGGGAAAAGAAGCCATTTGTTGGTTTTCGAATTTCTTTTTTTTTTGCAAAAGAACCACCATTTGTTGGTTTTCAACTCTTTCCTTTTTCACTTTTTTTTTAAGAAAAGAGTTGTCATTTGTTGGTTTTCAACTCTTTCATTTTTCTCCTTTTTTTAGCAAAGATTTGTCATTTTTGGTTTTCAACTCTTTCATTTCTCTTATGCACTCCTTGATCATCCATGCAGTTGTTTATATCCACATCCTTAGCTGTATGTGAGCCCGTTATTAAGATCTCTTTGTTCTACAAAAATAAATTCTTTTGCAAAAAAAATTCTTTGGTATCAAGAGACAAAAGAAAAGTGGTACTTGCATGTTGACAAAAAAAAAACCTGCATGAGTTAAAATCAATGCATTTAAACCATTTTCTTTTAGCAAAAGCATTCAATATGATATCTTCTTTTTCATCTCGGTAATAACAAGACTTGGTAAGCATTTTCCTTCCTCTGTATATCTCTTTCAATCATACAATGAGGTTTGATGTCTCTCTGGCTATGTCTTTATGTTTATTCAACTCTGCATTGATGTGAATGAGCAAAGTTTCCCCTGTAATATTTAATATTCTGCACAAGGCTTATTTTGGGGGGCTTGTTTATGGTCATTCTTTCATTAATCTCTAATTCTACAGAAATAAAAAAAATCTAATATAAGCTAAGGATTTGTAAGAGATTCATGTTTCATTCAATGAAATAGCTCTAAAGTTACATGTTGTCACTACTGAGATATTTTTATATCATCTGAAGGAGTAAATACTAATAAAATTTCTCTCACTAAGCCCAAGGATTTAACTAAGAAAATAGAAAAATTAAAACTAATGTCTAAAAGGAATGTTAAACCAATATCTCCTCTAAGTTAAAATTTCGTAAGAAGTTTTTGTTCCATATACTCCAAAGTAAAAATAATCTTGTTGTCACTATAAGGTCTTTTAAAAGAGTTATGGAAAAAGATTTCTAAATGGAAACTTACGAAATTATTCTCACTAATCTTAACTTAGCAACTTACCCCTAATGACACATGTCCCCAACAACGGCACCAAAAATGATGAGGGTCATTGTAGTCCTCATCATTTAATCACAAAGAATGTCAAAACCAGGCAATGTCCGAGGCTATTTGCAAAAGGCGCTTACAAGAAATAATGATCTTACAATTCTTTGATCTAAAACTAAAAATGCATGAAAGGAAACTCAATAACTATTATCTTATTGTATCCATCTAGTTTGATCAATATCTATTATCTCATCTCATCCAATATATTGTCTCATCCATCATCCTATCACACCTTATCTATCTCATCCAATCTTATCCAATCTATCTCATCTTAAGTCCACTTTTGTGGCCATCTTTGTGTTCCCTCTTGGGGCATCATATCTCACATTTTCCTATCTCTCCTTTTTGGTCATCTTTGTGTTCTTTTCCAGGGCACCATTATTTTCATCATCATACTCATCCTGTTTGGATGCATATTATTCACTAATTCCTCATGTATGAAGGATTTTATATTATTTTCACATTTGGTTACGCATGATTTTTATGTGTGCCTATGACCCGTTGGTCCCCATGACTTTCACATCCATTTGAGTGGTTTCCCATTGGATCCCCACCATCTCGTAGTGGTTTTTTCCTACTCACAAGTCCGTAGGACATTGTCCTTGTCTCCATTAAGGTCATTCCCTTTATTCCCAGTTGAAGTGACTCCTAGAATCACTCTTATAGTTTCTATTGTTGATTGAATCCTTTTTCTTGGGGAATTATGCCTCGCTTTCTCTTTCTCATTCTTTCCATCCTTCTCATCTATCTCTTTCAAACTTATGATTGATTCCCATTATATCATCAATCCCTAGTTTTAGGGGGAACACCTCATCAATAATCATCCATCATCAATCATCTTGTCAATCCCTTCTTGTTTTTGTCTCACAGCTTGCCCAATGCAAACCACTTGATAAAAAGAGGCAAATGTAGACACCAAAATTTGGTATCACTACCCTCTTCACCCCGCGTTCGTTATCTTTCACCATGGTCACTCATTCAAATTTCCCCTTTCCCTCTTAAATCCCATTTATTTGAATTTCCCACTTTCCTACATTATCCCATCATTTATTTTATTTCCCCATAATTTATTTTAATTCACCATTAATCTCATTTAATTAATCCCTAATCATATTTATTATCCTAATCACATCCCATTGATTATCCCTATACACATTTATGTTCTATTTTATCTTCCATATGCCCTCATTTAATAATTTCATCTCCCCTTTGCCTTTATTTAATATTTTCCTTCCTCTCAACCACCTTTTATCAATCCCTAGGTTCTTAACCACCTTCATTGAATAAGTCCATCTTCCTTATGCATTTATTTAATATTTTCCTACCTCTCACTTACCTTTATTAAATGTTTTCTTGTTCTCCACATCCATCCATTCATCATGTAAATACACCCATACCCCTTCCTTCTTAGAGAGAGAGAGAGATCAAGGATGCAATTTGGATATCATAAGAGGGAATTCTTTGAGAGCTTAATATCTTCTTTGTATTTTTGTGTTTACTTCTCATCTTCAGCCCAGATTACCTTCGACTTATCCCAATCGTCTGTCAACCCTATCTTGAGTTATCAAATCTATCCATTCTCTCACATCCTTTCTGTTTCCATAGCTTTCCCATATCAGATCTAGATCTAGTCTATTTTTCTAGTTTCTATCTTCAGATCTAGATCTACCCAGATCTAGCCACAGAAGAGCTTGTAGGTATGTTTTGTAGGTTCCTCTCATCTAACCATAGTCATCGTCGACTGGTCATTTACAATCCTAATTCACATTCGACCTAGTTAGGTATGGTTTATTTATGTCAATTTAGATCAGATCTACTTCTATTATCTTAAATCCATGTTTTCAGTTTTGTTATCTCAAATTCTGCACTTTATATCAAATTCATATCTATTTAATTCATCTATCTTTATCAAATACGGGGGTTGACATCTGCATATGGAAGTTAAATCTTCTTGGAACTGAATTCATTGGGAAACCCCCTCAATTACCATCTAATACATTTTCCTCTTATTTATCTTTGTTGTGTAGGTTCATCAGATTTGTAGCAAGGAGGAGATATATTTATGCCTATCCACATCATCGTCGTCATCTCGAGGTACCTTAAACACTCACATGTTTTGAGTTACTTATTTATTTTAGTACTAAATCACTAATCTGAACAAGAGCCAAGGAAATTTCATCAACATTGGGTGAGTATAAAGGGTGTTGAAGTGCATTTCAATATCTAAAAACCTTCAGGACCTTTACCAAAAGAAGAGGGAATGAATTAGTTTGATTCATTATTGAAAACTCACGAGACCTTGTTTTGAAGGGTGGAGCAATTGAAACCTTGAGCATTTACATAGTTTAATATTACATGAGGCCTTACCATAGGTTCCTAAACATTCACACAAATCTTATCCATGTGCTTAGAGGCATTGGAAACAAGAATTAAGTCTTTTATTGCAAATTTATTCATTCCAAGCATATTGTGCAAGACCCTTAGGGTTTAAGGCGATAATTTTTTTGTGGCCAATAACTCACTAAAAAGGCTAAAAACTTTAGGAAATCATCCCTATAGTTGTCTAACTAGGATTTAAGAGGAATTTTGCAAAGAAATCACTACAATAAGGATAATTTGTTGAAATTCTACCATGAGAATTGTAACACCTCCTTAGAAGCCTAATTTGAATCCTAAGATAGTAGATTTGAAGCATTTTCAATAAAGAAAGGCTAAGTGAGTTTTTGTACCCCAAATGTAGGCCAAAATGGGTACTTAAAACAATTTTTTTATAAATTGAGGCATTGCACCAAAATATATATTTGATTTTGTTACGAAATAGGACTAGTAGAGAAGTATAGGTCTAGAAAGTAAAAGAGATAGAAAATGACATAAACATTGGGAATTGAGCCAAACCCTTTTTCCACATATTAGGATGTCAAAAGGGTATTAAAATAATTCTAGTTTAGTTGGGTGACTTTTAGATTTTTCTAAAGTATAACTCACCATCAACCTTGTTGTTAGGAAGCTTGATAGACAATTTTTGTAAAAAGAGATCAAATGAACTATTTCTTATGATTCCAATGCACTAGATGGTTGATTTGGCATGATTATAGGTTAAAGGGCATGTTGTAAGTTTTTCATCAATCATTTTGAGAATTTGAAGTCAGAAGTGCGGGTTTTGGAGGTTTCTTGAGGTGAGGAAAATTGGCAATCGGTAGGCTTAAAGGATTAATTGGAGTTGTTGAAACTAATTAACTTATTGGGCTGTGTGATTGTGTTTTATATGATCTACATCATTCATATCAAATATGAGAATAAGAATAAATTGACGAAGAAGAAGACAAAGAAAAGAAAGAAGCGATGAAGAAAAGATAAGTGAAGAAGATTACTAAAATGCCACCAAGATAAGTGGTTAGTGGAGGAAATAGAGAGAAACCTATAGACAATGAGTTACTTTTTGTGCTTTGAGAAACATACATGATAGATTAAGAGAATTAAAATTTTCTCAGAGAAGAGGAAAAACATTGGATGAAGACAATTATAAGGAAGAAGAGAAAGAAATAAAGGTAGAAGTAGAGAGAGAACCAGAGCAAGAATGACTAGAGGTTAAAATACTAAAGGTTGTCATGGGAGCAGGTACTAATCAAAGGATGAAGGTACTAAACTATGGTGGAAGCATGCATCCAAAAGAGCTGATAGACTAGATAGAAAAAATGGATAAGTACTTTGATTTTGAGAACATTGCAAAGGATAAGAAGGTAAATTTTACATATACAAAACTTATAGGGCATCATATTATTTGGTGGGATTTTATTTAAGAGGAAAGATTAAGTAGAGGAAAGGATAATATCAATAAATGGGACAAGGTGATCGTAAGGATAAAATGTAAGTTTATCCCCTCAGATTACCAGACTAGTTTATTCAAAAAGTTACAAAATTTGAGATAGATAGAAATGAATGTGACTCGACTATACTGAAGAATTTTACAAATTGGAAATGACATTTGGTCACATAGAGGATGATACCAAAGAATTGGCTAGATATTTGAATGGTTTGAGGCTAAACATGTAGGATGAGATCATCTTATTTAATTAGAGGACAGTGGAGGAGGCATACCAAGAAGCCTTGAAGGTAGAAGAGAAATTGTGTAGGAAGCAGACATGGTACTTAAGAGGAAGATGAGTGAGAGGAAGAGGACAACATTCAAACAGAGGACAACAACAAAAGAAAACACATGAGGAAGAGGTATCTCATAAACACAGAATACATATAGAGGTGGATATACTATAGGTGGTTATTCATACAGAGGAAGAGGTGGATTTGGAAGAGGAAGAGGTGATTTTACTGTTAGGTGCTTCAAATGTAACAATTTTATTGGTCATAGGTCATTTGAATGTCCTAAACATCCACAAGCAAGGAGCAAAAAAGTTAATGAGGCAAGAAGTAAATTTGCACATGCTTTGAAGATGAAGAGAGTGTGGCATCACCATCACTAGTGGAGGAACCTGAAGTAGGTGAAGCATTGATGATGAGGATAACCTTGATGAATGTAAGTAGGAGTGAAGAACTAGTTCAAAGAAGGACATTGTTCATAACCATATGCAAGGAAAGAGTAAATGTTACAAACTCGTCATTGATAATGGTAATACTGATAACTTAATTTCTTATGATATCGTTGAGAAGTTGAATTCAAAGAGAATGAGGCATCCTAATCCATACAAATTCTATTGGGTTCAGAGAGATCATCAGTGTTGGTGAGTCATCAGTGTTTAGTTAACTTTCAGATTGGTAGATATCATAATCGATTTTATGTGAATTATTTTCTATGGATACATGTAATATTTTTCTAGGTAGATCATGGCACTTTGATAGAAAATCTATACATAATGGATGGGTAAATACTTATACATTTTTGAAGGATGGATTTAGGAATACATTAAATCTACTCAAGGATAGGCAAGCATGGCATGAAGAGGATCCTAGAGTGATGTTTATGGGGTTGAAAGCATTTGTTCGGAGAGGGAGGAATATGATGTGAAATAAATCACAATCGGTATAGTTAAAAAGATGTGGGATTGGTTGAATGGTGATCCATAGGGATCCAAAAACACACCATTCCATCAGACCCATCAGCACCAAGAAGGATAATTGAATAAAATGAAGAAAAATGAGGTAAACGGAGGTTCTAGAAAGAATCTGTCGCTCTATGTAGAGCATGAGTATAGAACCGCCGCCCTATAGGGTGGCCATCCTATAACCGCCGCCCAACTAGGGTGGTGGTCTACAAACCACTGGTCTTCTCAAGGTGACGTTCTTGACACTTTTGAACAAGAAAGAGAAATCGAGCATGAATGGATGCAAATTTGAAGTGCCCGACTGTGTCTCTTCCCTCCTTGACATTTCCCATTCTCCAATGCACGGGAAGACATGGGAGAAGGCTATAAATACAAGGAAGAGCAAGAGAATTGAGGCATTCGAGATCCAAAGAGATCAAAGAGAAAATTAATTGATTGAGAGAAAGTGAGTAAGAACTTTAGTGTTGGAGAGAATTTGTAGAAAAAAGGTGTAGGAAGTAGAGCAAGCAAGTAATTGGGAGAAGGTTTTTACATTGTTATTTCTTCTATACTTATTGTAATCGCATATTTTGAATAATTGGCCAATATAAGTGGGAAGAAAGAGCAATTGGCCTTCCCGATTGGTTATCCTCTATTGGAGGTTTCTAGGATAAAAATTTTTGTATTGTGTGATGAGTTTAATTAGCATGCTCTGCAATTTTCTATTCTAAGCACTATATATTCATCACTAAGCTCTAAAACCTGTCATTTTCCAAATTTGAAAGAAGAACAACATTTTCGTGTGATTTCCTAAAGTAGAATTTTACGGATCATTTTGGTATCGAGTAAATTATATATCCGTAATCGTGGTATTTGATTCTTTCTTATGATTTGTATGATGGTGACAAGGTCCAAGGCAAAAAAAAATTACCTTCCGAGCCGGATATTTCTATAAAGAAGTGGAAACAGAGAATTCGAGCTCAAATGGAAGAAGAGAACTTGGTTTGTAGAGTTGATATGTTAGAGACCATGATGGATATATTACATAGAAAACAACAAGATTTTTCATATCTATAAAAGACAAATTACATTAAGCAAGATTCCATGGACTCAGTGGTTCGAGCACTGGCCAAGAAATTTGGTATCGGAAAGAGCCACAAAGAGGAAGAATGGGAAGAGCATGAAGAAGAGACACAAATTATAAGCGAGAAGGTAAAATCTTCTCATACACCTTTTAAAGTTGAAATGAAAGTGGAAATAAATAACTTTGAAGGACAAGTAGATGTATAATTGCTTGATAAGTGGCTAAAATAGTTGGAAGTTTATTTTAGTGTGCATAATGTTACTAAGGCATAAAGGATTACCTTTGCACGTCTCAAAATGGAAGGTCATGCTCTGGTTTTGTGGGAAACCCATTTAGCCACTTGTAAGAAGAAGAAACATCTTATTGTTAGTACTTGGAGAGGTTTTAAAGAATTTCCTAGAGCTAACTTCTATCATATTGGCCATAATACTGACATGATGATTAAGTGGCAGTACTTTAGACATGGCAGTGGTCAAAGCGTGCAAGACTACACTATGGAGTTTCAAAGACAAGCCATGTTGCTTAGTATGGACTTGGAAGATGAGGACATTCTAACCAAATATTTGTGAGGACTCCACACTCACCTTCAAAGGAAGGTAATCTCCACGAAGCCCAAGGATATCAATGAAGCTTGTCTATAAGAATAATACATTGATGATGAGAAGGAGCAAGGAGAATCGGAGCCAAAGGAAGACCATACAACAAATCAATAGGAAAAATAACAAGGGAAGACAAGTAGAAAAGATAAATGGAAAGGTAAACATGTCACTACTACTTTACATACTTGTAAAGATCTTAATAACTTTTTTAAGAATTGTGAAATAAATGGACACACGATGCCACATAATGGAAGTTACATTTGGAATTACACCCAAAGCACCGAACCAAGGATTCCAAGAATCCATGGACGTTGTGAAAATAGAAGGAGAGGTGGAGATTGATGATGATTCGAATGTAGACAAGAGGTTGGGATGCATGGCCACTAACATGTACAACATAGCATAAGAAGAAGAGATGAGTAAGTTATTTCAAATTAGAATCCAAATCAAGAAGAATAAGGTAAACACTTTAGTAGATTATGTTTCTTAGTCAAATTTGATTTTTGATGTGGTTATAGAACAGCTTGGTCTAGAGACTTATGCGCATCCACATCCATACCCATTGGGATGGGTGAAGAAGGGTGTAGAAATACAGGTTACAAGAAAGTGTAAGTTTTAGTTTGGGATAAATACCCAATATATTGATGTATTAAAGGTTGATATCATTCCACTTGATACATTTGATGTTGTCTTTGGAAGACCTTACTTGTATAACAGGGATGATGTGTTCATAAGGAGGGAGAACCGGTATAGATGGGTCAAGGATAGAGTCAGTTTCAACATCTGGGCACACCAAATCAAATCAAAGAAGGTTGTGGTAATTGTCAACCAAGCACCAAGACTTATTCATGGAAATCATTAGTTTATTTTACTTTCATTGGAAGAAAATCAAAATGGACTTGAGAGCATGAATATTTTGGATAACACTTGTCATTTTTATAGAAGAAGACACCATAGGAACTGCTCATTCAAGGAGAAAAACAAATTTTTGTTATGCAACGCCATATCGACCTACGGATTCACTGGACCTGACCATGGGGCATTAAGGAGAAGAGGAGATACAACAAACAGTGGTGACTATAGCAGAAGTGTACATGGAGAGAATTCAGCCAATCCATCTCAAGAGACAAATACAAGCAATAAGGACTAAACTACTATAGTATGGGGCCTTCGTCATACTTGAGAAGGTTTGAAGAGAAACCTTTAGGCCATTCTTCATGTAGATACACATGATAAAAAGTTGCAAGAACTCGCACCAACTAAAGCCATATATGCATGACAAAGAAGGAAACATACAGAATTTTCCTTCTAGAGAGGATTGTCATTGAGGTAACTCGGAGGAGGATGTAGCACTGGAGCAACAAACTAGAGATCCATGGGAGTCTTGGCAGGTTAGACAAGAGAAGATATCGAGGCAGACCCGATGGTACTCGAAGGATCAAGACAGGATTTTATCCATGTACCACTCCCCCACTAAGCTTTTATGTAACCAAAACCTCCTAAGCGGGGAGGTATGATCCACAGGATCCGAGAAAACACACCATTCCTTCGGACCCATCATCACCAAGAAGGAGAATTGAAGAAAATGAAGAAAAATTAGGTAAACAGAGGTTCTGTAAAGAACCACCGCTCTATATAGAGTGGCGGTTACAAAATCTCCGCCCTATATGGTGGTGGTCTTGTAACCGCCACCCAACTAAGGAGGTAGTCCAAAACTACCGGTCTACTCGGGGTGGTGGTCCTGATACTTTTGAACAAAAAGAGAAATGGAGCACGAATGGACGCATATTTGAAGCACCCGACTATGTCTCTTCCCTCCCTGACCATTCTCATTCTCCAATGCACAGGAGGACAGAGAAGAAGGCTATAAATACAAGGAGGATCAAGAGAATTGAGGCATTCAGATATCCAAAGAGATCAAAGAGAAAATTAATTGATTGAGAGCAAGTGATCAAGAAATTTAGTGTTAGAGAGGATTTATAGGAGAAAGGTGTAAGAAGTAGAGCAATCAATTAATTGGGAGAAGGTTTTTACATTGTTCCTTCTTCCATACTTATTGTAATCTATATATTTTGAATAATTGGCCAATACAAGTGGGAAGAAAGAGCAATTACCCTTCCCGACTGGTTTTCCTCCATTGGAGGTTTCTAGGATTAAAATTATTGTGTTGTGTGATGAGTCTAATTAGTATGCTTTGCAATTTTCTATTCTAAGCACTAGATATTCAGTCACTAAGCTCTAAAACTATCATTTTCCAAAGTTGCAAGTAGAACAAAATTTTCATGTGATTTCATAGATTTCCCAAAGTATAAGTTTACAAATCAAATAGAGAGGAAGAGTATCATAGAAACATACAAAGGAGATTGAGTATATGAAGAGGATGGATCTGCTAATCATATTGAGAGAAAAGATAATGATGAGATTTTAGAGGCAAACAACAAGGGACAAAATTCAGAACATAAGGTGAACATGTAGCAATCAGACCTTGTAAAGGAACAAAACAGTCATGAAGCGTGCATCGAATCAGTCTAAGGAGACACAATATTGCAAAACCAAGGAGAGAGAAAGCATGAAGAGGACATGGAGGTCAAGAATGAAGGATATACTCATATTTTGCAAACATATTTTTCTTTGAATGTTGTGCATATAGGTCTGACACTTGAAGTAATGAAGGAACGGTCATATAAGGTACTTACCTCAAGAAAAAGTTACAATTTTTCAATCTTGAGGGTGAAATGAACCATGAAGGGAAAAAAAAGATGCAAAGCACAGTTTGAGAGTAAAAGTTCATGAAGAAACATCACAAATGGAGATACATCAGGTGTATAATATCAAACGAGAAATGAAGGAAAACATACACACTCCTACAAACATTATTTTACTCAAAAATATAATCATTTCAAAGGCTAAAGAGAATGTAAAAAGCATGGTACGATGGAGGAAGATGAAGCAAACAAGGAGCTCAATTGGAAACTACCTTCAAAAACCCATGTGCAATTAGAAGCAAAGAAAGAAGGAGAAAATCAACTTATAAGCAAAGACACCGTGGGAAGAATTCTCTTTTCCCTTAGGAGTATAATGTAGGGGCATCACTCCAAGGGCTAATTTAGGAATGTTACAATAAATTTTGGCTTGATAAGGTATTTAGAGGTCCTAGGAGTCATTTTAAGGTGTTTTCGTGTGACTAACAATTCCAAATTCAAATTGTGGAGTTTTCCTCCATTTTGCATATTTGAAATTTTAAATATTTTTTGGAGCTAATTTTGGCTTTATTTCTTAGTGTAGGGGTTTTAGAGTTTGTCTTAAGAATTTTTAGGGGTGATAGGGTTAGTATGAAGTCTTGGAGTTCCTTGGTGTTGTTTATTTTGGCCATTTAGCTCATAAACTTGTTGTATCTCATTTATTTAAGATGGTAACCTCCATATGACCTCTTAATGAGGTAACAATGCATATAAAACATGGTTTATTGTAACGAGGAGGTACAAAACTCAAGAAAGAGGTATAAAATCTTGTTTTGTAATTGTATTTGAGATTGATCAATCGAATGGGATAGAGGAATTGGAGCTCCAAGAATTTTATTTGTGTTATTTGGATGCATGCATACAGTGTTGAATGGAATATGGTGTATGAACTATCAAAAAGACAAGGAAATAGTGTGTGTGTGTTGTCTTCTTAAGGTATACATTATTGACACGTGTTCAATCATCTCTATTTTATAACTTTGGAGGAATATTTTTTTGTTTATTTGTTCAGAACAATCTCATACAGCCTGTAGCAGAGTATATTTGTTAGCACAATCAAGCAAAAGGTGGGTTGAACCAAGATAAGAAAGGAATACTTGAAGTGGGTGAGTATAAAGGGTTTTGAAGTGCATTTCAAGATCTAAAAACCTTCAGGGACCTCTACCAAGGAAGAAGAGGGAGTGAATTAGTTTCAGTCATTGTTAAAAACTTGTGAGACCCTATTCTAAAGGGCATAGCAATTGAAACCTTAAGCATTTACATAGTTGAATAGTGCATGAGGCCTTACTATCAAGAGCATAGGTTCGTAAATGTTCACACAGATCTTATCCATGTGTTTAGAGGCATTAGAAACAAGAATTAAGTCTTTTATTGTAAATTCATTCATTCTGGCCATACTGTGCAAAACCATTAGGGTTTGAGGATAAGTTGTTTGATGCCCAAGAACTCACTTATAAAGGCTAAAAACTTTAGGAAACCATCCCTACAACTATCTAACCAGGATTTAAGAGTAATTTTGTAAATAAATCACCTGTAATCATGATAATTTGTTGACAATATACCATGAGAACTATAACACCACCTTAGAAGCCTAATTTGAAGCCTAAGATAGTAGTTTTGAAGCATTTTCAACAAAGAAAGGCTAAGTGAGTTTTTATACCCCAAATGTTGGCCAAAATGGGTACTTAAAAAAATTATTTCTTTGTAAATTGAGGCATTTCACCAAAAGATATACTTTATTTTGTTCTCAACTAGGGCTAGTAGAGAAGTATAGGTCTAGAAAGTGAAAAAGAGAGAAAAGGACATAAACATTGGGAATTTAGCCAAACCCTTTTTCCTACACCTCAAACTACCAAAAAAGTATTAAAAATTAATTCTAGTTTGTTTGGGTGACTTGTATATTTTTTAAACTATAATTCACCATCAACGTTGTTATCAGGAAGCTTGATAGATAATTTTTGCAAAAAGAGATCAAATGAACTATTTATTGTGATTCTAATGGACTAGATGGTTGATTTTACATGATTAGAGGTTATAGAGCATGTTGTATGGTTTTCATCAATCATTTTGATCATTTGAAGTCAAAAGTGTAGGTTTTAGAGGTTTCCCATGTAGATCCATAGGGATAAGCAAGGAAGAGGATATCAATGGAAGATTTATGTAAATAATACACAGTTAAGACTTGTATACGGGAAACAAAGATATCTTTCAATTCTACTAAATCAAAATAGTGTACTTCTTCTATTGTAATAAATACAATTAAACAAAGCTTAAAGAAATTCAAATACACCCCAACCTAGTTACTATTGAACTGTGATATAATTTTATATGTGGTGTTGCTTTTTTGTCTCCTCGTCTTTCTTTCCTTCCCGAAAAATGATATCTAGATAAACCTAGAATGTGCAAATTGATAGCTAATAGTAGAAAAGTGAAAATAATTGGTTGGTTGGTTGGTTGGTTGTAATAAAATGACTAAAAACATATGGTAAGAAGGAACAGAGAAAAGAATTGGTTTTCAGTGTAATTCCTCTCAAAACATTAGCAAAGATAACTTTACATCCAAAATGTGAAAACTCCAACCCATCATTTGGGTGAAATCTTGGTTTTTATAAAACTTGGGGAAGAATGAGTCTAACAACACATGTCCATCAAGAAATGAAAACACATTAAAATCAAGGGCATTCAACACTCTAAACATAGTAAACCAAGAAGAGAATTCCAATACTGAAATCCAATGAGCCTAAAAATAGACAAAATGGTTGAGAAATGAGTGAGAAAATCACTCCTAAAATCTAAACATGCATTAAAAAATGTGTGTTTTAACTCTCAAATTTAATGTGATAGGACCATTGGTCTTGACAGAGAAATGGTTGTGTAACTATCCTGGCAGTTATGTAACATACACTAACGAATAAACACAAAAGGGGGAAAAGGTAACTTTCGAAAAGAATAAACTGACTACTTTGAAAATAAGGATAAAACATGTCATAATAAACATGCAAAGGAGAGGAGAAGGATTTGGGCTTCATTGTTACTCTGGAGAAGGTTTTTCTTTATCATTGGAGACTTATCGCGTTTCTGTGTTACACAGTGTAATTTTCAGGTGCGTACAATAACTTGAAAATTTAATTATTATAAATGCTCAGTATATCGTGATTATGTATTGATGGAAATTAGATAAATATGAAATGCAAATCTATATGACTTAGCTATAAATCGGTGAAATTTATAACCCATAGGTCCAAAGACCGAACCTAGTTCTAAAGGATGAGTAATATATTTTTGATTTATGATTCAATGGATTACTCTTCCATAGAAAAGCAATCCATTTATCTTAATTATGAATTTGGAATCTACTTTATGATATGACCATGTATATGGCATGTTTTTCTAGATCTTGTGGGGAGAAAATCTAGTGATTTTATTTTATGGCCGAGAGGATGCCTTAGACTATGAACATGATAAGATTTTTGGACATATCAATGAATATATTATATATTGGAGGTGACTATGGAAAACTGAATTTATGATTCTTTAATCAAAATGCTTGTAATTGGTATGGGACAATTGTGAGAGTTCTTATTGTTTAAGTGTTACTCCTAATTTGGAAGGACATGATCATTATTAATCGGGTGATGGAACAATTAACATAATGATGAGGGTTATGAGACTGTATGATTTCATACATTATCTATTGATTGTATATTAATTGTTATCATTTGTAAATCTTATATACATTATTATTAAACTTGAAATACATAAAACTAAAAACATGTATATGGAAACTATTATGGACAATTATAGTCCTTTTGTATGTAATAGCAAACTAGGCTTAGGAGTCTTACAATAATAACTTGGTATGGGACACCGAATAAGGTTATAATTGCTTTCATCATATTCATGGTTTGTTTTTTATCATTTAAGGATAACAAACTACGATTAGGATCCTTGTATCCTTAATGTGAACAAGTGGTAAGGGAATATCATGAAAATTGGTGTTGTTTGTGTTCTAATTCTAGCTCACCATTGTTGTTAACATGGAGATAGAGATGCCTTTTTGAAAATTATCCATTGTGAAAAGAGTATGTTTTGAGAAATGTGTTATTGGATTAAGGAGTGACCTATATAGGAGTTAGGTAACTTAGGTATAGTGGATAGAACATGACAAGTGCTTAGCGGGTAAGGTATGGATTAAATAGATCCAAGCCCTACCATCATCATGTAGTTAAATAAAAGAATATAATCAACAATATGTTACAGAAAATTATCAACATTCATGAAGGAAAAATCAGTTGTTTATAATCAGTATTATTCAGTCTTCTATTAAAGGGAAATAAACGTATAAATGGAATACAAATAGTCAACAATCGGTAAAGAAAAAAATTCATGATCGAGAAATGGTGCAACTCCCAAGGACCTGTGATTTGCCTTTGAAGCCACGATTTGTCCTTGGAAGGCCCCACTATCTTGTATGGAGGGTGGCATTACCATTTAAGGAGGAAACATTAATTGTTTTTATAGTCATTTAATTAATGGAAAGCATTTAATATAATTATGGTCGATGACAAATGTATTTACAATGTTAAAATAAAATATGGTTAGTTAAATTAAATGAAATGGTGTGTCGATTGGAAGAAAATATGCCTTTTCGAAAGGGTATGAATGGCTATATAAGGAAGTTCATTTGAGATTTATTTTCAAGCATCCAAGTTGAATATTTTAAGGGAAAGAGAAGAAGAGAGAAGAAGCATAAGAGCATATTTTTAGAGCAGCAGATCTAAAGTTGAAAAGAAGAGTTTCTATCATTTTTGAGACAACAATAGTTCAAAGGTAGTAAGGAAGTTTTGTAAGGAGGTTGGTGCCTTAATATTTGAAGAGATTGGTGTCTCTTATTGAATTGGTTCTTGGCAAAAGGGGTTGGTTCTCCACTCGGTTGGTTCCTACAAAATTGTAATTTGGAGATTGGTGTCTCTAGTAAGTTAGTGCCTACAAACATTTGAGAAATATATTAAGAAATGTTTTCTACGTGGTTTTTCCCGAAAGGGTCTTCACATGAATCTGGTGTCTTCTTGCATTACTTTGTGTTGTGTTCTTTAATTTTTTGAATATCTAAATCGTGAATATAAGATTAAGTGATTGAAAATAAAAAGAATATATTATATCGATTCACCCCCTCTTAGTATAATCTTGTGCTTAACATTTGGTATCGAGAGGGTTCCTTTAGGAACAACCTAACCATTGAAAGGTAGATCTCAAAGACACACATGGCTAGTCACTCAATACCAGAAGGTTTCTCCACAAATAAGGCACCTTTGTTCGATGGAATGAATTATGCATTTTGGAGTATAAGGATGCAAACTTATCTAATGGATCTTGGTTTTGATATTTGGCAATCAATTTTAGATGGTTATACAACCCCACAAACTCTGCCAACATATCAAGTTAGAGAGCAGAAAACAAAAATAATGTAAAAGCTATGAACACAATCTTATGCGGTCTTTTAGAGACTCAATTTGTTAAGGTCATGCATTGTGAATCTACAAAATATATTTGGGAGAAGCTTAAGACTATCTATGAGGGTGATAATAAGGTGAGAAAAGCAAAGCTCCAAACACATAGGAGGCAGTTTGAGAGTCTGAAGATGAAGGATGAAGAAAATATTGTGGGATATCTTCTTCGTGTTGATGAAATTGTTAATATCATTTGAGGGCTCGAAGAAAAAGTAGAAGAGTCCATGATCATCCAAAAGGTACTAAGATCCCTACCATTAAGATTTGATGTGAAGGTTTCTGCCATTGAAGAGATGAAGGACCTAGATAAGTTGAACATGGATGAACTACATGGAATACTTATGACATATGAAATGAGGACTGAATTTGAAAGACCATCAAAGAAGGAAGTAACATTCAAAGCCTAAAAAAAAATTAAAGAACTCTGAATCAAGTGATAGCTCAAGCAACGAAGAAGATGAGAAGGAAGCTTTGTTCATACGAAAGCTAAAGAAAGGATCAAGAAAATACAAAGGTAAGTTACCATTCAAATGTTTTAATTGTGGTAAAATTGGTCATTTTGTAGCTAAGTGTCTAGAAAAACAAAATAACGATGATGAGGAGAGAAAACCTAAGTTCAAAAAAAGTTTTAAAAAAACAAATGCAAGAAAAGATTTGGAAAGTAGAAGAAAAGATTATACTCCAAGAGGGGTAGAACTCATCCAAAGAAAGCGGGGTAAGTGACTCTGATAGAAATAATGAAGAAATATTATTCATGGCTATAGAAGATAATGCTTCCACAGAAAAGATGACTTGGAAGAAGATGAAGATATGGAAGAAGAATGTGAGGTAAATCTTGAAGAACTTATTTGTGCTTTAGGAGAGATAAAAGCACTCAAAAAGAAGAATCAGAAACAAAAGCTACAACTCCATAAATATGAAGAAGAGAATCGAATTTCCGAGGCAAGGATATCACAAAGTCTTGAAGAGTCGGAGAAAATAATCATTGATCTGAAAACCTAGATCGAAGAAGCAAAAAGAATTGAGGAAGATTTAAGAAGTCAGCTAAAGATGAAAGAAGAAGATTGTGAGAAGTGTGAGTCTAAGATCGTTGCTTTGAGAAAGGACTTAGAAAAGGAAAACGCCAAATTGATGAACAACTTGAGATTTGAGAAGAGCACTGAGGTTCTAGATGAGATTCTAGAGCGTCAAAGGTCACTATTCAACAAGTCAGGTCTTGGCTATGGAGAAGAACTAGAGAAGGCTTCAAAGTCTACCGAGCTCCCGAAGAAGACAAGTGCAGAAAAGGCCAAGAGCTATGCAGAAATTCTAAAGGAACCCACAAAGAATGAAAGTAGGAAGGAAGAGGACATCACAAAGACCAACACCATCCACAAAGAAGGAAATGGAGAGAATAATTCCAAGAGATCATTTGTTCCAAGACATATGAATATGACCAAGTTTGGAAGTTCCTTCCATGGTTATTGTTTTTATTGCAATCTCTTTGGTCATAAGAAGATAAATTGTAGAAAGCGAATGAAAGATAATGAAGCTAGGAGAAAAATCAAAGGTGCCCATGGAGTTTCGAATAGAAACTACAATTCATTTGCTCCCTTATCATACTATAATGAGGATGTTATTGTCTGTTATAATTGCAACAATTATGGACATATAGCACGTTTTTGTAGAAGTGTGTTTGAATCCTCTAGACAAGATCTTTAGATATAAAGAAAAAGGAACCTGCAAAGATCTAGAAAAAGAAGAAAGAGGAAGTTGGGAAAGATAAAGAAAAGTACATGCTTGTACAAATGACATTTCATGCATGGGATGAAGGGCAGCAGTGGTACATTGATAGTGGATGCTCAAGACATATGACTAGCAATAAAAGCAAATTTATCTCATTGAAGAAAGTAAGTGAAGGTACCGTGAAGTTTGGTGATAATGCCACGACAAAGATAGCAAGAAAAGGTACACTTATCCTAGACAATGGAAAAAAACACAAAAAAATGTTTTATATGTTGAAGGAGTAAAGCATAATCTTTTAAGTCTAAGCCAAATGTGTGATTGAGGAAACACACTTGTGTTTTATTCTAAAGGAGGTAAAATTAGAAAATAAAACACATGAGAACCAGTTACGAGATGCCCACTAACCACACAAAATCTATACATGTTCAATGATGTGAAAGGAGATTAATGTTTCTTGATTCAAATTGAAGAAAGTTAGCTATGACATAAAAGGATGGGTCATATAAAATTTATAACCTTGTAAAAATCGAAGAATGAGCAAGCGGGGTTCATTTTAAGAAGACCCCTTTGAAAAATTGCTTTCGAATCATCTGCTAATCTCGTGAAATTACTTTTGAATCATTTGTGAATTTCCAAAAAAATGTTTCGTGGTGAAGGCGATTTCACAAAGCATTGGTCCCTTGTTTTTGCATTTATTGCCAAGGAGGTTGGACAAGGGTTGGACAGTGGGTTAAACGGGTGAGTTAGATGGGTGGGTTGGACGTGTGGGTTGGATGGGTGGGTTGGATGAGTGGGTTAGACAGGTGGGTTGGACAGGGGGTTGGACAGGTGGGTTAGATGGAGTGATCTAGACATGAGGGTTCGACGGGTGGGTTAGGTGGGCGGTGGTTGGATGGGTGGGTTGGACGGATGGGTTGGACATGTGGGGGTTGGATGGGGGTTGGATGGGTGGGTTGGGCGAGTGGGGTTGGATGGGAAGGGGTTGGACAGGTGTCTTTGGACGAGTGGGGGTTGGCCGGGTGGGTTGACGCGTAAGGGTTAGACGGGGAAGTGGTTGGATAGGAAGGGGTTGGGTGGGTAGTGGTTGGATGGGTGGATTGGATGGATATGAGTTGGACGGGGTGGGGTTGGACAGAAGGGATAGATGGGCAATGGTTGGTCGGGTGGGTTGGACGAGTGAGGGTTGGTTGGCTAAGGTTTGGACGGGTGGGTTGGACGGAGGGTTGGGTGAACGAGGGTTTGGACGGAGTGGGTTAGGTGTTGTTACCAATGTATTTAATGCTCATTAATGATACCCCTGGACTCTATAAATACCATTTCAAGGTTCATTTTTACACTTTTATCCATAAATTTCCAGTGCTCTGAGCTCTCTAATTTTACACCCAAATTTCACTCCTCCCTAATTTCAGCAATGGCCAGTACCACATCTATTCCTACACCCAAATTTCAATACAAAAACCTCATGTGCCCACAGATTTTAGCTTTACTAAAACTAAAAGACGCTCCAAAGGATTGGCTGGAAAAATTAGAATTTTTCGGGCTTGTGAACATGCCCCAATTTGACACTGATACATCCATCCTTGATTACCTACTCACCTCTTACAACGACAAAGATGGAAAAAAATTTGTTCTTTTCATGCATCCGAAAATTTGTCAAATTTCTTTTCTATTGAACCCAAGGACGTGCATCGGCTAATAGGTTTACCTTTCAAAAATAAGCCACCTGTTACTACAAAGGTAGTCCTTACAGACGAAGACAAAAAGTTTTTGGAGTCTCATTACAATGTACAGGTTGATGGTAAGTTTATTATTTTCAAATGATTTTTTTAACATTACTCAACCACACAAAGGATCTAACGTTTCCTTTCTGTAATTGTAGCTCCTCTTAATCGATCATCAAGAGGCCTTCTTCTACAAGGTATTACAAACAAATTCTTTATTGCAGTTGCTTCACTTTTTCAGGCCAGGATTGTATTACAGGGAAGATGTGCAGACATTCCCTATTGGGCAGTTCAATATTTATTATGGACACTAGCAGGTCAACAATTCGATTGGTGCAGTTATTTGTCCAACCGAATAAAATTAGATATCTCCCATGCCCGCAAAGGCAATCAAACTGATAAATCGAGGATTGTATTTTCTTGTTGCAATTTTATTCTTTCTTTCTATAATAAATTAACAAATATAAAAGACGAATGTTTTCTTTTTTTAGTCCGAATTTGAAAAGCAAACATAAAAAACAAATAATGACATTGTTGCAATGACGAAGGATCAAATAATGACAAATATAATATTGCATTTATTAAAAATTGTAATCACTGAATGAAGTACATAAGTAGTCTCAATAATGTATAGAAGAAATGAAATCTATGTGAATTCAAACAGTCCTGGAGCAACACTTTCATTTGTGTCTTGGAAATCAACTGTAGCATGATTTGTGGATGTGTCTCGATCCCCTAGTTCAAGCAGAATATTACTTACTCCTCTTCTATCTACTAGTGAATTCCATAATGTCAGTGCTCTATCATAAGGAAAAGACTCCACTGAGTAACTCGATACATACAATCTGAGACAACTTTCTAGATTCCTATCCAATCTGTTTTGAACTTTTGACTTTAAAAAGGATAGTGCACTGAAAACCCTCTCATCTTCCATAGAACCCAGAATCATTGTTTGTGAGCTCATACAACTTAATATACTCACTCAAATCTTCACTTAGAATACTACTAGAATAGATATCCTTCCAAATCCTTTTCATGGCACTGTAATCCTGTGGGTTTTGTAGAAGTTGAACTTGTCGTATCATTGTATTAGAAAAATCCATTGACTGTGAACTAAGTAGTTTTCTTTCCAAAATTCCTTCTACTGAAACTCCATTTACCTCTACAATCTTACAAAAATGATCAGTAAGATCACCCATGTTTTTGACAAATAAAGGACTGATAGATGTATAAGGTTTGCCGCCAGACAAATTCTAGAACTGTGGATTTACAACTCCCATTGCTTCAAGTATTTTATCATTTTTGAATCTTTCCCGGATCTCTTTAGCTAATGATTTAGAGATATTTCTCAACTTATTCCTAGTTTCGATTAATACTGCATCATATAAATTTTGTGTCACTTTTACTTCTTCTATTTCTGAGTTAGCCATATCAATTCTTTTTTGGTACGTATGAAGTGGAATCTCTTTTCCATGTGTTGTTATACACAGATGATCATTTATATTGTACTTTAAGAAGCACCTAGAATTTTTCAAATCTGTCAATGCATTCCAGTTTTCAAAAGCAGCACCCTGAAAACTCCCATCAAAAATATATAAACTTTCTAGACTCCAAAGAAACACGTCTTCTAAGTCTTATAAAGTCTGTAATGTAGAAAGACCAATCTTGAGCATGCTTCGTTAAAATATTAAGCTCCCTCAACATGGGTAAAATACCGCAAAGTGTGAGTAAATTTTCTATGTCAGTTAGATGGCACAATAGATCTTTAGCTTTATCTACATCCCTGCGGTATTTAAACATAAATCCTATCAGTGAAGGATATTCATCATATATTCTACATGCAGGTTCATACATAGATATCCATCTGGTATCTACATCTTTGAGAAGTTTTTTTCCCTCTGTTAGTCCAATAGAAAATTTTGAAATTCTAAAAATCTCTTAGGACTGCAAGAATAATAGGCATGGAGATCACGTATCAATTCCTCCACTTTAGCTACATTTTCAAATGTGCTCACAATTTTGTATGCGAGATTCATTCTGTGAGCCATGCAGTGGACAACAACCATATATAGAGAAATAGTTGTCTAAAGTCTAACACACAGACCATTTCTAGCTCCCTGCATTACAACTGCACCATCGGTTCCGACACAAACTAATTTTGTTGCAATGGAAAAGTCATCCATTCCGTGATATCCTTCAGATTTGATACCACCAATTTATAAATATTCTCAGAATTGCAATTCTCTATCATTTTATGAATTGCCAAGAGGTGTGGAGTCCTCATTTCATTAGTAAATGTGTAAACATGAATACATATCCATGAAGTATTATCGACTGTGGTAACCTCATCTAAAGAAATGGAAATATACTTTTCCTTTTGAACACATAGTTTCAGATCCTCCTTCTCTACCAGAGATAGACATTTTACAATCTCCCAGCCACTGGTATCTGACCAATGAGATTGTGGAACGTTCTTTAAACCAATAACTTGATACAACATTCTATTTTCTCCAAAATATGACATTGGTCTTCCCCTTTTCATTATATGAAATACGGTTGCAAATTGAATACCCTTTGCTTGCATTTCTGCCTCCATAGCTTTGCTCAATTTTGCTACTATGGTCCCACCTTTTTCATTTACATATTTGATACGTTTTTGTTCCTTTTCATACTCTTCCGTATTTGACATGTAGACAATCTTTTGCATCTTTCCATTTATGTGTTCTGACTATGTTGTCATCCTTGAGCTTTTGGGAAATGTATATTTTCCCACAATGTTTTTCAATTGTGTCTAGTTTGAGCTGCATCGTGTGATCCTTCCCTTGTTTCCAACCACATATTTTGCATCGACATTGTGTTGGAACATCATTACAATTTTCAGTGTGCACAGGTTCAATAAAAGGATATTTTGCAGCCCATTCGAACTGGAATTTCCTTCCAATTGTCCAGTTTTCCATCTTTCTTCTAACATATTTTCTTTTTTCCTTGGGATTCAACTTCTGCATCTGGGCTGTTAGCAAAAATATTTTGAATCTCATGTCTCCTCTTTCTGGAAATAGACCTTGGAGTAGAAGCTTCCTCTGCTGGTGTATCCTGGGAGTTCGATGAATTTTCCTGTACTTCTATTTCATCAAGGGACGGAATGTTTGCCTCAACATATATTAGATCATCAATATCTATAAATTGATTATTCTATGAAGGAATTTCTGAAAATTTTGCAAATAATTTTATAAAATTGTTACTTATATAGTATTAATCTTATCTATAGTTAAATTTTTACAGATTACAAATGTCAAAGAGTTCCAAGAATAGTATCATAAACATAATTATTAAATTCTGTTAAATAAAATAACCAATAAATAACACTTACCACATACCGATATTTTCAGTGAGCAGAAACCAACTTCATCTTTTGTGATTTTCCAAAATAGCCAAGAAAAGTATTGGCACCCTTTTTTGAACTTACTGAATTTGTAATCTTTTTGCCCTGATTTCTAGTATCCATGACTCTTTATTGCTTAGGGCCTTATGAGTGTCTTTTTATGTTCTAAGGCTTTGAGAATGGATGGTAAAGGGTTGGACGACTAAGGGTTAGATGGCTATAGGTTGGATGGATAGGGGTTGGATGGCTAGGGGTTGAGACAACTCAGGTTGGATGGAATAGAGTTGGACATTTTAGATTACAGAGTATTTTGGATCAAGGCTAGATGGCTCAGACTCTCAGAGTTGGACACCTTATGGTTGGACGGCTCAGATTTCAGACTTCAGTGTTGGCGGCTGATATGCTTACTTCGGTGAATATGCGCACGATATGATTCAAAATGGTGGCGAATTACATTCATAACCTCTTATATATGTGTAAAATCTAGGTGAAAGGAATAGTATAAGGGACATGTCAGCTGAATTTTTCAGCGAATAAGTCAGCTCTAAACAACAAAATATTCACCATTTCAAATTTCCATAATCCTTGATTTTTGCGAGTTTACGAAAATTCACCACTAAAATTTTCCCCGCAAGCAAGCTATAAAATACATGTCGAAGATAACGGTGAGGATTTTAAACTTATCTTATTGCTAGAATGACTAAGGAATAATGACAACTCACCCAACACTTAAAGGTTGTTAAAGGATGTAATCAACAATAATCTATACGAAAGATAATATAAGTTTAAGTATACAAAAAGGATGATTTTTTCATAAGAAAGTCAGTGATATGATTGAGATGTGGACAACAATCAATAGAAGGAAGATATCAGTGTTTATTAAAGGATATAATCAACAATATGTTACAAAAATTATGAACATTCATGGAAAAATCAAGTTGTATAATCAACATTAGACAATGTTGTATTGAAGGGAAATAAGTGTATGAACAGAAGACAAATAGTCAATAATCAACAAAGAAAAAACAATAATCATGATTAGAAATGGTGCAACTCCCAAGGACCTTTGATTTTCCTTTGCAGCCATGATTTTCTCTTGGAAGGCCCCATGATCTTGCATGGAGGGTGGTGCTAGAATTTAGGGAGCAAACATTAAATGTTTCCATAGTTATTTAATTAATGGGAAGAATTTAATATAATTATGTCCTGTTGGGAATATGGAATGTAGAAATGGAATCAATTCCCCAAAATCTACAACAGTGAAATGTAAAAACATATATCCAAATCAAAACAATGTGCACACACATAACACAACATGTATCATGGTTCACCCAATATGGGCTATGTCCACCAAAGATAGAGATCTCATATATATAATAATGAACAAGAGTACAAACCAACTCTTCCCACAAGAGTACAATGCATCTCTCCAAGAGTATCTCCTCCTCCATATCTCTAAATGGATCTCCATGAGTGCACTACAACCGTGCCTCCAAACCACCAACAGATCTCACATAACCAGGAACTATTACATCTCTAAACTGTAACCAAGCTCTCTGTGGATCTACAACAAGACCTCTCACATGGGTCTACCATATGTGCAACTATAATTGTGCACCAAGAAGTAAGTCTATCTCTCCATCACTGCATCAACTTGTGCAAACATGAAGACAACCTCCTCTATAATATCTAGATCTACATGGATCATCAATACAACATGATCTCATGGATCTATGAATACAAGATCTCACAACTTGTGGATCTAACAACATAAGACTAGATCTACATGGATCAACAATACATCATGATCCCATAGATCTACAAGAAGAAACTCTATGTGTTTTCAATAATATGCAAGCCATTACAATGAGACAATAACTATACAAAGGAAATATAGTAGAAGATATTACCCTCTTCTCACCATTGAGATGTGTCTGTCATAGTTGTACATGTTATTTCCTTCTATCCAGCTTATATCCATGAAAGCTTTGTCTTCATGTAACTTATTATTTCTTTATCTTCTTCTTCATCCTCTCAATCTAGAAGAGTCAAGGATCTAACTCAATCCTTCTCTTAATTAACCTTTTAACCCTAGATTTCATACTTTATATGCATATACAAACTTAGGTCAGTTTATCTATGCATTTACAACCTTTAGATTCACTTTATAACTAAAGTTAGATCTAATTCCCATGAGTTAAATATAAAATTTCACGCATAGGAAACCGATGTCGATCCCTGACCGATGGTGGTTCATTTCGACCGATGGCGATTAATTTGTTTACCGATGGTGGTTAATCAATCAACATCATTTACTATGTAAACCAGCCACCTGTAATGCATGCTCATTGTGAAGAAATCTAGCTCCACAACCCAACAATCTCCCACTTGGAGATAAATTGTTGAACCTCTATACAATACCTATACATCACCATCCTCTACATACCGTGAAGACCAACTATTATTTCCTTCAACAATTCTCTCAAGTAATCAGGAAGATTAAACCATCTTCTAAAACCAAGAAGATAACAAACCATGACTTACCATATACCTGCACAAAGCTACTACTGATTCGTGATACCCAAGCTATCAATACATCAAGCTCCCACTTGAATCATAACACCAAGCCTCTCATGCAATCAAGCCATCATGACTAACACACCTGTAAGAGCTCCCACTCGAACTAAAGTATTGTGCTTCTATCACAACCATAGCCATCCAACCATGTTCTCCAACCATCTATCCATGTCTCCATGCTACCACCAATGTAATTGACCAAAGACAAGTCAAACTAGAATATGTGAAAGTAAAAACTAGATCCTGGTCTAGACAACCCAAATGAGTACTACATGCAACCAGTGGATGCATCCACAACACCTACATAACTCAAAGAATCCAAACACTTGCAATCTATAAATCCAACCCTGCATAAACAACTTGCATGTCCAAGACAACCATCTGTAGAATATCTATCATGGAGTAACATAGTAACAAGAGGAAATAAAAACATCCCCTACTCATGCTCAAGGCATCTAAACCATGCTCATACACATATCAACCATGCTCATAGGCATCCATGTGCAAAACAAATATCTGCATCATCATAGACTCACAAAATAGAATCTATCCACATGTACAAACTCACCATGTACATTCATCCATATCACTAGGCTCTCCAAAAGCTCCAAGTCTACCACCGACTAACTCCAAAGCCAAATATGAATCATGTGTTCATCAATGTCAACAACAAACAACCATGTTAAACCATGCTACTAACAATAAGTGCAAATACCAGCAAACATGTCATCAACATACTTTGCACACCAACCAAGATGAAAGAAAACAAAGGGTACCATCCATAAATGGTAAATATACATTGTTGTCAAACCTGTAACAAATAGATTTTCCTTTTTAACCCTTCAAACATTGAAACTTGCTTTCTCTTCTTCACCAACTGAATCAACCATCAACTACCATCCCAAAGGATATCCAGGCACCACAAAATAAAACCGAAGTGACATCACCATGCAATGAAATCAAAAATACCTGAAAAGTCATGATGTCCTCCAAAACCACTTGTGCCTCATGCTACTCTGAATAGTAACATCCTCCTCTCACTTTGCACGTGCATATGTTTCCAACTTGCAATGCCAACAACCATGGCTTGTTCCCACTCAACATGAACTCCCCTACACTGCTTCGATAACAAGCTCAAAAGCTCCAATATATATATATATATATATATATATATATATATATATAGAAATAAAACCGATGAAAGAAATATAAACCTGATTCCCTTCTTAACAAAGAATACTTCTACGTCACAGAAGTTTGGACTTCTTGTGAAGTAGGTGAATCACCTTATTTTCATCCATGTGTACTCAACATCTTTCATTACCTATAACTATGTGTCTAAACATGACTTTCCATTGAGGATCTCATCCTTAGACTAGATACCCTTGTCCTCAAGATTCCAACACATCCTGGAAATAAAAGTCAAACACACCAAATATCCATGGTGCATATTTTACTTGTGCACACAATCCAAACATAATACCAGTTTCTTCAAACGAAGGAAATAAAACATGAACCATATAGAGATACTTGACCCAAAGTCTCACTGGACTAACCGAGCCAACTTCATCCTCTTTCTAATTCAAACATGGAAGTGATATGTATTGTTTCTGCCTATACAAACTGTGCAAGAAACTGATCCTCCAAAACAAGACACTAAATCATTCATGCCCTCTTCTACTAAAAGAAACCCTATGTAAACTTGTTATCACAGAGACCAACCACGGTTCGTTGACCAATACCGGTTACCCTCTGTGAGTGATGTCGGTTACCTAACTGATGTCGGTGCTGCTGGAATAAACACAATGCCACGAATTGGCATAGGTCACCAAACTAGGTGCCTTCTCTGATCAAAGTTGATAGTTCTGCTGAGCCAGTCATTTCAAGAAGCACCCAACCTTGCACAAAAAACTTAACAACGATCATAGATGTAATAAAAAACTGCACCAAGATGAAACACATCACCTTACCAGCACCAAGACACTCAACCGCATCTTCAACCAAAGTACTTTCCTCTCTGATGGAAGACACATCTTCATTCTGTGTTATTATATGTTTCTTCTCTAACAAATCACATGCATCTAACTGCACTAAAGGATGCGTAAATGTTCCTTTATCTCATACTTAGATCTAGAAATGTAATCCCAAAACATACATGTGCAATATACAAGCACTGTAATACCAAGGTAAAAAAACCATACCTCTATAATCTAGATATGTAATCTAATCAACATGTATGTGCCTCCAAGAACCAAGGACACCTTAACAATCAAGATACAAACATTTCATCTTCTTAAATTCTCATATATGTGATTTTATATTTAAAATTAGGTTGTCGATGTTGGTTACTCTCTAACCAACCACGGTCATGATGTCGATATCGGTTACGGAACTCTTCCGGCATCGGTAAGCCTACCGACGTTGGTTACTATCTTTTTCATACAACCTTACTCTTCCAGATCCCACTTGAGATTGAATCTCTTCTTGCAATCTTATCATCAATCAAAACAAACCCTGGTCTCATACACCTATTAGGAAACCACTAACGAAACCATGAAGTAAATCCTTGCTCTAAAAACCAAAGCCATTCCTCTATCAAACAACACTCTGATATCAGTTGTTAGGAATATGGAATGTGGAAATGGAATCAATTCCCCAAAATCTATAGTAGTGGAAGTGTAAACAAGATAAATCCAAATCAAAACAATGTACACACACATAACACAACATGTATCGTGGTTCACCCAATATGGGCTACGTCCACCAAAGATAGAGATCTCATATATATAATAATGAACAAGAGTACAAACCAACTCTTCCCACAAGAGTACAATGCATCTCTCCAAGAGTATCTCCTCCTCTAGATCTCTAAACAAATCTCCATGAGTGCACTACAACCATGCCTCCAAACCACCAACAAATCTCACATAACCAGGAACTATTACATCTCTGAACTGCAACCAAGATCTTTGTGGATCTATAACAAGACCTCTCACATGGGTCTACCATATGTGCAACTATAATTGTGCACCAAGAAGTAAGTTTGTCTCTCCATCACTGCATCAACCTATGCAAACATGAAGACAACCTCCTCTACAATATCTAGATCTACATGGATCATCAATACAACATGATCTCATGGATCTATGAATACAAGATCTCACAACAACCTTTGTGGATCTAACAATATAAGACTAGATCTACATGGATCTACAATACAAGATCTCACCAACATGTGGATCTACAAGAAGAAACTCTATGTGCTTTGCATACTATGCAAGCCATTACAATGAGATAATAAATATACAAAGGAAATATAGTAGAAGATGTTACCCTCTTCTCACCATTGAGATGTACCTGCCATAGTTGTACATGTTATTTCCTTTTGTCCAACTTCTCTCCATGAAAGCTTTGTCTTCATGTAACATGTTCTTTCTTTCTCTTCTTCTTCATCCTCTCAATCTAGGAGAATCAAGGATCTAACTCAATCCTTCTCTTAATTAACCTTCTAACCCTAGCTTTCATGCTTATATATGCATATACAAACTTAGGTCAACTTAGTTATGCATTTACAACCTTTAGATTCACTTTATAACTAAAGTTAGATCTAATTCCCATGAGTTAAATATAAAATTCCAACACAGGAAACTGATGTTGGTTCCCTGACCGATGGTGGTTCATCTGTTGACTGGTGAAGGTTAATCTGCTGACCAATGGTGGTTAATCTATTGATTGATGGTGGTTAATCAACCGACGCTAGTTACTATGTAAACTAGCCACCAGTATGGCCGACATATGTATTTGTATTGTTAAAATAAAAGATGGTTAGTTAAATTAAATGAAAGGGTGTGTTGGTTGGAAGAAAGGATGCCTTTTCAAAAGGGTACGAATGGCTATATAAGGAAGATCATTTGAGATTTATTTTCAAGCATCCAAGTTGAATATCTTAAGGGAAAGAGAAAAAGAGAGAAGAAACATGAAAGTAGATTTTTAGAGCAGTAAATCTAAAGTTGAAAAGAAGAGTTTCCATCATTCGTTGAGACAATAACAATTCAAAGGTGATAACGAAGTTTCGTAAGGAGGTTGGTTCCTTCATATTTGAAGAGATTGGTGTCTCTTTCTGAGTTGGTGCTTAACAAATGGGGTTGGTGATCTAGTAGGTTGGTGCCTACAAAATTTTAATTTGGGGATTTGTGTCTCCAGTAGGTTAGTTCCTATAAACATTTGAGTAATACATTAATAAAAAATTTTCTCGGTGGTTTTTCCTGAAAGGGTTTCCATGTAAATTTAGTGTCTTCTTGCATTACTTTGCGTTGTGCTCTTTGAATTTTTTGAATATCTAAATTGTGAATCTAAGATTAAGTGGTTTAAAATAAAAAGAATATATTATATTGATTCACCCCCTCAATATAATCTTGTGTTTAACACTACCTTGTATTATTTTCATGATATGTGTGTCCTAGTTGAGTTTGTCATGAAATTTTAGGTAGATGTACTTATATTCTTGTACAATTTTGAGCAAGTCTCCCTTAATTTTGAAATTGGACTATTTTTTTCTTTTTAGAGAGAATACCGTAACCTTTATTTTGTCGATGTTAACTTACATTTGAATCTCTTTACAAAAACGCTCTAGACCTTGTAGGTGGTCTTACAACTCTTAGATTGTTTCAACGATTAAATTAAATTGTTAACATATTAGAGAATTTTCACTACATATTCAAACATATGAAATCTTTTACCTATACTTGTCTACACATTCTTCTAGCTTGATATCAAGAGACAAAAGACAACCTTGTTCAAGTAGACTTTTACTATCATCGTACTAGGACCTTTAATTTTTCCATAACTTCATCAAATGATTTCTTGAAATCTACAAAATAACAATAGATTCGGCCTTTATGTGTGTTATGTAACGAGTGATAGGGAAAAGGCACCAATTGGTGAGCATGCGCTAATAAATATACTTGAAATAATTTCCAATAAGTGGGGTCCACTAAGTGGACTAATAATTTTCAATTTATATAAATGAAAGGACCCACTAAATGTGCACATTTATACAAAATTTAAATCTTAATAAATCTTTATAAAACTTGAACAATTAGTACACTCTTTATTACAAAATTGTTAGTGTAGGATTTATTTTACTCACTTTATTTGTATTATCCTACTCGGATATTCCACATCACTTGGAGTTTTCCTAAATTTATGGGATATGCTTTGCTTAGGTGTGCACTTGACTACACTATTCTATGCATTGGTTTCCACTTGACTACATTATTTTAGGTGTAAGTCACCACTTGACTACACCATTCTAGTTGTTGGTTACCACTATTCTATGTGAAAATTGCCATGTTTCCAGGAGGAGGTTACACATTCACCTCTTATATGTATATTTCTTACATTATTCTATTTGATCGTATTGAGTTGGATCTATTTCTGTGTTATTGCAATTATGTCTCTTGCATTTTCATATTTTTGCAATCTTGCATGCTTACATTGTTTTGTCTTGGAACAATTCACGTCTCACATCATTCACCTATGTACTCTTCAAACCAATAGATCCTCAAGACTTCTCCGATAAAAACATGTATGATGTAACATCTCTATACATATTTACAAGTGATTATCAAAAGGATAATCATATAAGACAACATGCATATTTTCCATGAACATTTACAAGTATTTCTTCCTTTATACTAGAATTAATTACAACTTCATTTATTTAATATAAAGTAGTACAATATCAATCGATTTGATGAAATCCAAATTCTTTAATTGATTCGCTACTCTTTTCCAACCTATAATATAAAAATGGTAAAGTACAACATTGTACATGGTCGAGTTCACAAGAACGAGCATGGTTTACACTATTCACGGGTTAACTCGCTTCATTACGAAGTAGTAAAATATTAACCGACTTTCTTTAATGATAAAAGTTCAAGTATCCCTTATATAATAACTTATAAACTCAACAAAGTGACAAAAAGGTATTAACAAGTTCCTTTCATTAATAGCTTATTTATATTTCCAATTTATTATAACTTAAGTACGAACACATCCAACAAAACCATTTTCTTCTCATTATCAATAAAGTAAATCTAATATTTCAAATATATCATAGTCATTCAACAAGCTTATTTGGTGATACAAATCAGAAATAATACAAGTTTTTTCCTTCGTAAACCAAGTTTACAATATATTAACTCATGCACAACATTTTCATAGCATACTTTCCTATCAAGAGTATCTAGTCGGGTTAGCTATTGTTCTCATCTATAATGCCATTGCACATATTTCTTTCGCAATATAAAAGGACACAACCATAAGGTTATCGATTAATCAATAAGAAATACTCATACCGAGTATATAGCTAGCATCCAACCAACAATCCCACATTATTAATGATCATAGAAAATAAACAACAATATTCCTAAAATTCCCTTATTACTTCATGAGTAAACAATTTACAACACGCAAGAAGTCATTAACTGGTAAATTGTTGTAATATTGCTTACTTGAATAAAACATCACTACTCAAGCACATAATTACATAAGTAACCTTACCCATTCCACTATTCGGTATCAAATGAAAACTAACAAACCTATTTCTTTCAAAAATAAGATTAATAAATATGACAGAATTTCCCTTAACAAGAACACCATGTTTTCCCATAAACCAGTTTGCATTGAGACACTAGTGTTTAGGTCTAGGAGTGAATAAGGTTTGTAACGAACCCATCTTCCCTGCATACATGGTGACTTAATTGTCACAGGTTCACAACCAACAATATGACATCCCATATATGCAAACCCCCATGAAACCAAATACCAGTGGTGAAGGAAATACCCTTACGAGTTTTCAAATTGGGAAACATTTTTTCTTTTCTCTTTCTTAAACAACTTAAAATAAGATAAAGAGATGATGCACAATCAACCAGTTAGAACTGGGTTCGATTGGAAAAATAACACGCGTCAATTTCAACCTGCAAAGGATCACAAATGTAAATACCCCTTTCATATTTTGAGGGAAATATTTAGAAAATAAAGACACATGTTGAAAATGTAATCGGGCCATGGATTAAACAAAATTCCAATATCACCCATTTTTGGAAAAACTGACAAAAATGAACACCCAATTTCAATGATCATACCGACCACAAAGCAATACACAAAGAAATTCAACCATCATTAAAACCACCTAGAAAATAATCTATTAGTTTGTATGAAAATGAAAGATAGAAAAGAGTGTAACCATGTCTCGATAACCCTCAAAATCTCCTTCAATAATCCTTTTCGCATGTCTAAAAATAAAAAACGTATAAACAACAATGATCTCCACCGAGATTCCTTCAAATCCAACCTCTCGAATCCCTGAATATTCCATGTATATTTATATATAACTAATATGCTAAAATAATGGCATCATATTGAACAAAGATAGCCCAAAATAGCTCTTCCAAGAATGGTTTGCAGGCCTCCATGTATAGTTTTCCCAAACGGCTCAATCGAAACAATGCAAAAATAAAAATAAAGATGAGTTTGCATGTGAGGTAACTTCTTGGAGAAGATTCATGTTTTACGAGGAATTAATTGATATTAATTGTCCACGGTAAGTAGTGGCCAAAAGACTTACCCACCACCATCCATTCTCCTCACCAAATCAGGGTAGTGGAGTTTTAATGAATAGTCAAATTTTATCAACAACGTCATATCCTTTAAACCATGCATGGGTTGATTTAACAACCACTTTATAATTATAAAACAATAATTAACCCCCTTTCCTTTGCTTGGTTAATCGACCGATACAATAATCAACAATTAATGTTGTTAGGAATATTCTATTAGTGTTCACATTATTAATATTTGGTTTATTGTTACCTTTATTATTATCTTGGTTTATATGTGAAGTTGTTAATAAACAACTCACATATATAGGAAAATGTGATATATTTGTTAGATGGGTAGTTGAGCATGTTTCCTATACTCTAGGGTTGTATAAGCCTATATATATAGAGATATGTATGTTGTGTTCGTATCTAGAATGAATTAAATGATAAATTATTATTCTATGAATTTTATTGTGTAAATATGGTCTTGCGCCATTATTTGGTATCAAAGCAGGTGAATCTGTTTGTAAAATCAAAGTGTCATTTCATTGTATTTTCTACACTAATAAATATGTATTGAAGATTGAAGAACTGGAGATTAATGCTTTGGAGATCAGTTGGAATGCGTTGTAAGTAAGAGATATTTTATACTAATATATTAATATATTCGAGATTTGTTGATGGCGTCCAAAAGAGAAGCTTGCTAGATCTAGCGCCCATGTGAAGGAGCTCTTCACCTTAGTGTTCAACCATATAATTGTATTGCATTTGACATACCAAGGAGTTTCTCGGATTTCTCAAAGCTCTACTTGTTTCATCAGATCCATGTTTGAAGATACATGCTCAGGTCTGTGAAGAGGTAACCATCTTATTGCAATGCTTCCAATAATTTGCAATGGAGAATATTTAGGTGATTCAATTTGGGTGTATTGTGGGGGCCCATCCTTATTCACACGACTCTTTGATCTTTGACAAGAATTGTTCCTTTTTGTTATTGATATTGCATTCCGATGTAATCTACCCAAGGTGCAGTTTAGGACCGTGTGCATCATTTAATTGATAGCTCATAGATCTATGTCTGAGACTTGTTTGTGCTTCCAAACCATTTGATAACTTCATATCGATCGGTGCTAATTCTAGTTATAGATTGTTATGGATCATGTCATCTCCATCGAGCTATGATCTATCATTCTCAAATTTATAGTATTCAGACCTCTGAATGTTCTCTCTGTCAGATCTCATACTTTTCAAGCATGCAACCTTCTGAAGGAGCATTCAATCAGCGTTTGCCAAAATAATAACATGAACTTGATCATTGTTTTCACACGTTGCATTGTGAATCCCGGTGAAATCATTGTCTCCTCCTTGCATTATTCGTTCGGATCTAGTTAGTGACATTTTTGCATTGAATAATACAAAGAACTCAACATCTCCACCATTCTTCACGGCTCAACTTCAACTCTAAGCACTATACACAGTTGGTTCATAGTGTTTTTGTACAAACTTAGCTGGTGATAATATCACAGTGTCATATGTGTGAATAAATAAATAAAAATCTACGCTCAATACTTTTTTAGGTGTAATGTCATTTGTGTTATAAAGTGTAATTAAATATTACATTTTAAGTGATAGCATATTTACATTTTTAAGTCACTTTGTCATCCATTTTTTAATTAAATGGTCACCACATTATTGACGTCTTCAAGTGTTTTAGGTGGCAAGTTATTAATTTGAGTTATTATAAAAAAAAATTCAAGAGTCAAAATAATAAGTTTTGTTGTGTCTTATTGTAGTCTAGTCATTTTTAAGTCATCAAAAAAGCATCATTGTATTGTCAAGTTAATCAAATAGGTGATTGTAGGATATTTGTTTATTGTAATTTTTTATTATCTAGTGATAATAACATAGTTGTCAAAATTGTAAAAAAAAAATTAAAAAAAATTGCCTCACGGACGCATTTTCAGTGTTAGCGAACGTCCGAAAATTAAAGTGTTTCACATTGTGGGAGGGAAGAAAAACATAAACCCAATGTGGAAAAATATGAGCTTCACATCTACATCGGCTGAGTAAGAAACTTCTTACACTAGAGGATGAAGGCATAGGAGGATGGATGACAAGCAACGTCCTCTCGCTAGCCGCAAGCGACGGGGCCGCAAAATGAGGTTGTGGCATTTTGTTTCATTGTGCTTTGTTTCAGTTTTAGTGTACATGTATTTGTTCGTATCTAGTTTACAATATGTTTTTGTTGTAATAAAGTGAGCAGATTCCTATGTATATTTCTAATGTGAAAATATTGTGGAAAGATGAAAGCACGAGAGGAAAAAGTAGCATCATGTTTCTTAAAGAGGATGAGCAAGGGCTCATACCTGAACAAGGGTTCTTTTTGGTGGACAGGGGTCCATTTTTGTCGAATAGGGGTTTGTACAGTGAACATGGGTTCATTTTGGATGAACAGGGGTTCATACCAAGGTTGTTGGTTAGCCTTTGCAAAACCATCAGTGAGCCAAGATCATGAGCATGCACGTGCAACAAGTTGCGAAGGAAGTGTGATTATTTTTCACCCATGTTCGCACTAAGGGGGGGAATGTTAGGAATATTATATTAGTGCTCACATTAGTAATATTTGGTTTATTGTTACGTTTTTTATTATCTTCGTTTATATGTGAAGTTAATAAACAACTCACGTATATAGGAAAATGTGATATATTTGTTAGATGAGTAGTTGAGGAAGTTTCCTATTTTCTAGGATTCTATAAGCCTATATATTTGGAGATATGTATGTTGTGTTTGTATCCGGAATGAATTGAATGATAAATTATTATTTTGTGAATTTTATTGTGTAAATTTGGCCTCACGCCATTAAATGCAACTAAGGGATTAAACTAAATGCAACCAAAATCACTTGACGGACTATATAATGACCGATTAATTGTATTAATAGTCAAATATAACTTAAGCATGGTCAAGACCAATCAAATAATTAAAACTAATGAGTTACACTAAGACCACAAATATGGTCAAAAACCAAAGGATAAGTATGAATGGTTGTATACCATAATAACTATTTTAGAAAAAGCAAATAATTTTTACCTTCAACATCTTACTTGAAATATGAATGATGTATAACATTCATCATATAATTTACCAGCCATATTACTTTTTTTTCCATATCTATTACCAATGTAATTGAAGTATACCAAGTTAACTTCATGATATAAATGCCCAAAATAATGGTCTATAGTTTAAATTGATCATCACAATGTCAAAGGCCTCTTTTAAAATGAATCAATAAGAGTATCCATTGGTGGATTCAAGGCCACTATGCACACAACAATACAACATACCAATTCTTCATGAAAGATTAAGTCTTATTAAACTACCGTCATAGGGTCGAAGACCTTAGTTATTGAGGCAAGTGATCATGTCAAAAAAAATTACTGTGCCTTCCCATTTATTGTTATAGAACAAGCAAAATCATCAAATACCTTATTATGCTTTCTTGGGGTCTAAGAACAGTAAAATAATCATAACAATAGTATGTTTCCATAGGCAAGTATCAAGGATGTGGTTATGGTTGATTAACAACTATCGTCATCTGTAATTACTTAAAAACAATTAAACAAGTATTGTTACCTTGACAAACTTCATATCCATTAAGCGGTGAGGAAGACTTCCTTAAAATTTTCAGTCTATGACCATGCATACCATGAGAGAGTTAGCCATTATGTTGTCAACCATGTTTCCATACTGAAATAATACTCTTGTAACTATGTATAAATTCAGTCATTCTTTGCAAGTCATTACTTTCAAAGAATATAGGTAAATTATTAATATTAATGACAAATACAGTAACCATGTAAGTATCTAATTGCCTCAATCACATTTAGAAATGTAAGTAACACATCTTAGCAAAGTGCAAAACAATATTCATTACAGGTACAACAACCAATAAACAATGCACCGCATCAACATACACAAAGAAGGTAAGTACATACAAAAATCAAGCAAAACAAGAATTTGTGATGCCCGTTAAAATAACCCACTTAAGACCTAAGAAACAACCTAAGGCTAGTTAGGAAAATTATGGAATATTTTTTTATTAGAAGTGTCCACAACCAAGTCAGAAGACAACAATTGACACTATCGGGTTCCGAACAAATCTAAAATTACTAGAACATACTTTTATTTTATTAATAATTTCCAGAGGTCAAAGGTCCAAATTTTAGGGTTAGAAGTTTCGATTAGGTTCGGGGGTAAATTAACACCATACCCTCTCTAACAAGAGGATCGAGTTTCAACTTGATTTTCTCACACTTAATGCACATCAAAATTTCCTAAATCATTCCCATTGATAGGAAATTTTCTCACCTTTCCAATGATATAAAGAAGTCCTCCTAACTCCTTGTAAAACTCTAGTTATGGTCCGGCGGACTTTAGGGATCAAATTTTCCCCAAGGGGACACGTGTCGAGTGGGGAAGAAAGCCCATTTTCCAGGTCGGGTGGTCGCGGGGTGGTGTTGGAAAATTTTCCCCACGCGGGAGCAAAATAAAAATTTCTCCCGTGCCTCTGCGGGTCCCAGGGGACATGTGTCGCTCCAACTAGCCATCAAGGAGAAAAGGGAGGGGCGGGTTGGTGGGGTTTGAGTGGAAAATTCGCCCAAGGGGAGAGTAAAAAGATGAAAGGTGCGGGAGGTCAGCGCATCCCACGGGGGATAACATTGAGGCGAGGGAAGAAGTGGGGGTCGTGGGGTTCTCAAACAAAATTTTCCAAAATCCAACAAGGTCGTGAGGGTTCCTCCCCCTCCGCCAACATGCCATGTGGCAGCCTGTGATATGCGGGGTGCAATGGGGGGGGAAAAAGGTAAAATTTTCCCAAAAAAAAAAATTTTAAAAGGCCCAAAAAATGATGCGTGCCTCTCCCTCCCCCATGAGGACACATGGTTGCCTCTTATGGTATTGGCTATTCAGGTAGTGGGAGGAAAATTTCAAAAATTTTCCCAAACAAAAGTTTAAAATTTTTCTAAGGATTTTAACGGGAATTTTTCGGCCGCAGGCTCGCTAGGGAAAAAATTTTCCCAAATTTTTCCGCCAAGGTAGGAAAACTTTAAAGTGCCATAAATTTTGCTAGAAAGCTTAGTTTTGGGAAAACAAGGACTTTCTGAAATCTCTCGATGCCCTCTTTGCACAAGAATCATAAATTTTACATTTTGATAAAGTTTAAGGGTCAATTTTACAAAAAAGATTTGCAGATTTTAAATAGCCAAACAAATGGTAAATTTTAACTTATAAAATTTATTCAATTTGGTCTCCTCCTTCACTCAACATGCCAAAAAGACATGGAGAATTGATCTAGGAAGGATTTAGAGTGTTTTAGGAAGGTAAATTTACTTAATTGATTTCCAATTTGAATTTTTCCAACAATTGATAAAAAACGACTGTGAAAGGGATTGGGCTCGATTTTGCAATGTTTAAATTGTTTTCTTAAGTGTTCTTTGTCAATTTGAGTTCATTGATAATACAACATGCTAAATTTTAATGTTTCCAAGTTGATTATTATGTGTGTGCAGGCCCAAACTGTGCATTTTAATTAAAAATTGCCAGTTTTAAATTTATAACAGAGATCCATTTCTAGAAAATTTGTTTATCAATTTTATCATTCAAGTGTGGAATTTCATTTCTAATCTAATCCAATACATTTAGTTTTATAAACAATCATTTCAAAGCTAAATTGTAAAGTCTGATTTCCAATTTAATATATTTCAAAAAGAGACAAAGCAATATAATTCCTTCATACGTATTTCTTCTTTTTCCATTTTTCTAAACAGGATTCCAATCACAATTTGATATTCCAATTCAACACAACAATGCAAATGAGAGAAGATCTTGCAATTCTTTATTAATTCCAAGTATACAACTTTACATCTTTCCATGTTTGAATGCAATAACACATTTCTATTTCTTTCTTTCCAATAAACAGAATAAAGTATAAATATCCTTCACATTTCAATATACAACTTTCATAATCAATTACATACATCTTTTCTTCACAAAATATATTACAATTTCATCCACTTCAAATGGGAAAGGTTACAATGAATTTGTTTCACAAGGGACTATCAAAACTACATTTTCCTTTGCTCCAAAACAACAACATGCAAGTTTTATTTTTCTCTCCAATTGATCACAACAAAAGTGGGGGAAAGGCAATGCTCTCCACCCAACCAAGACATCCAATGAAAGGAGAAGCCATCCTTCATCATTGGCCCCCGAGCCCCAACCATAATACAATAAGAGGTGTGATTCAACCCATGGCAAAAATTGGCTTCCACAACACACAACATTCTTTCAACATGCATAATTCAATATAAAACACAGTCCAAAAAAAACAACAGTTTACAACTACATTTGAAAAATTCAAACAAAAAAACTCAAGCTTGATCATGCAAGCCAAAGGAGCAAGGTCTATGGGGAAGCTACTTATGCCTCCCAATGGGAATTGGGCATCCACCTATAACAAACCACCAATAAAATTTCACCACACATATCCTTATGCCCCCCCAAATCCCTCCTTATGCCCCCACAGATTTCCTTATGCCCCCACAAAGTAAGAAATGCAAGCTATTTCTTTTCCATGGTGGATCCCAAACCCAAACTCCCTCCACAAAATTTTGATGCCAATGGCATTCCCTTATGCCCCCACATGGATTCCCCATAGCCTTCTCCTACACCATTCCTATGGCAGTCTACCCAACCAGCCAACAAATACATAAAAACATTCACCATTCACACAACACAACAAAAAAATAACAACATAAAAGAAGGATTAAACTCCTACCTCTCCATGGTAGCTTTTGTTTCCAAATAGTAAGCTTCAATGCCAAAAACACAGTCCCAAAACAACAATCTCCAAGCATGCAAATTTTCTCCAAACTCCTTCCAAAAGCAAGAGCTCCAAACACAAAAAAATGCCCCCAAAGAAGTTTGCAAAATGATTCAACAACCCAAAACAAGCAAAGAGTTTGAATTTTATAGAAGAGGGAAGAGAAGAGGATGATGTGGATCCATGTAGGATGCCACATCACACATCCTCAACTCCAACACAAAAGACAAAATTTCATTCTCCCAAGCACAATAAAGAGGTGGGTGAAAATATGACAAATTACTTGCACACTCCAAAAAGCCCACACCCCAAAGGACTGCAAATTAAATAAAATGTAAGAGAGTGCAATCAAAACATGCAACATGATTAATAAAATGCATTATAAAAGTCTAAAATCACCCTCCAACCATAAGTATGGTTGGTAAATTAAATTTAGAGGTATGGGACAAGTTTTACTTGTCCCACAAGCCTCCAAAAACATAGCCCCCAAGGAAAAATTCAAATTTCCAAGGAGGTGGAGTGTTTCATACTCCAAAATCTGACTTACACAACTCTTACACAAACTTACACATCCCTTACATATTTAATACAAAGAGCCAACAACTTCCATTATTACTTTCCCATATCCCAATTTGATTTATTTAAATTTTAACCATATGATTTCTCACATTAATCTACCACAATTTTAATTAAATAAAAGAAAGGGACACATTACTAATAAAATACATACAACAATAATAAAAATTAACCACATTAATAAAATACACAAACCCATGGTCACATATAAAGGTGATCCCCCCATGGGAATCCCTAACAACAACAAACACAAAAAAAAAACAAGTTGCCATGGTGACCTTGTCGAATTCACCTAGAATTCCATTGTGGTTGGTCTCCAATCCCCCGATGTTTGTTGTGATATTTTAACCTACAAAACACAAATACCTCCTTCGGCCTCATGGCCATATCAGAACATCCAAAATGAATATAAATATAATCACAAAATCATCTAAATATGTGAATCACAACAACATCAAGGCAATTTAACATTATCACATACAATTTATATCAACAACTATATCATCATCATATAATATCCATTTTCTAGATCTACTCATAATATCCAAAATCACATGTCCGAACAACATCCATAAAACATCCATGTCAAATAGTATATCATCATCCACATATGAGTGTCTCTAATAATCATCATGTATCATAACCAAATCAAGATCAACAATAATCCATGATCAAATGTCTAACAACATACTAAATCAAAACATAATAATGTCCATAATGTAATCAACTATATCAAAATAAGTATCAAAAGGTGTCAAAGGGTGTCAAAGGGAAGTGGGCACTACATCCCCCTCCCCTTAGACTCGACTTCCTCCTGAAGTCACTGGAACAAATGTGGAAACTAAACTCATAATGAAGTAGCATCCTCCCATGTAGCTGCAGTCTCATCATATCTATCCCACTACACCCAAACCTTGATCAACCTCTCTACCTCGAAGGCCCAGGGTCCTATGATCTAGGATGTGAATGGGCTCCACCATCACCTGCCCCTGATCCTACACTTGCTGTAATGATGTCCAATCTAACACATGAGAAGGATCTGCAATATATCTCCTGAGAACTGAAACATGAAAAACATCATGTATGCGAGACAAGATGGGTGGAAATGCTAGATGGTAGGCCAAAGGGCCGATACGCTCCAAGATCTCAAAAGGACCAACGAATCTAGGAGCTAACTTAGAACCTTTTCCATAATGGATAGGGCTCTTGTGTGGCCTGACACGAAGGAACACCTTCATGCCCACATCAAAACTACGGTCGATCCTATGCTGATCTACATACTTCTTCTACATGTCCTGTGCCTCCTGCTAATCTCTACCTGATCAACACCACCTACTTGCTCCATGTCCTATAAAAGAGCTGGTCCAAGAGATACTCTATCCTCTAACCTATCCCAGCTAAGAGGTGTCCTGCACTCTCTACCATACAAATCCTAAAAGGAGCCATGCCTATAGAACTCTGAAAACTATTATTGTAGGAAAACTCCACTAAGTACATGTACTCCTCCCATTTAGATTGTTGATCCATCACATACATCCTGAGCATGTCCTCTAAAATCTGATTCACCCTCTCGAGTCTATCCATCTATCTCGGGGTGATATGTTGTTGTCTGAAGTTGATTCTCATCCCGAGGACATACTTTGCATGGTAGTCCAAAAAATGTGAAGTGTACAAAGGATCATGGTCACAAATGATCTTCCATGAAATCCCATGCAACCTATAATCTCATCCAAATATACTCGTGCCACTACTCTAGCTGTATAAAGTGGTCTTCACCAGAAAAAAAGAGCCACTTTTGTCAATTTATCAACCATGACCATGATGGCGTCGTGGTGATATCTCGACATCGGTAGCCCAACAATGAAATCCATGGAAATGGTGTCCCACTTCCATTCCGGTATAACATGAGGATAAAAAGAAGGCTGCTGATGCGATGCTCGACCTTAACTCTCTCTGGCACTCTAAACATCATGACACAAATTGGGCCACATCTCTACGAAGTCCTCTCCAATGATACAACTGTCTCAAGGTGGCGTGCATCTTCTTCACCCCCGGGATGGGCTGAATAGGGTGCACGATGTGCCTCTACCAAGATGTCCTACCTCAAGCCTCCATCTCTAGGGAACATATATCTTGCCTCTGTGCCTGAGAAGACCATCTATCTCTAAGGAAAAACCATCAAACTTCCCTCAAGGGGTCTCTGACTCGATCTCTGCTCAACTACAATGTAGAAGCTTGTCAAGAGGAAGCTACTAAAGAATCCTACTCCACAAATCTATGCTCACTGAGGTGGCCATAGCCACATGTCTCCATCTACTTGAGAGCATCTACTACCACATTCTCCTTCCCCTTCACATGCTCTATCTCCATGTCATACTCACAAAGAAACTCCATCCAACGCCACTAATGAGCATTGAGATTGGGTTGTGTGAAGAGGTGACGAAGACTCAAATGATCTGTCCTGAGTGTGAATCTCCTACCAAGAAGAAAGTGCCTCCATCTAACCAAAGCATGCACAACTTCCACAAGCTCAAGATCATGAGTTAGATAATTAAGCTCATGATCCTTGAGTTTGTGAGACTCAAAAGCCACTACTCTTCCCTCCTGCATCAACACACCTCCAAGCCCTACTAAAGAAGCATCTCATGCAAACAAAGAACTCACCCTGTGGATCCGGCACTACAAGAATAGGTGTTGTAGTGAGGCACTCCTTCAATGTCCTAAAGGCCTTGCTCACATCTTTCTGACTAAAAAAACTTCTTCCCTTTCCTCTAAAGGGAAGTGATAGGGTGCAATCCGAGAGAAGTCCTAAACAAATCTCCGTAGTAACCTGCTAATCCCATGAAGTTGCACACCTCTGTCACTATAGTGGGTGCTGGCCAATCCATAATGGCTCTAATCTTGGAAGGATCGATGGATACCTTCCCCAGAAATGATATGACCCAAATATTGTACCTCTGTCTGAAAGAAAGCACACTTCTCCAAGTTCCCATAAAGTTACTTGCTCCCAAAGACACTAAAGAACCTTGGCGAAGGTGCCCCTCATGCTCCTCACACGTACGTGAGTATATCAAAATGTCATCTAGGAAGATGAGCATGAAGTGATCTAAGAAGGTCCTGAATACCCCATTCATCAAACTCATGAACACTACGGGGGCATTAGTCAAACCAAAAGGCACCACTGTGAACTCATAGTGCCCATATCTCATGTGAAAGGTGGTCTTATGAATGTCCACCTCCAAAATCCTCAACTGATGGTACCTTGACTTAAGATCAATCTTAGAGAAAATTGTGGCTCCCTTCATCTGATCAAACAAGTCATCAATATACGGAAGGGGATAATGATTCTTGATTGTTACCTTATTCAACTAGCGGTAATCAATACACAACCGCAAGGATCCATCCTTCTTCTTCACAAAGATCACCGTGCACCCCAAGGGGATACACTAGGATGGATAAGGCCTTTCTCCAAAAGGCCCTCAAGCTGCAACTTGAGCTCACAGAGCTCTAGGGTGGTCATCCGATAAGGTGCCCATGAGATAGGCTCTACTCTAGAACTAGATCTATATGAAAATCAATCTCACGTGGGGTGGTAACCCCGTAGCTCCCCTGGAAAGACATCAAAATACTCTCTCAAAATGGGATGATCATCTAGCGATGGTCCACTAGACCCATCCTCTGATCTATCACTAATTATAACAACATACATCTAACAACCCCATCACACACACCGCTTAAGCTACATAGCGAGAGATGGTGCAAATAGAAATGGGTCTCCTGACCCCTGAAATCACCGACTCAACTCCCAAATCATCTACACAAGATATAGTCTTGTGGTAACAATCCATCCTAGCCCTGTGTGTAGATAACCAATCCATACCCAAAATGACTCCATACGAGCCCAAAGGAAGGATACAAAGATCTGAGGTAGTGGTGAAAGGTCCCAAATCCACTACACACTCCTTAACTAAGGAGTCTACAGAGATCTTGGCTCTAGAAGCCATCTCGACATCCCAACTAAGACCCTGCCTAACTACCACTAGCCTGCATCACTCTACTAAAGATGGTGCAATGAAAGAATCAGAAGAACCAGAATCAAACAATACAGAGGTAGGAATACCACCAATGCTACTTGTGGTCTCAATGACTATGCTCTGATGCTCTTCCTGGTGGTTCTCAACCACTACATAAATCCTATGGTTACGTCCCATGTCACCAACCATAGGCTCAGAGATCTGTGTCTTACCCTTGTTATTAGGGTTCTGTGGGCAATCTCTCCAAAAGTGTCCAGAAACTCCACAACCAAAACATCCTCCTGATCCTCCCCAATGAGTAACACCTCCAGTAGGTGCCCTGAAGTCTGTGGCATGGATCCTGATGATCCAGCTGTGGTCTATTGAGGTCTCTGTTGGTGAGCTCCCATTGACTGAGCTCTAGGTCCACCCTGTGTCCTGATGGGACCCCTAGGAGGAGGCCCCATACTCCACCTCTCTGCATCAGCTCTCTCTATGGAGGTCTATGAGGTGGGTGGGACTATTTGCTGTTGCTGCTTTATGTGGCCTAAAGGATGACTATGTTGAACCCTTGCCACCACGAGGAGGAGGTACTAACCCCCTCGATCTATCTATTGTCCTACATCCTACATTTATGTATGCAGGCTCTAGACTCGGTCTCTAGCCTGCTGGGTCTTCCCCGTCTCCTCTACTATATAGGCCTTCTCGATGGCCTCAGCTAATGTCTATGGGGTAGTGGATCCACACCGCACCTCCAATATCTAAATTTAGGCCTTGATGAACTTGTGAATCCACACTACTCATCCTGCATATACTCAACATACTGGAGTAGATCCAAAATCTACTCTCATACTCTACTATAAAAAGAGATGCCTGTCGAGGTCATGGAACTCATCGATCCTCTGTTGTATGAACCTCCGTGACAAATACCTACTCCTGAATCTCTCCTCAAATAGCTCCCAAGTCACTATCTCTGAATCTACATGGAGCTTCTACTCCTCTGTCCTCCACCATACTCCTGCTCCATCCCTCAGTAGATGGATCACAACACGAGCTTTCATGTGTTGCTAGAACAAGGACAAAGCTTGAAGCAACCGCTCAAGCTCACTAGCCAGGCCTCTACTTGAAATCCACCCATGTCACCTGAGTAATGTGATGGCCAAGCTTTAGGATCTCCCTGATGTGATCTGCAGCTGTGGGTCTGATGGCCTCTAGGTCTCTCTGCATGCTCATCCCTAAGCCTAGGGCTCTGAGACCTCTCTCTATGCTCTAAAACTGTCACCCTATCCCCTCGGTGGTGACTCTCTCTGGGCTAACTCCACATGGGAGTTCTCTCCTCTATGCTCCTCGTTGGGTCGAGGAGATACCTGACCCTCAATGGAAGGGGCTCTATCATGACTAGCTGCATGTCCTCCTCCTAATCCTCCACGTGTAGAGCGGCATTGACATCCTAAAGAGTCTACAAGATCTGGGGTAGGATAGCTGCTACACCCTTCCAAAGGTGGTGGTGGTGGTGGTGGTAAGTCTGAGTCTCTGTGAAAATTCCCCCTGCCCCATCTGCACCTCCTGCACATAGACCAAAGTGAGAGTTAGTTCATTTTCTAAGTTTTATTCAATTTCCATGTTTACTAAAATATGTAATTTCTAAACTAAGTTATTTTGTTTTAGATTTAAAAATGTGCTAGGTTTAAGTTTCATGTCCCAAGTTTTCTAGTGTGCCCAATGGTCCAAGCTTTTGAACCACTGCTCTGATACCAAGTGTGATGCCCATTAAAACAACCCACTTGAGACCCAAGAAACAACCTAGGGTTAGTTAGGAAAATTATGGAATAATTTTTTTTTTATTAGAAGTGTCCACAACTAGTTGCAGAAGACAACAATGATTGACACTAATAGTTCCTAACAAGTTAAAATTACTAGAACATACTTTTCTTTTATTAACAATTATCAGAGGTCACAAGGTCCAAATTTTAGGGTTAGAAGTTTCAGTTAGGTTCGGGGGTAAATTAACACCATACCCACTCTCTAATAGGCTCATAGTTTCAACTTGATTTTTCTCACACTTAACACATTCAAAATTTCCCTAAATCATTCCCATTGGATAGGAAATTTTCTCACCTTTTTCCAACAATGATATAAAGAAGTCCTCCTAACTCCTTGTAAAACTCTAGTTATGGACCGACGGACTTTAGGGGTCAAATTTTCCCCAAGGGGACACGTGTCGAGTAGGGGAAGGAAAAGCCCATTTTTGGGTTGGCGGGTCGCGTGGGGCGTGTTTGAAAATTTTCCATGCGTGGGAAAAAATCAAAATTTCTCCCACACTCCATGGATCCTCCTCCGGGGACACGTGTCGCTCAAGCTGAGCCATCACCGGGGGAGAGAGGAAGGAGGGGGGGTGGTGGTGGGGTTTGGGGAAAATTCACCCAAGGGGAGAAAAAAAGGAAAGGTGCAGGTCATGCCATGGACTGGGAAGTCAAAGAGGGGGAAGAGGGGAGGAGGGGGGAAGGGGCAGGGGTCCAAGGGGATTTTTTCAAAGGGAAATTTCAAAAAAAAAAAAAAAAATTTTAAAAAAAAAAGAGGGTTCTCCTCCTCCACCACACACCATGTTGCCACGTGGCAGCCTATGATAGGCCGCGGGCCGGTGGGGAAAAAGGTAAAATTTTTCCAAAATTTTAAAAAGCCCCAAAGACAAAATTAATGTCGTGCCTCCGCCACTGCCTCGTGAGGACATGTGGCAACCTCTAATTGGCTATGGGATGGCGGAGGAAATTTCAAAAATTTTCCCAAAAAAATTTAAAAAATTTTTTTTTCTAAGGATTTTAACGGGAATTTTTCGGGCATGTGGCCCGCTTAGAAAAAAATTTTCCCAAATTTTCCCACCAAGGCAGGAAAAACTTCAAAGTGCCATAACTTTTTCTAGAAAGCTCGGTTTTGGGAAAACAAGGACTTTCTGGAAAGATCTCAATGCCCTCTTTGCATAAAATCATAAATTTTACATTTTGATAAAGTTTAAGGGGTCAATTTTATAAAAATGATCTGCAGGATTTTAAATAATCAACTGGTAAATTTTAACTTATAAAATTTATTCAATTTGATCTCCTCCTTCACTCAACATGCCAAAAGACATGGAGGAATTGATTCTAGGAAGGATTTAGAGTGTTTTAGGAAGGTAAATTTACTTGTTTGATTTCAATTTGAATTTTTCCAACAATTGACAAAAAAATGACATGAAAAGGGATTGGGCTCGATTTTGCAATGTTTAAATTGTTTTCTTAAGTGTTCTTTGTCAATTTGAGTTCATTGATAATACAACATGCTAAATTTTAATCATTTCCAAGTTGATTATAATGTGCAGGCCCAAACTGTACATTTTAATTAAATAATTTGCCAGTTTTAAATTTACAATAGAGATCCATTTCTAGAAAATTTGTATATCATCAATTTCATCATTTAAGTGTGGTATTTCATTTCTAATCTAATCTAATACATTTAGTTGTTTATAAACAAATCATTTCAAATCTAAATTGTAAAATCTGATTTCCAATTTAATATATTTCCAAAAGAGACAAAGCAATATAATTCCTTCATACATATTTCTTCTTTTTTTTCATTTTTTTTTTTTCTAAACAAAACAGATTCCAATCACATTAGATATTCCAATTCAATCAACAATGCAAATGCAATGAGAGAAGATCTTGCAATTCTTTATTAATTCAAAAGTATACAACTTTACATCTTTCCATGTTTGAATGCAATAACACATTTCTATTTCTTTCTTTCCAATAAACAAATAATATAAATATCTTTCACATTTCGAATATACAACTTTCATAATCAATTACATACATCTTTTCTTCACAAAATATATTACAATTTCATCCACTTCAAGTGGGAAAGGTTACAAATGAATTTGTTTCACAAGGGACTATCAAAACTGCATTTTCCTTTGCTCCAGAAAACAACATGCAAGTTTTCTTTTTTCTCCAAGTTGATCACAACAAAAGTGGGGAAAGGCAACGCTCTCCACCCAACCAAGACATCCAATGAAAGGAGAAGCCATCCTTCATCATTGGCCCCCGAGCCCCAACCATAATACAATAAGAGGTGTGATTCAACCCATGGCAACAACTAGCTTCCACAACACACAACATTCTTTCAACATGCATAATTCAATATAAAACACAGTCCAAAACAAAAAAACAATTTTACAACTGCATTTGAAAACATTCAAAACAAAACTCAGGCTTGATCATGCAAGCCAAAGGAGCAAGGTCTATGGGGGAAGCTACTTATGCCTCCCAATGGGAATTGGGCATCCACCAGTAACAAACCACCAATAAAATTCACCACACATATCCTTATGCCCCCACAATCCCTCCTTATGCCCCCACAATTTCCTTATGCCCCCACAAAGTAAGAAATGCAAGCTATTTCTTTTCCATGGTGGATCCCAAACCCAAACTCCCTCACAAAATTTTGATGCCAATGGCATTCCCTTATGCCCCCCCACATGGATTCCCCATAGCCTTCTCCTACACCATTCCTATGGCAGTCTACTACCCAACCAACCAACAAATAAAAAAACATTCACCATTCACACAACACAACAAGAAAAAAACAACAAAAAGAAGAAGAGTTAAACTCCTACCTCTCCATGGTAGATTTTTTTTCCAAACATTAAGCTTCAATGCCCAAAACACAATCCCAAAACAACAATCTCCAAGCATGCAAAATTTCTCCAAACTCCTTCCAAAAGCAAGAGCTCCAACACAAAAAAATGTGCCCCAAAGAAGTTTTGCAAAATGATTCAACAACCCAAAACAAGCAAAGAGTTTGAATTTTATAGAAGAGGGAAGAGAAGAGGATGATGTGGATCCATGTAGGATGCCACATCACACATCCTCAAATCAAACACAAAAGACAAAATTTCATTCTCCCAAGCACAATAAAGAGGTGGGTGAAAATATGACAATTACTTGCACACTCCAAAAAGCCCACACCCCAAAGGACTGCAAAATTAAATAAAATGTAAGAGAGTGCAATCAAAACATGCAACATGATTAATAAAATGCATTATAAAATTCTAAAATCACCCTTTCAACCATAAGTATGGTTGGTAAATTAAATTGAGAGGTATGGGACAAGTTTTACTTGTCCCACAAGCCTCCAAAAATAGCCCCCAAGGACAAATTCGAATTTCCAAGGAGGTGGAGTGTTTCATACTCCAAAATCTGACTTACACAACTCTTACACAAACTTACACATCCCTTACATATTTAATACAAAGAGCCAACAACTTCCATTATTACTTTCCCATATCCCAATTTGATTTATTTAAATTTTAACCATATGATTTCTCACATTAATCTATCACAATTTTAATTAAATAAAAGAAAGGGACACATTACTAATAAAATACATACAACAATAATAAAAATTAACCACATTAATAAAATACACAAACCCATGGTCACATATAAAGGTGATCCCCCATGGGAATCCCTAACAACAACAACACACAACACAAAAACAAGTTGCCATGGTGACCTTGTCAAATTCACCTAGAATTCCATTGTGGTTGGTCTCAATCCCTCAATGTTTGTTGTGATTTTTAACCTACAAAAACACAAATACCTCCTTCGGCCTCGTGGCCATATCAGAACATCCAAAATGAATATAAATATAATCACAAAATCATCTAATATGTGAATCACAACAACATCAAGGCAATTTAACATTATCACATACAATTTATATCAACAACAATATCATCATCATATAATATCCATTTTCTAGATCTACTCATAATATCTAAAATCACATGTCCGAACAACATCCATAAAACATCCATGTCAAATAGTATATCATCATCCACATATGAGTGTCTCTAATAATCATCATGTATCATAACCAAATCAAGTATGTCTTTCTTTGAAACAAACTGAAATTGCGGGATGTGACATATGCGGTGACACATTAGGGAACATTAAATTTTAGACTCTCATGTTTTGACTTGAAATTAAAAGCCAACTTGCAACATTAAAATTTCAACATAAATAAAATAAGTACATCTGTGTACATAATCAAAAGTTCACTTGTTTATGCATAGGAACAAACTTGTTCACATTTACCACATTTCACATATATTCAAGCACTTAATTACACAACCTTTCAAGTTGCCAAGATGAAATTAAAACACATTTTAATTTTAAAACAAACAAATTTCTCCAACTTTTTTATCATAATTGTCCTTCCTTTTGCCACCTTCACCTCATTAATTGTTGTACTTACAAACAAATTTGTATTAGACTCACCTTTTTCCCACAAAAATAGAATTAATGCCAAGTAATAAATATCCCTCCAAAATTTGAATAATCCCTCCAAAATCTAAGAATTCAAATTCAAATGGGATGTAGTAATATATATTGGATGAATATGGTTAAGAATTCTTTTGTGGAAACAATTGACAAAGCACATAACTGGTAGAGTTGTAAACCAAATTCAGATTTGCAAGGAGGCCACATATACAAGAGGTAAATGACTGCTACCTTCTTAATATTCAATGTATTCAAGGAATGTCTGAATATGTGAAGAATGTAAGAAAATAGACAGAATGTTGAATATGTGAAGAATGTCTACAGATGCAATGAATATTTGAATCACTTACCTTAACACCTGAGGAATATTTGAATATAAATAAGTGTTGTCTTAGTTTATGCAGTTAATATTTGAATATCAGTGGTTAAATTTATATTATTCGACTGAATGTGTGAATGATTTCAAATAATACACATAATATTAAATGTGACATGAATGTTTACATATGCAATACATATGTGAATCACTTACCTTAACAAATGTAGATTATCTGAATATAAATAAGTGTTGTCTTTGTTTATGCAGTTAATATTTGAATATCCATGGTTAACTTTATATTGATTGATTGAATATGTGAAGGATGTCAAAAAATAGACAAAAGTTAAATACGAGAAGAATGTCTACATGTGCAATGCATAAGTGAATCACTTATCTTAACAAATGCGAAATATTTGAAGATAAATAGGTTTTGTCTTAATTTATGCAGTCAATGTTTGAACATCTACTGTTAACTTTATATTGACTGGATGTAAATGCGACTGATTTGATAAAATAGACATATTGTTAAATATGTGAGGAATGCCATTTATTTCAATGCATTTTGTTTATTCTTTAGTTTTCCATGAACTCTTCTAATACAACATGGTGATTGTCCAAAAACAAGGTTTTTCAGCCATGTATCTGACCTATTATTTTTCTAACCAAGCACACAAAACTATTGTTTTTAGTGTATATTCCTTTATCTCAGTGAATTTGTTCATTTATTGGAAATATAGTGTTTTTGTGCAGTTACTATTTGAATATCCATTGTTAACTTTATATTGACTAGCTGGATATATATAGGAATTACTAAACTAACATTGAATATACGGCTGTAACTTTGTTATTTTATACTACACATTCAAACTTTTAAGGTGCACTCGAACTTCTTGAATATACATTGAATATGTTGTTAGTTCATTACATTTTCTTATTACATTACTCTTAATGAATAAAAACTTATATTTCCAGGGAGGCCACATATTCAGGTTGTAAATGACAATTATATTTTTACTTCTCCATTCACCAAAAATAGTGTTGTTATTGAAAATAGATTGTTGTTATTGAGTAATGGGTTTCGTTCTGACCTGTTATTTTTTCAACCATGCATATTGAACTATTGTTTATTCAATGTATATTCATTAATTTCAGTGTATTTTGTTTATTCCTTTATTCGCCACAAACTCTTTAATACAACATAGACATTGTTCTAAAAATAGGGTTTTTTCACTCACATGTCTTACAGTTTCAAAATACAATGTTGTTATTGAATATATGGGAATTAATGAATATATATTGAATATACGATGGTAATTTTGTTATTTCGAACAATGCGTTAAATGACAAAATTACAGGCATATAGTCGATGTATATTCAATAATTTTAGAGTATGTGTATTCAATGTTCATATCGCCACAAACTCTCTCAATTCATAGCAATTACCACTAACCTTCAAACCATATATTCAATGTATATTTAGTAATTTCAGGGTATATGCAATATGTGAATGCAGTATGAGTTTGTGGCGATGTGAACAATGAATACCCATTAACAAATCAAATTTGCATATTGAACCAAAAATCAATTTTCTTGTGCAAAAACAACTTGTCCCCACATGGTAAGTGGATAAATTAGCATTTATTCCCAAAAATTTGCATTCAATTCACTTCACATCATCCCCTACCACTCCATCACCCTCGAACCTACCATTTTTTCCTACGCATCATTTCAATATTCAATGTCGTGAGGAATTACATGGTATTGCATTTGGAAGTGTGCATTTAGGGGGAAGTGAACATTTCCTCCCATTCCAACCCTGCGACAAAGCCGAACACCCTTTCTACCCTAAAAATGGTCTGAAGATGAGGTGAGCCCATTTCTATAGTTTTTTAGACCCGTTCTCTCCGGGTTTCATGCAATGAGCGCATTTGTGGGCAATACCAATTTTATAGTAGTATATTTATTCTATATTGAGTTGTTTCTTTGCATGTTCTTGTTTAATATTTTGTTCGACACAAACTTTGATGATTCATCACATTTTGGCATTTTGTACACATTTCTACACATGGTTATTTATTTTACATTGTCCTAAATAAATGTAGGACACCGTGGTATTTAAAAGGTCTGGAAGGAGGAAGTCAAGAATGAAACCTAAAAATGGGTGTTAAACTTGATTATATACCTGACTCAAAGGAAGAGTTAGTTAAAGCTAATCAAAAACAAAAACTTCATCCTAATCCAAATCACAAAACAAAGTTAAAATCAACACCACAGCTAGAGGTAACTACTAATGTTAGTGGGCAATGCACAACAACATCTAAAAATGTTTGTTTCAAAACTGAGTGGATGACTAAAGACATCACTGGAGAAACAAAAGATGTTGAAGAGAATGGGTATTCAATTCAAGGTGCTGCAAAAAAGTGGGGTGCCTCAATGGGTTCATTATCTCGTTGGTTGAATGGTATCACAACTACGAAATGTAAAGGACCCCTAACCATTTTGACGTATCAAGAAGATTCTAAATTGTACAATATTGTAAACATGTGGCTGATATGGGTCATGGTCTACAAATTAACTCATTAAAATATCACGTGGCACACATATGTGAGATAAGGAATACTCCTTTTACTTGATGGTATGCTTGACATATCTTGGTGGGACGGGGTTTAGAAAGAGGCACAAAGATTTGTCTTTAAGGACCGCATGAAGGCCTTGATCGTGACAGGTAGTTATGTTTAAGCCTAACATAGTTGCTAATTTTTATGACAACTTGGATCAAATGTATAAAACAAAGCAATATGGACCACAAAGGATATGGAATTACGATGAAACTGGTGTGCAAGCTGGTAGGAATTATGGGATGAGGGTGATTGCAAAGATGGGTAGTAGAAGTGTACCCCACATACTCCCAAAGAGTAGAGAGTGGATCACAATACTTTGTTGTGTTAATGCAATAGGGAAAAGTATACCATGTTTCTATATTTTTAAAGCATAAATGGAAATTAGCTAACTACATTTCCAATTGTGAGCTTGGTGCATGTATGGAAACCCAACCACATGCATGGATGACAAAGGAATTATTTCTGAATTAGTTGCACCACTTTGCTAGATCAGTTTTGGGTGGTGTTTCACCATCAAATAAACATCTACTCATTTTTATGGTCATGGTAGCCACGTGGCATATAAAACAATCCAAGAGGTAATAACACTAGACATTAATCTAATCACTTTGCTGTGTACACCCACCGACTATAACCTTTAGATGTTAACATGTTTTCTCCATTTAAAACCTACTTCAAGGATGAAAGATCCAAATGGATGGTCAAACATCACAAAGTAGATGTGAGAAGATTTGAATTGGAAACTCTTAGTAGTAAGGCTTTTAAGAGAGCATTAACTCCATTAAATATAAAAGCTAGTTTTATGAGGACTAGAATATGGCCTCTAAACAAAGATGCATTGGTCAATGACATGCGCCCTAGTAATGCATTCAAGGTTGAGCTAATAGAGGAGGAAACAAATGTGGAGAGCATTATGGAGATGGTTGGTTATAACAAAGATGAAATTGAATAATTTATCAGAGATAATGGAGAAGCAATCCAATAGAATGTTGATCAAATCCAGCAAAAAAAAGATGTAGACAACCATAACAAGCTAACATAATTCAAAATTCAAAGGTGGAGGTGATAGAGTTAAATCAATAAGACACGACAACATGTTTAAATCGGATCAAGAAATGTTTTCAAGCTGGAATCCATGTTGAAGTTGAATGCAAACCAACTCATGTGAGTCAGACACAAGAACCCGTCACAACTGAATACATGATGAGTATACTAACACTAGTTAGCCAGACTGAATGGTTGAAAGAAGTTGCTATAAACTTGGGGATTCTAATTGACATTTTCCATGAGGATTATTCTTTCCATGTCATCCCCTCTTCCTAGCATATCAAGTGGAGTAGTCCACTACTATGCAGATTATAACACATGGGAAAATGAAAATGATAGTCAGATAGATGATGCAAATTTGGAGTGTTCAGAAACATTTGCACAAGACACAACAAAACAACAATGTAATGTAGAAGTAGGAAACTAGGTTGGTGGTTCGTTGCATAAATTTCTTAAGCTTCCAATTGAAAGGATTAAGGAGAGATCAAAATGTGCAAACAAAGGGACTCTAAGGTTGAGCAGAAATCACAAATTATCACTTCAATCGACTACTTGAAATTGTTTGACGAACAAGAAGCACAGAGGAAGGAATTAGAGGAGTTGAAATCAATAAAGAAAGATCTCAAGGAGAGGAAGGCAAACAAAATCATTAAATGAGAAAAAAGGAAACAAACAAACTTGAATGACAACCTAAAAGGAGGATGAGGGAACAGGACGAGATAAAACAAAATGAAAAAGGAGAAAAGAAGGGAACATGAGAAGCTACAATGGCAGAAAGAGAGGATAGATAAAGAAATGTAAATGTAAAGGTGATTGAGCAGTCCAGAAAATCCTTTTCCTCCACAACATCCAATTATGATGGATTTCTACAATATTTACACTTCGACTTTTCCAAATTTGGCCAATTACCAAGTGATCAACACATCTACTTCTACAAATCAAATGCAGTTTCCTTCAACACCAAAAATGCAATTTCTAACAACACAGTCTCCTTTAATTGTAACAATGTAATTTCCAACAACACCAATGAAGTTTGCTCACATAAGTAATATGCAATTTTCTACAAGTACAACACATGCAATTTCTTACGTCTAGTCCCATGCATGTGAATTCTATTAGCCAAATGCAATCATGTCATGCAAGCAATCAGCAACTCCCATCACCAAGCACAACCAACATGTCAATGACACCCCAAATGGAGAATGGAACAATACAAAACAACATAAGAAGTGACACAATTGAGAAATTGAAGAAGAATTCAGTTTTGGAACAATTTAGATGTTACCTTATTATGTGATTGGTATGTGTAATTATAATATTATTATGCGTAAGTTATAACCTTCATGCAGAAATATGAACTTAGTTCTTTATTTTTGGGGAAATCATGCAAGCAGTATTTAGTTGTTTCCATCCAATCATTACACATAAGTATATGTAGTATATTTTATCATATAAAAAAGAGTTTTGGTAATGTGTTTAAACATGAATTATCTTCTCAAAAGTGTTTATAATTTTTATTATTCATTATTTTATAAAATAATGAGAGAAAAGGAAAATAGTTCACTGCTTAAGTAAGGTCATTTATGACCTTATGTGTAAAACGAAGCGTTATGATTTCTTGATGATTAAAGGTGTCTAAAGACATAGTTCAGATATTCTCATCTCCCCCTCCAATACGACATTCCTTCATTAACCAAATTTTGACAGGGTATCTGCAAAAAATGGACCTAGGAGTAATGTGCACATTTGCAATCAACACCAATATCAACACCCGTATATTCAATCTATGTTCAGTAATTCCAGTGTATATTCAAACATTACTAAAATAATAACTATGTTCACCTTCTATTTTTCTTTTCATATCAGATTATGTTTTTCTTTGCATATTAACAAATTGAAATTATTGAATACACATTGAAAATATGGATGTAATCCTGGTGCACATGCAAATGTGCTCAATGCATGGAGAACATAAATATGAATTGACATTACGAGGTTAGAAGGGATCAACAAGTGATATGCAAAGATGTTAGCAGGTAATGGTTGCTTTGAATATATAATTGAAACGCAATTAGAAATGACAGAGGAGGAATGCAAAGTGATAGGAGCAAGCTATGAACTAGTTTATGGTAGGGTGGGCTAAAAATATTAACTACATAAACAAAGACAACACTTATTTATATTCAGATATTCCTCATATGTTAAGGTAAGTGATTCACATATTCATTGCATATGTAGACATTCTTCATGTATTTAACATTTTGTCTATTTTTGACATTCCTCACATATTCAGACATTCTCTTAATACCTTGAATATGAAAAATATAATTGTCATTTACCACCTGAATATGTGGCCTCCTGGAAATATAAGTATTTATTCATTAATAGTAATGTAATAAGAACATGCAATGAACTAACAACATATTCAATGTATATTTAGTAATTTCAGTGCACATTAAAGGTTTGAATGCGTAGTAGAAAATGACAAAGTTACAACCATATATTCAATGTATGTTCAGTAATTCCAGTATATATTCAGCCAGTCAATATAAAGTTAGTAATGGATATTCAAATATTAACTGCACTGTATATTCAATAAAAGAACAAAATGCACTTGAGATAAAGGAATGTACACTTTGAAAAATAGTTTTGTGTACTAGGTTGGAAAAGAAACAGGTTGGAGCGATACCCATTACTCAATAACAACAATGTACTTTGAAATTGTAAGGTGCATGGGTGAAAAACCTTGTTTTTTTGACAATCACTACGTTGTATTAGAAGACTTCGTGGCAAACAAAGGAATAATTAAAATTTACTGAAATTAATGAATATACATTGGAAAATCCATAGTTTAGCATGCTTAGTTGTAAAAACAATAGGTCAGAATGAAACCCATTACTCAATAACAACAATGTATGGTCGATAACAACACTGTATTTTGAAACTATAAGACACATGGGTGAAAAACCATGTTATTTAGATAATCATTACGTTGTATTAGAAAAGTTTATGATGAACGAAGGAATAAACAAAATGAACTAAAATAGATGAATATACATGGAAAAAACAATAGTTCATCATGCATGGCTGAAAAAACACATGGTAGAACAAAACCCATGACTTAATAACAATAGTTTATGGTCAATAACAACCCTATATTTTGAAACTGTAATACACATGGGTGAAAAACCAATATGTTTGGAAAAGCATTGCCTTTGTAGTAGTAAAAGAGTTCGGGTCGAACGAATGAATAAACAAACTACACTGAAATAGCCAAAAATACACTCCAAAAACAATTGTTCAACTTGCATGGTTGAAAAACCAATAGGTCGAAACGAAACCCATTAAAAAAATCAATAGAGTTTATGTCGAACAAAAGATTAAACAAGAACATGCATAAAAACAACTCAATAATGAATGAATATATGTTTGTAAAACTCGTAATGCTTGATTAAACAAACACATGCACAAAAAAACCTAAATATAGAATGAATATACGGTTGTAAAACTAGCTTGCGAATGCGCTCATTACATAAAACCTATAAATGACTCTCGTCTTGAACTCGGTTGCGGGCGTAAAGGGTCTTTGGCTCCATTGCAGGGCGTAAAGGGTCTTTGACTCCATTAGAGGGCGTAAATGGTGCTCGGCTCCGTAGCAGGGAAAAGAGATGGTGTTTGGCCCCTGATTTAACAAAAATAGATTTATATTAAACCCTATTGCAGAGTAACTGGTGCAAACAATGATTTATAGATGCTAAAGTACAATGTGACGCAAACAAATAAGTATGTGAAATTAGAAACCTTAAGCAAAGAGGAAGAGAAGTGGACTTAACTGATTTACATCTGGAAGTGCTCTGAACTGGGAAAATTGCTGAGCAAGAGTGAAAAGTGTTGTAAATGCTCAGGATAAATTATGGAGCTCACGAATGATGTTAGGCAAGGGCGCCTAGATTGGGGCAAGGGTGTCAAAGACTGCTACTAGGTGCCTGTGATTACGAAAATGGTCAGAACCTAATTTTTACTGTGTTGCAAAAGTGTCACAAATATTCTTTGTTGATCGCCTGTATGTCGCTCCTTGCTCACTGATGATACCGATAACGTGCAAAATAAAAGTTCACTTGCAAAACCCACAAAATGACATTAAATCCAAAAAAGAAAGATGCAATAAGGGGAGTCAGATTGACCTCGACGGTCACCTGACAAAGCGAATTTACGACTAAGCGCTGCACTACATCTTAGACTTCATGTAGTTTTGGTGAGTGTGTGTAGAAATTGTGCCCTAGGATGCCCTTGTGCAAGTTACACTTGATAACATGTTGTAGTTAAATGTAGCAATGTAGTATAATGTGTGGATAGAAAAATGAACTTTCCTTTCCTATCTTTGTGTATGCGAGTCATTGCACCCTTGTCCCGTGAGTGGATGCTAGATGGATGCTTTAAAGTGCTTTAGATGCCTTTATGATGCAAGCTTAGGTGATGATAGTAATGCTTAGTACTTGGTCCTTGATTTTGAAGCTATAACTATGTATTTATATGATTCCCTTGTTTGAGTTTCGTAATTGACAATTGGAAGGCCGACCCATAAGTGAAAAAGATGCCCAAAAGATAAAAGAGACCCGAAAGGAGCAAGTAAGATAAGAAAGGGTCGAGGCGCCTGTACGCTCTTGTCTTGGCTGGGCGATGGTGTCTGGAGCAATAAAAATTAATTAAGTAAAATACTGACTGGTCTGTAGGGTGTGTAAGACCAAATAGAAAACAAGAAACACAAAAAAGAGGCCAAGGACAGTCATCAATTACTAGTTTTCTTGCTTAGGAATCATATGAATGCTAGTATGTGTTTAAGACCTAGAAATGTACTCAAGTGCGTGATTTTGTGTCTACGACACTGTTGATGATTAGAAGGGGAGGGAATGTTCAACGCCCCCCTCATGAACGCTTGCACCGCCAAATGCGGTGTCATGCAATTACTCACGACATTGAATGCTCTAAATGGTTCGTAAGCAAAAAGGTCGGAAAAGATTGACAGAGTGGTAGGGAATGATGTGAAGTGAATTTAATGCGGCTTTGTTGGAAATATATACTAATTTGTGTGCTTGCCACGTGGGTACAAATGATTTTTGATGCGAGAAAGTTGATTTTTCGGTTCACAATATAATTTTTTCTTTTAATGTTTGGTATAATGACCCTGCCATATGACGATTGAAGTGGTGCCACGGTGGATTCTCCACTTTTTTAACGTTAGGACAAAATTTGTAACATGTTCGAAATTTTTTAGAACCCCTCATCATCACAAGATTCCTCAGCACGTGAGTGAGCTTAGGGTGCTCACCAAGTGGCGCCTTTCCCGTACACTCGTCTATGGTGAAAGAAAAGTTGATGAAGCGATAAATTTAGCTGTATGCAAGCGAATGATGGAGTGGCGCAGCGATTAATGAGATATGCTGCGAAGCACCGTGATGAAGAGGATGAAGCGCGGGAGTAGTTCTAGTAGGACACAGTGGCAACATGGGTGTGGAGAGGTGCCAAGTGAAAAGGCAGATTGTGTAGTTATTGGCGGCGGTGTTGTGGGGATTGCAGTGGCCAGACAGCTGGGGTTGGCAGGAAGACGAGTGGTGGTGCTAGAAGCTTCCCCGGCCATTGGCACTGTCACCAGCTCCCGAAACAGCGAAGTGATTCATGCAGGAATCTATTACCCCTCTCAATCACTTAAGGTAATCATGATTTAACACTACCTCTTCATTTCAACATTCTTTCATTCATCACAATATTAAATTATGTTGTATACCTCCAGGCCCGTCTGTGTGTGAATGGGAGGAAAATGCTGTATGATTATTGCCGTCTTAATGGTGTGCCGCACAAGCAGCTGGGTAAATTGATAGTGGCTACGAGTACATTGCAGAATAATGTGCTGGAAAAGCTGCACAGAGTGGGCATTGAAAATGGGGTTACAGATTTGCGCATGATGGAGGCAGAGGAGGCCATGGCAATGGAACCCCAGTTGCGCTGCGTCAAGGCTCTGTGCTCCCCTTCTACTGGAATTATTGATACCCACTCTCTCATGCTGGCTTTTCAGGTACGTCTAAGCTAGAGTCAAAACCCATTTGGAAATTCGTCACAGTTAGAGCTATTTAATTCTTAACTATTTTAAGCAATAAAGGCATATACCTGCAAGTTCTAAATAATGTGATTTTGAGCTGTTGAGGCACAAGACTCAAATGCCAGAAATTCTCCATTAGAGGGTCCGTGTCGCTGGAGTTTTGACAATCTTGATGACACACTGATTAGTCATAGTTGTACGGAATTCACCGAGCCTTGAGAACAGTAAAAACCCAATAGTCTCGCCTGTATATACATGAAAAGAGGGACAAATAAGCATGGTCCATTTGGGGAATATTTGAGGGAAGTGTACATTATACGTCTATGTATGTATAAACTCCTCTTTGTGGGTTCATCGACACAATTCAGCTTTGTTGGTTTTTACTGTGCAACAGCAATTGATTTTGGAGGTATCGCATAGATGGGTAAGTGTATTTTCAACCATATAATTCATACATATTTTGCGTTGCAATTACCACTAATTACCTTGTCACCCATCCAATTAACCATATATCTGAGGAAATTCAAACCATAACTTGTTGATCTTCTTGCTTAGACTATGTTATATGTGATTTCTATGATAATTGCATAAGAGCTCGAACCTTAGTTGGATTTTTTTTTGCTGATAATGCCCTTATTCCCTTGCTGACTTCAAGGGGCATGTGAGACATAGCCACCTTGTGAACTCTCAAGTAGATAGACTGTTTAACTCTTTCCATAGGGGAACGTGAGAACCACTTATTATGGTGGGTTATGTCCCATTTAGACTTTGTTTGATCAGTCCTTTGAATTCTCTTTGGAGGGAATGCTGGAACTTCATCCACACAGCACAGGTAATGTGTTTGAACTCTTTTTGGATGGAAAATTGGAGCTGTTTTGTTTGGTCTTCATATTTGGTCATGCTTCAGCCTTGAATCATGAGCTGTGTCCATCTTTACAGTTTTCTCCCTCCACTTAGGATTCTATGAAAGGTGGAAAATCTATTCTTCCAATCTACTTTTTTGATGCATCTTCATCCAAACATTCCTTGCTATATTTAAGTTCTTGCTGACGTTTTTGGAACACTTCAATATTTTAGCTTACCAAGAATATCCAGCTAAAAGGAGAGCAAAAAGCCAAGTGCTAGGACCGTAGAAATGCTGTTGATAAGTGCCAGAACCGTATGGATAGTCTCAATAGGAGACGGCGAAATTCAGAAATAGCTTAGAGGGATTAGCACTAGGATCAAGAAAGAGGGTTTTAGGCCAGAAAAGTCGATACAATGGTTGAATAACATCAAATTTGGACCAAATCACCCATATATAAATAAATACACTAGCACTCATAAAATAATACCAAATAAAGGCCAAGGGACCATTTATAAGTATATACATTTTGCCCCACTTTGAGGTGCATGCTTAGCAATAAAGTAGCTGGCGTAAGTACACACTTCAAGTAATGTCACAAAAATGATTAAAAAAAGATTACTGCATATCTGGATCTCTGGGTACTAAGTTGCTGAGTTGTGGGACCGACAACTTATCTTAGGGCATTGAGTTACTGAAGTACATAATGAATACAAAGTGAATTTGAGGGGAAGATCTCCAAAAACCACTTGGTGAGGAGAAAATTACATTATCTGCTGCCTAACGAATGGCTTACCTAGCTCTTATGTAAAGAAGACATTATGTTGGGGTCACCACAAATCCCCAATGAAGTTTACTGCCAAGAAACCATAAAATCTAAAAGCAACCTAATTACTGAGTCCAACGTTACAAATGCTGCAACTCGGCTGCTCCATAACCTGACAAAACATAACGATACATGGAAGGTTAAGGGTGTAACATGCCTTCCCATTTGAAAGACAAAGTGTTGCACTCAATGCTTGCTTGATGGGTGTGATATTGCATAGAGTATTCACATTCCCAACTAATGGGATCCAACAACATATTCTTGCATTTTGATGAGATACTCTATGACTGCCTTTCTTGATGCTCCAAAACTGCCTCCAATTCAAAGATCAATTTTCCTTCCTTGTCCAATTTCGGAGGCTTTTTCTGGATCAAATCTTGCTACCAAAAACCTTCTGTACTCAAAAACATGAAAGACTGGATGTACTCATAAGGGATAACTTCGCAGAAGTTGGCCATCAACCTACCCCTCCTTGTCCATTCAATGCTGACATGAATTTCTTTTCTGCATGGTATGTCTCAACCTCGTGGCTGCACTTAGGCGCTTATCATGTAGCTGCGTAGGATTTGCCCAACTGTGCAGAAAAATGCTTGTGTAGAGGTTTGCAAAGCTTCGCAGACAACAACTTACACACAAATCTGTAGAGCTTTGCAGACAACAGCTTTTGTATCACAGCAATTTGCAGGTAGAAGAAGTTGCATGCGACTTAGTGGAATCTTGTAGACTCGTGGAATTGTGTAGGATGTTGCAGTGAAAGTGGTTGCACAAACTTTGCATACTGAGGACAATGAAAGTGGTTGCACAAACTTTGCATACTGTGGACAAATGATGTTGCACATATGTTCACAGGAAGTGAGAAATAAGAAATGCACTCCAGTGTGGTTGTGTGTGTGAACTCAAAGATTTTGGATTTTCCAACACATCAAGGCCCGCAAATACTACTAAGATATACCTATGTTTTTGATTGATACAACCTAGTTTGTGGACCCGGATGCTCCTAGATCACACAACCCAAGTTAGTGAAATAAACCATGAGCTCTTGCTCATGAGCATTCCTACTTCTGTGGTCTCTCCATGTTTGGCAATCTTGGTCACACTCATCCAAGTTGCATCCTCATTTGCTCTATCCTTCCGCTTCACCAAGTACTCCCAATACTTGTTTCCTCATCTTCTGGATTATCCTACAATCAATCACCATTTCAATCTCCTCTCTTACCATCATAGGTAATTGCTCTCTCTATTCTGAAAATGAAAAATCTGAACCTGCATTTTGCTCACTTGTTTGTCCTTGTTGTGCCCAATTTGATCTTGTTGAAAATCATGGTGCATTTTGTATCCCCCCCAAGAAGTTGGCTTGTCTAGCCCATTTTATTAGCTCTACGACCTTTCAAAATTGTTCGAGTGTTCCCCCGAAGCTTCAAGTTGACTAAACCATGCCGTGATCCTGGTCAGCTGTTCGTGTTTTGCCAATGCCTTAATGTTTCCTATGTTTCTTGTTGATTTGATGATTTGCAGGTTTGAGGGCATGTACGATGTTACTACAACCTTAATGGTGTGATCAATCCTTGAGAGATACAAATTGAGCTAGTTAATGAGTCTTCTCCATCCAGGGAATGAGGGAGTTGAAGTTGAAGCTATTGAACATGCAGATACAGGTACTTGACACCCTCCAATTGAGATGGAAGATGTAAAAAAAAGGGATAGAGGAGGAAGAAACCCAAGTGCAATTAGTAGAAAGTGTTGAAACACCACAAACATAGGTTAATGACTTCGGCCTCGCAATCTCTGAATCACAAGAAATTGTGATTGTGCCTAGTACCTCCCAACAATAAGCATAAGGGGAGGGCAACACTGAGAGCAAGGAATGGTTGGGAACAACTCTCCCAAATAAGAAGAAAGTAAGAGTGCAAACAAAGGAAGTAAATCTTGAGAGTATCATCTCCTTGAGACCATCCAAAGTACCAAAGAAAGCTAGAATTATGTCAAGAACAATGGTCGGACTTCAAGGAGACAGGTTTGTGGAGATTACCACTCCACAAAGTGATATCTTAAGGGGTGAAGCTACCCTATCAGACTACCGGATCACCCAAGTCCCATGGGGAAATCGACCACAAAGGGTCTTAAGCATGAAGTCACTGTGGCAATGGGAGGTCTTTTCCAAAAATGGACAAAGACATAGAAACCAAGAAGCAACTTAAGGAGAAGGTTGACATCTTGTCAACCTATGTGCAAAAGTGAATACAACTTCCCGGAAAGCCAAGAAATTGCAGCAACTATAACCCTAGATGCATTAAAAATTGTTGAGGATTTGAAGAATAGGGGAAAGCCACCAAGAAATGGGAAGAGAAATTGGTAAGTAGAGGCAACCAAGTCCTCAGGGAAGTGATTGAATGTTATAACCAGGTCTGTTAACAAATGGAGGCGGGAAGAGCATTAATGGAAAATATTAGGATGAGGTGGAGTATTGGGATGGCATGCTGCCTAAGCTTGAGGCCATCACTGCCATGGATGATGAGGAGGTAGAAAAGGAAGGGATAGTACCCCCAAACTGCAAAGGAAGACAATATGAGTATGAGGGGGCTATCAAGCTGCAAATTGAGATTTCAGGGAGATTGCATAAGCAAGCTCCAGAACACGAGGGAGAAAACAGGAGAATAAGTTGATGACATTGAGTCTAAAATTGAAAAAATGCTTCCCCTCGAAGGTGCATACACTCCGGGATTGCAGATGCAAAAAGGCTAATTGAAATTCTATGACAATATGTTGTCGGGGAGTTAGAAGCTTCCAAGGATTTTGAGTATGCTTTCTTTCAAAAATTTGTTCATTTGGAAGGTTCCATGAATAAGTTGGCCAAGAGAATTAAGAAGAAGAAAGCTATTTATGTTGAAATGGACAATGTCTTATCTAAACAAGAAATAATCTTTCTTTATCATGCGAGGCCAGATGAAGATCCCATTTTGGGGATGTTTGAACGTCTTGATGCATATAGGAATAAGCTGGAAAATAAGGCAGAGAGTGAACACATTGATCTTGACCCTTCTTGAACAATTCCTTCATTCTTTATTCTTCATCCCCATTCTTTATTCTTTCCTATCCATCATTCTTCCAAGTGAGAAGAATCAAATCAGATGATGGCAATGAGTAACAAACTCTCCCTGGGAGTGCACACATGATGGTGACAAGCGAGAAAAGAGACAAAAGGGAGTTTGTTGGCATAAGGAATATTCTCCACTTACCCGTATGCTCAATCATGATCAAAAACCATTCCAGCTTGGCATATCAAGGTTGATTCTTTTTAGTTGGAGTGGCCTTCCCATTCATGTTAGCGGATTGAGGGTCTTTGCCCCGCGTTTTTGCTGGTTTCAAAAGGGTTCTTGGGGGCATCTAGGTATATTCCCTTTTGGGAAATTTTGTATAAGAATGAAGGTCTGTCTTCATTCGGAAGTCTTGGCTCTAATTTGTGGGGAGCTCTAATTCTAGTCTTAGTTTTTTTGCTAAGGTGATTACACTTTGTATAGTCATTAGTAGACATCGAGAGCATCTTGTATATGTCACCCTTGTCTAAATCATAATGCACATAACCGTTTACCATGTTTTAGTTAGGCATTATGGATTGTAAGTAACATAGTTGAGGAATACAATCTTTGATGTAATCTTTTGTCTGTTAAATCAATGAAGTACAAAGCATTTCCCTCTAGTTATTGCATGTGATTGGTTACTTAACAAACATTGTGTTGTAGTGTTATCTTGCAATGTATGTTTGGCTATAAAATTCCTTTTTGCAATATTGTCTCAGAGTTGATTATTTACAACTTTCGAGTGTATCTTAGGTGTTGTGGAAATGATTTAATAGATATTTTGAAGTTTCATGCACAAGTGTTTGTGTTAAAATTTCAAAGGTTATGTGGTAATGTTTTCATGAATTTGGTATCAATGAATGCAAGTGTCCCTTTGAAGATTGTGTTGTTCTAATCTCTGTTCTTGTTTGGATTCTGGAAGTAGTAGGCTAAGATGGCAAATTGTGGTACCCCTCCCCATTAGATCCACCACCACCCACTTCATTTAACTAAGTACTATCCTATCCTACCCAGTAGATTTCATCCCCCTTTGCATATCCAACATGATATCTGCCTGCAAATCACATTTACCTTGTATATTTTGAGTGTATTTTCTATGAATTGTAAAGATCAACATCTTAAGTATCATCTCACACCAAGTTGTTAACATATTCCTTTCCAAATGATGCTTGTGATCATGTCCAATCTGTCTTTAGTGGCTTGTGTCAAATATATCAAATGTTTGCAATACTAGCGTGACCATTCTTTTGAATGAGCATTGCATTTTGTGGTTGCATGACCATTAGCTCCACCACCACCCACTTCATTTAACGAAGTACTATCCTATCGTACCCCTGCAAATTTCATCTCCCTTTGCATATCCAACATGATATCTTCCTACAAATCACATTTACCTTGTATATTTTGAGTGTATTTTCTATGAATTGTAAAGATCAACATCTTAAGTATCATCTCACACCAAGTTATTAACATATTCCTTTCCAAATGATGCTTGTGATCATGTCCAATCTGTCTTTAGTGGCTTGTGTCAAATATATCAAATGTTTGCAATACTAGCGTGACTATTCTTTTGAATGAGCATTGCATTTTGTGGTTACATGAGGAAGGTGGCGGGTGCCTCCGCCACTAGGTTCTGATATCTATCCTTTTGTTTGCTGATGACATGGTCCTGCTAGCCTCATCTCCTGAGGGACTACAGAGATAGTTGGATGCCTTAGGGTTGTTTTGTGATCTCCGACAGTTGACGGTCAACTTGGGTAAAACCAAGGTTATGGTCTTCAACGGGTTGAAGATCTCACACCTCCATTTCTTCTTCAGGGGTAAGGAGATTGAGATTACTGGTACCTACTCTTACTTGGGTGTGCAATTTGCTGGTTGGTGTTTCAATCTGAGACAAGCCCTCCAGCCACGTGTCAATAATGGTATAGTTCCTTAGCTCTCCTCAAATGATAGTGCTTCCAACACCATTTTCAGGACATCTCCTCCAAGATGTCCCTCATGGATTCCCTTATCAGACCCACTTTGTTCTTTATGGCTCTGTGGTGTGGGGGCCCTCTTTGCTCAAGTTGGATTGGGCTTCAGTTGAGAGAGTTCGACACTTCTCCTTCGTCGCTTCATCAGTGCAAGCTGTATGTTCCCCATCACATTATTCTTACGAGTTTGGGGCCCGTCCTTTTAGGTGGAGACCATTTTTGATCTAGTTTCCTTCTTGCACCATATTTAAAACTTTGTTGACTCGATGGAGGGGAGAGACAGTACCCGTATTTGGCATATTGTTCCTCGGAGAGCATTGCCCTTTCTGATTCTCTAGGTTGTGCTTGTTGTTGGTACTTTGGGGTTTCTGCTCTCTTAGAGTCAGTGGGTATTAGGATGGATTGTCTTCCTCCTTTTCGATACTCCTTGGAATCACCGACTCATCCTCTTCCTTCCAAATAGGAGCCAAGCAGGATGATTAGAGAGGATATTTATAGACAGTTCATCCACACCACTTAGGTGAATCTTCATGGTGGGTTACGCGCGAAGATGACTTTTTACGCGGAGCACTTCTTGGAGTTGAGTGAAAGACTTATTATCCGTCCTCAGTATACCATTCACCATTGGATGCACGCTCTTTGCATTCTCTGGGTCGATTAAAGTGGGTTTTCATAGGCTTCGGGTGAAACGGACCACCGATTGATCGGTCGGCCAGACTTGCAGATTATGCGGTCTTGAAGAGGTTGAGACGAGCGCACTTCATCTTCCACTGTCCCATCTACTAAGGGATTAGGGGGAGGTTCCATTGTCTTTTCGAGAGGGACTCGTGCGTAGCGACTTTTTCGAGATATGTCGATCGAAGTGCGACTTTATACATGCGGGAGGCTCTTGGGCTTCGAGGATTACACTATTCAGACACTTAACAAAGAAGACTCTCCCCAGAGGATCACTTCCTTCTTTGTGGCTCTACCCTTGGAGAGAGGCACTTAGGGCTAGATTGATACCAGTGCAATGTCATGTTCCGAGATCGATGTGCGGTTCGAGGATCCATATGTAACTCCCCCGATATCTCCCAGACACTATTATACTAGTTCCGGCTTGGAGGGTGGACCGAGATATCTTCCTCTTCTTCTGATCATCAGACTATTATGAGTTTCTTTCGGTCGGCCTAGGATGTTAGGAGAGATGCGTTTACCATTCCTAGATAGACATTCCCTATTGCTTCACCTGGCTCTTCTTCCTTCTCTTCTTCCTTCTCTTCTTCTTCCCTACTCATGCTTTGTACTTCTTTGGAAACCTTGTGGTTTCCCACTTTGCTTCGCTTTTGGTCTTTGACCTCTTCTCTTGCTTTATACTTCTTTCAGAAACCTTTTGGTTTCCCACTTTGTATGGACACATTTGTACTTTGCAGTCCCTTTGACCTACTTTTGTGGTTATTTGTTGGACATTAATATTATTATCTATCTTATCTAAATCTTTTCTCAATCCATCATGGGAAATCACAAATCCTTAGTATACCAATTACTCCCTTATAGAACTGCATTTCTTTAAGTTGACTAACAACTTGTCCATTTTTTCTCAAGTGTGGCAAGTGTTCTTTCATTCTACTGAAATCAAACTGTCATCCAAATACATGATAACAAACTTAGCAAGGAATGGTTTCGGTACATCATTCATGAGTGCCATTAATATGCACGGTGCTTCTGTCTACCCGAATGGCATAACAAGCCATTTGTACATCTCACCCTTTGTCTTGAATGCATTTTTCTACTCATCACCTTCTCTAATTCTGATATGGTGATACTTGCTCTTCATATCAATTTTTGTGAAGTACCTCCCTCCACTCAAACAATACATTAAGTTATCAGTCCGTGGCAATTCAAATATGTACTTGATTGTTATCTTGTTGATGGCTTTTGAATCTATGCTCATTTGCCATTCTCTATCTTTCTTTGGTGCTAACACCGCTAGAACCGCACATTGGCTCAAGCTTTCTTTGGTTAAGCCCTTCTTTGGTAGCTCTTGGACTTGTCTCTTTACTTCCTCATTCTCCACAGTGTCAACCTATATGATGTCTTGTTTGGTAAATTGGATTGAGGAATGAGATATAAATGATGGCTAATGCTCCTCATGGGTCGTAAACCATTTGGTGGATCACTGGAGATTATCTTTGCATATTCATTCGATAGATCCTTCACTTACCTGGGAAAATCACATTCCTTTCTTGCTGTCCCAAAACAGTCGAGAGTCTCTATAAAAACAAACTCTATTATTTATAAAAAGGAAGAAGAGGGAAGAGAAAGTCGGGCCTTAATTGCCTAAATCTCCAGCCCGAGTGCAGTTACAAGCTTTAAGTGAATGGATTTGATGTCTACCCACTCAATTTCTATGGAAAGATGTTCTGCAACTTGAAGCATGGGCACGACCTTGATGGAGGACATGTTTGTGTCCATGAATGAAGCATTGGGCTTGAGAAATCATTCTCACCAAGCTCTGTTTGATTAGTCCTTTGACTTCAATATAGAAACGATGGTTAAGAATTATAGTTATTGATTATTTCAAGAACAGGACACGACATGGCCCCAAGTAGTTGTCAAGTGGAAAGCCCATCCCTTGAGCGCCACAACAAAACTGATTTGGCTCAATTTAATGCTTTGTAACAAAATATTTGGTTGTTGGACTATCTGTTGTATTGTTCAAATTGATCACTGCTTGGGCTTCAAATCCTATGGGTTCACTGATTTGTAGCATGTGGTAGTCATCTGTGTTTCCGGGTCTAGAAGGTTTCTTTGTCTTCCTTAACTTCCTAGACCGGGAGCTTTCAGATTTGTGCCACGTGACATGCATCTGTTTTCCCAAGTTTGGACTATTTTTGCCTTCCTCATTGAACTCTATGGACTTTGGCCTCCGGATTTGTGCCACGTGGCACTCATTCATGTATTTCGGCTACTTTGTTGGCCTTCGACCTTGCTACTTCCATCTTGCCGAGAATGTTGACATATGGCACGATCTGGTTCAATCTCGGGGTCACAGTCTATTTCTCATGCCTTAGCCATTTCACCAAAAGTTAAGTCACAAAGAACATTCGCTCCACTTTACATACGAAGCGTCTTTGTATATAAAGGTTTGCACTCTTCCACCCTTGCTAAGTGTGGGATAAATCCCAAAGTAAAATGTGAAGGCTGCTATGTTTGAAGACTTTGACAAGACTATAGCTTGAACTAGGCACAAAAGGCAAGACCACAAGGGCATCCTTAAGCTTCAACCCAACTGAAAACACCATTCAAATGTTGAATCCATCCCAAGGCCGATTGTAATCAATGCAAAGCTCCACATAATCCTGTGCTGGTTGCAAAACATTGAAGGAGAAAACTTGAAAGCGTTTATACACATGATAAAACAAGTTGGACATGTTGATCAATTGATCAAAAAAAGCGGGGAGCTCATTTCAACAACTCATTTTCCTCCTTGGCCGGTTTCAACAACACTCTTTTCATCATGAGAGCTTCTCTATGTTTTAGTTCTTTTTTATGATTGGGTAATGCAACACTCTCCTCATCTGCTTGAGCAATATGACTGCTAGCCTCATATCTTGTACTGTCATTTTGTTGTGCTTGTGGGCACTTAAATGCTCTATGCCCAACATCTTCACATCTAAAGCATGTAGCGATGAATCCTCTACGTCTTCCTCTACCAAAATATCCTCTTCTGTAGAAGGATATCCTCTACCTCTTGGGGCGTGACTGAAATAATGAGAAGTGTTGGCTTCTCTTTCATGAGTATGTTGTCCTCTTCCACTGTGTGTTCTTCTGTTCCTCGCAAGAACCTTTCTCTACCTCTTGATGTGTTTTGTTGTCTCCTAGAAAACTTCTCTTTTGATTTCAAAGCTCATTCGTATGCTTCCTCTATCGAACGCAACCTTAGTATTCCAAAGTCATCTTGTATGAAAATTTGAAGACCATTCACATAACTTGTGATCTTCTCTTCATCATCTTCAACATGACCAGCTAGAATTGTGAGCTTGTAATTTTTTTTGTGTAATCCTTTACTCTTCTTCCTCAAGCTATTCAATTTCTTGATTAAACTTAAGCGGCGAGGACAAGGTAAAAACTTACGTTTCAACTTTGCTACCATCCTATCCCAAGACTTGATTATGTGCTTTTATTCTAACTCTGTCTGCATGCACATGATCCCACCAAAAGGATGCATGTCCCTTTAGCTTGGTGCAAACGAACCTCACTTTCTTGGGATCCTTTGTATACATCTTATTTTTCATACTTACTAACTTTTTCTCTTCATAGTCACCATTGGTGCATTAACCTCCCTTGAGTGATGTCCTATGGGGCATTACCAAGAGCAGGGTGGACTGGTTAGTGAGAGAGTTTTGATGTGCAGTCGATGTTATCTTAGATATCCTATCCTATACTATACATCTCCTTGTCATCCTTATACGATCTTCTATAACATCACCTTACTATCCTCGTATTTATCACCTACATATCTACTTAAAGCACCCTTACACCTCTATCGGATCACTCTTTATCAGCTCCAAAGTCTTTCTCCACCTCTTGAGCCTTCATTTTAGGACCCCCATGATTTCTATTATATTGACCATGGTCGATCTTGTCTGATGCTATTCTTCATAAACGACTACATTCACAAGGGTCGATGCCATTGGCTATAGGCAATCGTAATAGCTAATCATGATCCCTATTTATAGAAGACATTTACCATCACCACATCATTTGTTATTCGGCTGTTTGCACTCGCCAAGCTCTATTAATGTCTTAAAGGTTTAGGAATTAGTCTTGCTTACCCTTTGGAGCATTGGGTCTAGGACACTAAAAAATAGGAGTTGTCTTAACAAGGTTCACCAAGTCTTTGGAATCCCCAATTGTGGTTTACGTTGGTCTTCTTTTATCCGGCTTGTGGTTCCCCGCATTAAATCTCTCATAAGGTGTTGCTAACCTTGGGGGGAAGTTATTGTGCTAATGGTGTTTTAATAAAGGTAAGCATGTTATTTTTGATTTGATTGATTCATGTATCATGTCCATGGACTATGGTGGAGTAGCATATTCTTGTCTATTGCTTTATTTTATATCGATTCTTACCTTCCAATCCGCCCTTTTGGACATTACAACCTAACGATTTTTACAATCCATGTTTACCACCCTTAACTTTGATATCTCATGTTCTTTACAAACTATTGATCTATTTACAATTAGGATACTAGTAAGACACCATCCCCTATTTTAGGCCTAGGTTTTGGAACCATATGCCTTTGATAGAAAGTGGTTCTTGTTGGTCATTCAAACATGCACCCGTGTCTCGGATCCGGAAGAGCCGAGCTGTTTGAGACCACAATGGAACTGTCCCCAAGTTGTGGGACCTTGCGTGCTTGGGATGGATCTCCGGAGAAGGCCAATTCCTCTACTTACCTCTCTGCTACTGCTACTCCTAATGCTGAAAGCAAATCCTAGACTAAACATGCCAAGGGACCAGGGATAGAAGGATGTGTAGAAAGGGGAAATCCTAAGCTAAGGAAGGCGATAGCGCCAGGGAAAGGGTCGATCTCTCTCCACGAGCGGTGAAGGAAACAGAGAGGGCGTAGGAGAAGAGGGCGGACGACGCGTGCCACAAATCAACACGCGGGCTCGGCCTTCCAGCGCGCATAACACATGAACATGGGGACTGCAAGTGGGAATACGCACAACATGCCAGAAAACGCAAACAGAGAGGCGAGATGCAATGAAAACGAGAAAGGGAAGACAAAAGTTCCACAAAACATGATTTTATTGCTTAAGGGACGCATAGTCATTTACATTCACGGTAGGAGGCAGGAATACATTGCAGAGACCACGCCAAGGTCTAAGACCCGTGGGAAGTCAGCCAGCATTTTGGCATGGTGTCGTTACAATAGAGAGGGATCTTTTTTTACAATGCAAAACTCTGCTATTTATAAGAGAGAAGAAAAGGAGAAAGAGAGGGAAACTCGGATTCACATCTTGACCACCAACATCAAGTGATAAATACCGCAAACCCTCCTGCAAGGTCACGCGGATGCGCTTCCCCATGTCTGTTTGGCGTGTAGAAGAAGGAAGGAGGCAAGATCTGATGAAATTTGGTGGTTAAGGTTGATTGGATGTGTATTGATGAGCTGAGAGACATTTCCCTATTTTCCGCCTACCAAATCCCACCTAGATTTGAATTTGAACATTACGTGTAGCTGATGTTAGTAGCTTTCAAATGAAACTGGGAGTGCGGGAGTCTCGAGCATTGCAATGAAGTTATGGTCATCGAGTCTACAGTGTCGCTTTGACACGTAATGACACGAGGTGCGCCGATTGATTGAAGGAGTTGGCCAACTGTTCATTTGTTGTCTTTTCTGCCACGTGTCATGCATCGGTTGGTTGTCTAGATTCGGCGCCCTGTTGGCGCGCTTTGATAGGTTGCGTGTAGCACACTCAAGTTTGACAGATGACGTGGCACAACGACTCGCATGGGGAAGAAGGCGCAAGGCGCGGAAGCAAGAGCGAGTGCGAAAAGGGAAACAGAGGGAAGGTGCGCGCGCAAGAGGAATAGGAAAATACTTGCAGGGGACAAGTATGGGGAAGGGGCGCAAACATTCAATTGAAGGAGGGCAGGCGACGGTAGAAAGAAAAGTGGTGCGCGAGGGAGCTAAGTGTATGCAAGCGCGTAGGAGGAATGCCAGGGACTTAGCTAATTGGAAGGTAAGTTTGTAGAGGTGCGTGCAAGGGGTGCGCGACGAGATAAGAAAGAAAGCGGGTGCACAGACGGAAGGCGCAAAGGGGAAATGGAAGGAGATAGAAGAATGCAGAGGAAAGGGAGCAGGAAGGCACGAAGGAAGCAAGGCACGCGGGGCGCGCGGAAGAACTGCAGCCAAACAAATTGTGCCAAGGAGCAAGCTTGAGTGCGCGCAACCTGAAATGTGAGACATCAGAGTTAGAATGAGAATATAAGTTATCTAGATAACTAGGAGAGTTATTTGGATAACAATTTTCGCGACTTTAGGGGCCATTTTCTGCTAGATGAAGAGACCAATAGCCTTAGAAGTCCATTGGGCATGGAGTCAAGTGCTAAACTTGAAGATCTGATCTGCAACTTGAAGAACATCCTGAAGTCACTTACAACACTTGTCTGAACTTTGAATGAACCGTTGCTCTCATATGAAGATATTCTGAATTGGATTGATGAGAGTGAAAGCTATGCACTGATCGTTGGAACTGCCTTTGCCAAAATTGCCCTGTCATTCCAGGAAGCAACAAAAAGGGGTGCGCGGGCGCAACAGGAAAGGAAAAGCACTAGAGGGAGCGTGCTGAAATAGAAGCACAACACTGTGCAAAAGCTGAAAATCATACATGTCCCAAAGGGAACATGCAGAGTGTGTGCGAGCACTTGTGTTGCTGAAAGCAAACCTAAACTGACCTATCCACACACACACAGACACATAGAGAGAGAGAGAGAGAGAGAGAGAGAGAGAGAGCATCTCTTCCGCGTTTGGTGAGTTTGTACAGAAAACTTGCTGAGTTTTAGTGAATATTCATCGTGAGTTTTCTTGGAAAAATTGCCGAGTCTTTTATGGCGAATATTTGCCTAGGAGGAAAATCGGCAAGTACTCGTTGAGTACGTATACTATGTTTGGGTGTATATTAATTAAGTATTCATAAATGAACATTTAGATGGAGAAGCACAAGAAAGATAGTAGAATTGTAACACAAGTTATTAATATGTGCATTTTGTATTTGGCATACTCTTGAGAAAAATGTATGCTAGCTATTTCTTTGTTTTGATATGATATGTTGTCTATCTATCAAATCTTGAAGAACCATTATGGAAGATGAAATGCTTGGTCTTCCATGTGAGACTTCATCTTTGTGGATTCGGCTAAACAACGTTAGGATGTAAGGGTCAAATCTGGGCCTTGAGTCAAATGGGGGCATTCACCACATTAGGAACGAAGGAAACAATGCCTTTAGCACTTTGTGGCACTACGTCTTTGTTAGTGGGCCTTAGTGATTTGGTTTGTAGGTGTCTGAACGACCTTAACATAGCCAATGGTTATCTCATAAAGTTTGGCGCATGCTTGGATGGTGCCACTTCTGATCTACCCATATTGCCTTGCATCACTAGAAACATGTGTGCGACATTTAGTTGAGATAGGATAATGATCATTGTATTAATGCAAACCTCGGGAAAATGTTCGGCAACATCCCAAACCATGAAACATGAGTCGACACTACCGCATGCTATGAGAATGGGCTTTGCGGTATTGTTGGAAGTGTATTTTTCAAATCCACCCGAATCTTCTTCCCTATGGTGTCTTAAGGAACCGAGAATCACCAACAATTGGAGATGCATGAAGTTTTGATAAGATGCTGTTCTTAAACTCCAAATTTTGCTTAAAAATTGGTGATCCTTCTACCATAATATAACCTACTCTCAAGCAAAATTTTCTACACTAAGGTCTTGAGTGAGTAACTCAGTTTTCGGGTTCTAGGATCTTGTTGTCATTCCAATTTAGTCGGATGATAGACATGCCTTGTCTTCTTCTCTAGTGAATATTGCATTAACAACCACAATCTCCTTCCCCTATAAATGATTTCCAGATCATAACCCATCATGACCCTTTTTTGTTGTTTCTTAGTCTAAAGTCAATGCCCCAACAAGTACTTAAGGTTATCATGGTCAATTTTAATCGTGAAGTCATTTGCTATCAAATAATGACATTATAACTTGATCGCATGCATAAGGGCCATCATCTCTTTTTCATAAGCTGATTTGGCTTCTTACCTTGAGTTGGCAAACTTTTAAATGATAATAGACTTCCATCTTGAATTAATACTACATCAATTACAGTAACCCGATGCATCACACACCACGAGAAAGGGAAAATCTGGCATGCTGAATACTAGAGATTGAAAATGCTCACATGGCTTTTTCCGACCATATCAATGTATCTTCAAGTAATACTATGATAAGATTGATAATATTATTAATGTCCACGAAAGACCAAAATTAGCCTATGGGACCGAAAAAGTACAATATAAATTAAGGAATAGGGAGTGCAAAAGCAACTCTAAAATATAAAAGAACAAGCAACCAAGAAAATATTTGGAAACAAATCATGTTCTCCAATGTCTCACAAATCTCAACATATATACAACCCTGTAAGGAGGTCGCTTCCTACTCAATCTTGAAAAAAACAAGTTGAATAAAAGAAGCAATTCTCTCGGTGCAAATCATTGTAGAAATAAAGTCTCTAGCCAAATGATGGAGAAGATCAAACGGCTATCAAAAGAAAAAAACCAAGCATCTCTGGTCCTCGTAAGCCATGATGCACTAGAGAGTTAAACGAGTCTCTTAAAAGGAAAAAGAATCACTGCTTGCCTCATAGAAAGGAGAACATCTAAATACAAAAGGATCCTTGGTTTCAAGCTCCAGGAACAAATTTGAGAAATACAATGCTCCTAAGGAAGATTTGTCTCTATGTGGAGGTGATGTTAACAAACTATGAGAGGAGTTAGTATTTAACCATGGCTTTGGAGTAGACCATTCTACCATGGCTTTGATTTTAATGGGATCTAGCTTAACACCCTTGTGAGGAACAATATCACCTAGATATTCTACGACTTTGACTCTAAAGAACATTTAAATGGCATCATGTAAAGCTGATGATCCTCCAAGATTTGTGAACCTTGTGTACATGCTTAAAACGACCCACCCAATTTTTGTTTTAAATCAAAATATCTTTGAAGAAAACCAATAGAAATTTTCAAGAAAGGGCTTGAAGTGATTCATTGTCAAATAATGACATATAGTTTGATGACATGCAAAACAATCATCATTTATTTTTTGTAAGTTGATTTGGTTCCTTACCTTGAGTTGGCGATTTTGAATGATAATAGTCCTCCATCCTAAATTAATACTGCATCAATTCTATAACTCAAAGCATTACACACACTTTGTGAGAAAGGGAAAATTTGGTGTGGCCAATACTGGAGCGGTGTATATTACCTCTTTAAAATTGTGAAATGCTCGAGTGGCTTCTACTAATCATATAAATGCATCTTCAAGTAATATGACAGGCGCTATTATTCAACCATAGTTCTTTTCAAATTTGTAGTAATACCTGTGATCACCAAGAAACCACCCACTCGTCAATGATTTTGGAGTAGCCCACTCTACCATGGATCCATCTTAACATCTTTGTGAGGACCAATACCACCTAGATATTCTACAACTTGGACTCCAAAAGCACATTTGAATGGTGTTGCATGAAGGTTGAAGAATTGTGTGCAATGAAAATTAATAGACAAACAAAAGATAAAGGAAATAAAACACAGATATATCTTCTCTGCAACTCTCTTGCAAACCTCAAGAAGATTGTGGAAGCTCTTAGACTTGTATGATCTTGAAGATTTTGATTTGTGGATGCTCTAATATGAATCTCCAAAGTGGATTTGCAAATGCTATGAGCAGATTTCACAAGGATTCGAACAACAAATGAGCAAAACTTTGCTGCATTTGCTTATGGATTTCCAAGGATGAGTTTGCAAAGGAAATGGCCTCGCTTTTATAGCTAAGGGTAAGGCCATGAAAGGTGGATGCAAGTTTGACTCAGCTTAAGGTTAATGATTGTAATTACCTGGGAATAGTAAGTAAACTGAGTTTGTAGATTGCAACTTTGAAGGGCAATAGACATTTGGAATGGCAGAAGTTACATCCGGCAATTGAATTGCACGTACAACCCAATTGCCCCCACCTTTCTAGGAATCTAGAAGTGGAGTCCAAGTGTAATAGGGAAGTGTAGTTAACTAGAATGAGGAAGTGGAGTCCAAGTAGAGGTAACTAGGATAATGAAGTGGCAGATGACTAAGAAAATGTGTATTTTTCTAATTAACTAATTTAATTAGCTATAATGTGCAAGATAATTAATTAACCATTTATTTGATAAATGTTAATTAACTTAGCTAAAGTGGTGTTGTGGACTAATTTAATTAATCCAAAGGGGTGTAATGTGCATGATTAATTAATTTGATTAATCAATCATAAGGGGATGAATAATAGGATGTGAATTGGGAACATGTATGTAATTTTGGGGTGTCTACATTTTCCCCTCTTTAAAGTGCTATTGCAAAGTAATAGTGCTTTAAAGATAGTAGACGTATGCATATTAGCGAGCGGAAAAGTGTTAAACATTTGGATGCCCCAACAAGTAGAATGGTAAGGGAATGCCCCCTCAAGTGGGTGGGTGATGCAACAAAGCGGTGGATGAACCACTTGATAGGAAGAAAACAAGGAAGTTGAACAAGGATGGAAGGATTGTGCTCATAGCATGAGCACCATTTGAGAGTGTGAATATAAGAACAACCTTTATTTTGTTGTTGCACAATAGAGTTGTCACCATGATTATTAAAGAATCAAGATGGGTAACCCAATGTGCATAAACAAACACACACACACAAAAAAAAAATAAAAAAAAAAAAACAAAGCCAATATACAGAGTAGGTGCAGGCATTAGGGTTATAAAGGAACCAAGATGTTATCACACTACTTGTAAGTGGTCCAAAAAGTAAACATCAACAATGCAACACAACGTCGAAAAAGAAGACAATCAACTATGCCCCTAATGCGTGCCATAATGATGATTAAGTAGATGCAAATGCCCCCAAGGTGGGAATAGGATCGACTGAAGAAGAGTGGAGTAATGATACTCCTCATGACACTCTTGTTGGATCCAGTTGACAAATGATTTGAGTTGATTTTCCCCAAGCAAAATTAGGAATCATACAAAGGGAAGAAAGTGATAGTCGTAAGATTGGAACAATCACTAGGGTAGTAGATAAAAGTAGGACTTTATCAAGATTGTGTTGAAATGTTGAAAGATCCACTTCAAGGGTTTTCCAATTATAGGATTTATGTGAGAAGTGAATGTTTGTTCAAAAAGTGTTATGATTTTTTTTTTTTTTTTTTTTTTTTGAATATATGATTTTTTGATGGTTTTACAAAGTTTTAGAAAAAATTGATGCAAAGAAGAGGAGTGACTTGTTTTGTTACACCTAATTTATTATGGATAAATGATGTTGTTGAAAGCATAAAAAAACATGTCAAACAAACCCAATATGAACAGGAAGGAACCACACCAAAGTTATATGTGAACTAAGATGCAGAAAATTTTCCTGCAATTGGTCTACAACAAAGGTAAACAAAGTACAAAAAAAAATAACAAAAAAAAGAAGTAAAAACATCATCATAATGTTGAAAAACCACAACAATACAACACAATTTGCAATAACATGACATCTAATGACACTCCAAATGTGTTCCACATTGAAGAACTAGATAAATATGAATGCCCCCAGTGATAGCTTAGAACGCGAGAGGATTGGATTGGGCCAAGAGAGTGAGTGTTAGATACTCCAAAAATATACTCTTGTCGGATCCCATTGAAGTTTGATTTGTATTGATTAAAATGTGAAATCCAAGTGTGCCCCAAGAAAAGTTATATTGTGAAAGGGGGTAATGATTTTTGCCTCGAGCATAGATATACACCACGGAAAGAAAAGTGATTAGCGAAAGATGATTTGGAATGATCATGAGGAGCATCGTCAAATGGTGAAATTGTTGAACTGTGTTATTCAATTGCGGAAAGTTGGTCAACATTTTCTGAATGTTTTGATTTTTATAGTTTTATACTGTTTTTAGATTTTGGAACATATTTGAATATTTATTATGTTTTGAAACATATTTGAATGTTTTTGAGTTTTTGAAACATATTTGAATGTTTTTGAGCTTTTTGAAACATATTTGAATATTTTTTTTTTGATTTTGAGAAACATATTTTTTTTTGTATTTTGTGAAACATATTTGAATGTTTTTGAGTTTTTTTGAAACATATTTGAATGTTTTTGAGTTTTTGAACATATTTAAATGTTTTTGAGTTTTTGAAACATATTTGAATGTTTTTTTATTTTTGAAACATATTTAAATGTTTTTGTATTTTGTGAAACATATTTGAATGTTTTTGTATTTTTGACTTGGTATAAGGGTTACACATTTTGAACTCATGTTCAAACAATTATAAGCATTTCATTCCATTGGAAAAATGTAGATGATGTAATGATAGGATGTCTCACTCCACTCATGACTCCACGCAACTAGGAAGATGCGAGGGCTCATCACCGAGAGCCAAGAAGGATATGAAAATGAGGTGAATAGTGATATGAAAATGAAGATGATGGATGCTAAGACACAAGGTGTAACAATGATCCATGTGAGAAAAATGTAACTCATCTCTAGTCAAGATTATCTAGACCGATTCCAAGATGATTCCACTTTATAGGTTTTGACTAGACTTAGATCCATTGATGGCCTACTGATTGAAAGATCCAGTTGAAGGAATTGTTGTCTCTCTTAACATGAGCAAACTAAATTACTTCTTGGGATGTTTTTGATTAAGCACTTTTGATTCATATTTGATAAAGACTTTATTGATTAATTGTTTTTGTGAAGGACCCCTACATCTTGCCCCATGCCACCAATAAGAGACAAGGGCTCAACACCAAAGACAAAATGTAGGTGAGTAAGGACATCTTCCTCCATTCCCAATCTCATACTACTAGTAAGAAGTATGGGCTCATCACCAAAGACTGTGAAGGATGAAAGGTGTAATGATTGATTTATATTTTTTTGTTTTTATATTGATTTTTCCTTGTTTATATAGTGTGCTTGTTGGGAAGGAACATTCTTCCCCAAGTCTTAGCCTCATGTGACTAGTAGTAGGACACAAGGGTTCAACACCGTAGACTAAAATGGATGGTCAAAAATGACCGGTAAAGAAGTTTGTGCTTTTTGTTAAAGAGAGCTTGTTTGAAAGGAGGAGTTTCCATCAATAAGCTTTGAGACAAAACCATAGGTAAAAAGATCTAAAATGGTAGAAACCATAACAAGGATGAGACACAAAATGCCCAAATAAGAACAAGATTAACCTATGTCAGAGAGTGAAGAATGTGAAGATATGATAATGGTATGATTAAGATATATTCCAATGGATGAAACAATTAAAATTGTTTGTTAAATGAGTTAACCGTGCAAACAACCTTCCTAGTGTGGAGAGAACCCATGGAAGAAGATGTTTTTGCTTCTAGGTTTTTGATGTTCAAATAGTGCTTTAATGATGGGTTTTATGAATTTTATTATCTTTTTAAGATTTTTTTTTTTTTTTATGAAAATTTTGGCGAGATGAAGGTTTGCAATGGACTCATCAGGAGAGAGGTCCATGTTTATGAAAATGGAATGGTCTTGATTTACGAGACTTGGGCGGATGAGATCCAAGTCAAAGGAGAGAATCAAAGATTCAAGGAGTCCTGAGATATGAGACTTGGGCGGAACCAGATCTAAGACAAAGGAGCGGTGGAAGGATTTTCAATGTATCCATGATTAAAGTAGTCGTGATTTACGAGACTTAGGCGGACGAGGTCCAACTCAAAGGAGAAAATCAGAAGATTTAAAGAGTCTTGATTTATGAGACTTGAATGGATAGGTTCCAAGTCAACGGAGAGGATCCAAAGATTTTCGATGAATGATAGATGGAAGAAGTTCGGATTTACGAGACTGAGGTGGACGAGGTCCAAGTCAAAGGAAGGAATCAAATGATTCGATGAGTCCTGAGATACGAGACTTGGGCGGACGAGATCCAAGTCAAAGGAGAGAATCCAAAGATTCAATGAGTCCTGATTTATGAGACTTGGGTGGACGAGGTCCAAGTCAATGGAGAGAATTAAACGATTTGATGAGTCCTGAGATACGAGACTTGGGTGGACGAGATCCAAGTCTAAGGAGGGAATCCAAGATTCAATGAGTCCCGACGATACTTTACACTTGGGTGGATGAGGTCCAATTCAAAGGAGGGAATCAAATTTGAATTTAGTCATGAAGTACGAGACTTGGGCGGATAAGGTCTAAGTCAAAGGAGAGAATCCAGAGATTCATGCATGAGTGTTGAAGTACGAGACTTAGGTGGATGAGGTCCAAGTCAAAGGAGGGAATCCGAAGATTCAATGAGTCCACTATCAAGTTACGAGACTTGGGCGAATCGAGATCCAAGTCAAAGGATGTATGATTAGATAAGTCTTCGATGGGATTGGAAGACCTATGTGATGTTAGAGGAGGATAGGATAGGAAAAGGATGGAAGATTATATTGAATATTTGATATTCATATTCATCCATGTGAAAGGAAGAATGCAAGGAAAGAAGGATTGATCTCTAGATGTACATCCAAGGCTTCTTATAGTCCGTAGAGAGAAAATATTCAATGTTGCTCCATCGAGGCAATGGATTAATGGTTTTGATGAAAGATTTATAATTAAAGTTTGAAAAGGTTGTATAAGGATATTCCTAGGTATACACACCTCATAAAGTGTACACATGTAGATGTCTTGACCCATAGGGATCATCGGTGAAGAGATGCCTGCAAGATTGATTGTTTTGAGGATTGCACACGAAAAGTGCATTGCATTGTTGTGCAAGTGTCCAAACTTTTTGTGGTTGTGTTTCTACAACAAGACTAGAGATGTTAGGCATAGGAGCCGATGAATGAAAGAATAGAATCAAGCTCAATGGTGCTTGATGATGGACCCTTTTCTGTAGAGTTTACAGATTATATCAAGGGTTGAAAGGGAGTCTTGAAGCAAGGTCAAGCTCTCATTTGATTTTGAAACATTGTTGTCCAAAACAGGTTCAATGTTTTTTTGGACTAACGTAGTAAAATATGGAGAAGAAATGATTGGTTTTGAGTTAGAGATTTGACTTTCATCATGATCTCATGGATTTTAGTATGTGTATAGGTTAAATGTTTATTATTAGAAGTTGGTAGTATGTGTGTTCTTTTGGTTTATATCTTCGTTTGATCTTCATTTCTATAAAATGACTCCATTGTCAAGTAAGTCTTGAACATAGTTCTTAAATTGAGTGCATCTATATGTAGAGTGGTCATCAATGCGATGAAGTCACAATATGTATTAGGTTTATACCAACATGGCTTAGGTTCCCCTTCAACGAAGGGGTTTTATAATGGATATCTTATCATTCTAGTCTTTACTAGTTGATGAAAGACACTAAAGAGACTCTCCCCAAGGGGTGTAAACTGACGTTTGACTTTGCGCGGAGTATTGTCTTCGTTAGGTTGTATGATTGGATTTTGGTTGATTGTTCATGTATGTTGTGCAAATGTTGATTATCCGTGACACCATCATTGAGATGACATTGTGGTTGCGGTTGACATACCTAGATTTATTGTGATGAGTGCTAGTATTGTTATTGTGCCCATTGTCTTTAGAATGAGGCTTGATTAATCCTTTAACAATGAGGGCTTTTTCAATTTGAGTTCCCTTTTTGATAACTTCCTCAAAATTGTTGAGGCAATGCATGCATGTGAAAGGATAACTCGTTATTAAGGTTTGAGATGAAGATGCTAACCATTTTTTTTTTAGGGATTGAACATGGGAATCGACTTGCAATTCCTCTCCATCGTTGTAAAAATTATAAAAGCTTTCATTTGGTCATTGTTTTGCATTGCACAAAAATCCATCATTGTGACTTCGAGATCAAGGTTGAAAGAGAAATGTTTGACGAACTTCTTCGAGAGGTCCGCGAAGGTGGTGATAGATCCCTTTGGAAGGTGTAAGAACCAGTCCAAAGCTTGTCCTCCTAGACTTCTAGGAAAAAGGTGCAAGAGAAAGATATCGTTATATGCCACTTCTTGGCATGCCATGAAAAATTATTTGATATGCTCTCTTGGATCGGTTTTTCCTTGTATTTATCAAATTTGGGTGTCTAAAATTTTTGGAAAGGGTGTGCATAAGATGTCCATGCCGAAGGGTAAGGGACACAATTCATCAAAGTTGAATTGTTTGTGTTGTTTTTTTCATACCCAAATAGTGTCTTTCATCATTTGCCATTCTTGAGCAAATGGTGAATTGAGTGTGGGATAAATGATGAAGTATCATTCTTAAGATTGTTTTTCTCTTTATTAGTCACAAAATAATGTTTTGATGTGTTAGTCACTTTTCTTCGTGTGTTCGGTACCTTTGGTATTGATGTAAGTGACTTTAGAGGATAAGAGAGCCAATTTTTTTCCCATCGCAGTAAGTTGTTCTAAGAACTCGTTGTTTGATGCCTTGTGAATCTATCATGTTTGAAAAAGGGGGAAAATGAAGAAAGATGCAATGAAGAACTCAACCCTTAGCAAAGTGAATGCTAAGATGGAAGAGGGAAAAAGGTTTGAAAGATTGAAGAACTCAACCCTTAGCAAAGTGAATGCTAAGATGGAAGAGGCGAAAGATTTGAAAGCTTGACCCTTAGCAAAGTGAATGCTAAGATGGAAGAGGCGAAAAAGTTTGAAAGCTCAACCCTTAACAAAGTGAATGCTAAGATGGAAGAGGCGAAAAGGTTAGAAACGTACTCAACCTCTAGCAAAGTGAATGCTAGAATGGAAGAGGGGATACGAAAAGTACTCAACTTCTAGCAAAGTGAATGCTAGAATGGAAGAGATGATGTAAAGTACACAACCTCTAGCAAAGCGAATGCTAGAATGGAAGAGGTGATGAAATGATGCGGCCTTTAACAACGTGAATGCTAAGATGGAAGCAAGATTGAAAATATTTGATTTGTTCGACCCTTAACAACGTGAATGTTAAGATGGACGAAGTGTGAAATGATGATAGACTACTCAACCCTTTACAACGTGAATGTAAAGATGGAAGAGTTTGAAAATCGAAGTTGCTCAACCCTTAACAAAGAGAATGTTAAGGTGGAAGAGACTTAGCGATGACAAAAGGTTACTCGATTCCTTACAAAGTGAATGTAAGAAAAGAGGAGTGGAAAAGATTTGATAGAATCGACCCTTAACAATGTGAATGTTAAGATGGACGAGGGATTTGAAAAGATTGTTAGATTCGACCCTTAACAACGTGAATGTCAAGGTGGACGAAGAGAAGAAGCTTTGAAAGTAAAAGTCCGAGTATGGAACTCTTAGTAAAAGAAATGCTAAGGTGGGATAATTATTGTACGAGCTAAGTGATGTGCTTGAACTTTTGACAAAGTGAATGTAAAAAGGAGACGAGACTTTGACAAGGTTTGGGTGATCAACTCTTAACAAAACAAGTGATTAGAGTGACAAAAAAGGTTAACTCTTAACAATATGAGTGTTAAGAGAACTGAAAGATGGTGATTTCGCAACACTTAATGTTAAGGCGAAGAAGAGGATTGAAATGTTAGTTAGAGAATTCTAAACAAAATGAGTGATAAGAGAGATGAAAAAGGTTTGAAAGACTTCGCGATCCTTCAGAAAGTGAATGTAAAGAGGGAAGAGATGAAAGGGTTTGGCTTGCTCCACTCTTAACCAAATGAGATTTAAAATAGGAGACTTAAAGACACGATGAATGATGCTTAACACTTAACAAAATGAGTGCTAAGAGAGGACTAAACAATGGAAGGATAATACTCAAATGACGACAATGTGAATGTCGAAATATAGAGGTGAAAAGATGATGATGAAAAGCTCGAATCTCGACAAAGTGAATGTTTTAAAAGAGATGAGTGAAGAAATATTGAAGATGTTGACAATTCAACAAAGTGAATGTTGAATTGTGATGATCGTAAGATGATGGAATGCTTGAAGCTCAACAATGTAATGTTAAACTTAAGACTTAGAAAGATGATAGATCAAGGTGCTTGACCATGATAAATCGAGTATCATAATGTCAAAACTTAGATGGAAAAGTGATGAAAGTGCTCAAGTGCGGATGTGGATGTCCACAACTCAAGAGTTAGACTCGTTTGTAAAGAGGTGAAAATGAGCCCAAATAAGAAGTATTTGGGAACGAGGCGAAAATGAGACAAAAGTGGATCCAAATAAGGAGTATTTGGAAACGTAAAAGAGATGTGAAAGTGAACCCAAATAAGGAATATTTGGGAAAGTAACAAAGATGCGAGAATGAACCCAAATAAGGAGTATTTGGGAAAGAGTGAAAATGAGAACTTAAAATACGATTGTGGAACACAACTCACTAAAACGAAGTAAAGAAAAACTGAACAAAAGTTCTGTTTTTGAATGTTTTGGCCTCTACCTTAGATTGTATTGGACAAAGCATGGCTTCCTAGGTGGTTCTCTCGACTAGGTGTCAACCGTATATCCGAGTGAGCGTGGTACTATTGCTAGTTTCGGCATTACTTTATCCCCTTTGAAACAATGAGAAAAGATATTTCTCAAATAATCACACTGGGGTTGCCACTTTTGGATATTCATGACCCTAATCTCATAGGCGTACTAATCGGTTGGGACAAAAGGTACTTGTTTCGTCAGCCAATTCCCTCAATGTGCCGACTACTTTGGGGTTCTTGTGGTACACCTCATAATGGGTTTTATGACTTAAGCCAAACCATTTCCCACGATTATAGCGGATGGGCAATAGCCTTGTCACCCGCACTTGCAAATACAATGTGATTTGCTCATTTTTATCTTGATTTAAAATGATATTGTCTTAACCACCGTTCTTTGACCGAGGCAACTTGCAGTTAGTAGATTGTTTTAAACGTCGTTCAAGGCAACATGCAATTAGTAGTTTAAGAATTGATGCACAATTAATAATAATGAAAACAAGACACAAATAAATAACAAAAAACTATAAACCTTAAATGCATATAGTTTTAGACTCTTACAGGCCTTGGTTGGTTTGACCTTCCCTTGCAAGCCTTGGAACTAAATTGTCACCACCCTGCATGATACCAAATTTGAGGATCTGGTCTCCTAGTTGAATTCCATCTAATGCTGCTGGAGACTCATCAAATAATTCTGCAGCAAATGGAAATTTCAGAATTGCATCTTCATCCATAGATGTAATTTCAGAAACAACAGGCAAAGAGATAGAACTGATACTGCTCAATCCAGATGAAACTTGCGCCCATAACTCTTCCCCTTCAGCTGATATTTTCTGTGGTAGTGCTTGATAATCCTGAACAAGACCGCCTGAAAGAAGGATGAGAATATTTTGCTCCATTTTTGCAGTGATGTCCTTATGATCATTACGCATCATAGTTAGACGATCTCGATCAGACCGAACAACTGGAATATCAATATCGTCCCGTGGAAAGCCATGGGTGTCGAAGAGGTTGCCTGTGAGACCAGGTCCATTAGGCTGCGCACAAAGTCGGGCTATAATTGCATTCATTTCTTGTTCGAGGCCACTCCTTTATATAATTACGGATCTTCCAACTCAAAGAATGGCGACGGTTTAGCAGAGATGATTCAACTAACTCCAGGTGGATAGCATTAGGCAGCTGCAAAGCATATAGAAGTCTTCAAATATCAATCAATCGAATGCATAGCCAAATGCAATAGTAATTCAGGACGTGGCACATTCGAATGTAAAAATATATTGCGTTGAGATCCGAATCAAAGACCGAAAGGAATACTGATTGACCAACAGACTTCTCAAAGCTACATATCAGGCCGTATGTAGCAGGTATAAGGTAGAACAACAAAAAAAACTATTTTATTCTACAATACTAAAACTCCAAAAAAAACATTTGCAGTTTTGTTACTCTCATGAATGGGGCCGATTATAAAAGAAATGAAATTGCCCCTTTAGACTTCATTGACCCATTACTGTAAACTGTCGCTCTGATACCAAATCTAAAATTTGGTCAGAGTATATGCAGGTATAAGTTAGAACAACAAAAAAATATTTTATTCTACAATACTAAAACTCCAAAAAAAAAATATTTGCAGTGTTTTTACTCTCATGAATGGGGCTGATCATAAAAGAAATGAAATTGCCCCTTTAGACTTCATCAACCCATTACTGTAAACTGTCGCTCTGATACCAAATATAGACTTTGGTCAGAGTTTATGCAGGTATAAGGTAGAACAACAAAAAAAACTATTTTATTCTACAATACTAAAACTCCAAAAAAAACATTTGCAGTTTTGTTACTCTCATGAATGGGGCCGATCATAAAAGAAATGAAATTGCTCCTTTAGACTTCATCAACAACCCATTACTGTAAACTGTCGCTCTGATACCAAATCTAGAATTCGGCCAGAGTTTATGCAGCAGGAGAATCGAATCAACACAGAGAAAGCAAAAAGAAAGAAAATATAATAATATATTCAGGATTCATCTAGAGAACATTACAGAGGCTATTATATAGCCATAACAATAGGAAAACAACTTCCTATAAAATAGGAAGTGATACAAACAAATAACCCGTTAAAGGTTTTACGGGTGTAACAAAACTCTATGAATATATTGTTGTTAAAACAATATATTATAATAATATAACCGTAACCATATGGTAAACTCACCACGCCGTAATTCAGATTTACTCTACGGTAAATATGTGGTAACATATACTTATTTAATGGAGCACTATGAATTCCTAACAATACCAAATATTGACCAAAAATATGAGAAGTCACCATGAATTTGGCAAGCAACATTAATTTCCAGCTTGATCCTTGCATCAACATTGTTCCTCAAAGTGAAAGAGAGTTCTTCAACCATGAATATGAAAACAAATGAGTAATATAAGTGGCTGTCATAAATGATGACAGCAACCTTAGTGGCTGCAAATGAGCTTATGGCAGCTTTGAACCAGTGCCTTCCAATCTTAGGAAAAGGTAGAATACTCTCCTCTCCTTTCTTCATGAGATCTTGCCTTAGCAAAAAGTGACAAGGTGCTGTCCCAGAAAACTCAGCAATACAATTTATTCCACTCCCCATACATGCACAAAACTCAGCTCTCATGCTCCATTGAAAATTCACTATGTAAGTGTACAAAAAGGAAAGTGCATAAAAATGCTACCTTGCTGGAGTGGGTCGTCTCTTGACCCAAAACTTGAGGCACAATATGCCAAAAAGAGTGCTCTGGCCTGCGTGTGAATGGCAGCAAGTACCCCTTCTATGCTGCCCATGAGATGACTGAAAAAGTATCCCAAACTTCCCTTGAGAGTGCCCAACAACCAACATGCTACTTGGGTGTTTAATGTTTGTTTGAGAAACTGAAAATCAACGTTGCTTAGGGCTGAACCATTGCCCCAAACAACAAATATGGCAAAAGGAAAACTGAAATCTGAGATAACTTTTCGACATAACTTCATGACAGCAGACTCAGTATTCCAAGAAAAATTATTCGTATCCAAGATTACCAGACTTTCTTCTATGTGGGCTGCAAGATACTTCCTCCTTGTATTGCCAATGCTTTGTGGGAAGCCCTTCTCTAGGATCATACGAAATCATGCAAAACTGAAACTTCTCTTGAAATGGAGAATACTCAAGAGCTGAAAATGTCGAATCATCCTTACCATACATGGGAACTATTTCCTGCCCTTTGTCATCTCCTATTCTCCAACATCTTTCAGCTCTAACACAAAATTGACAAAGCAACATACCCATGTGTTCCAAGATGAATGAATCCAAAACATTACCTTGCTGTAGGTAGCCATTTGATTGCTCAAGTTTGCTTGTTTGAATCACCAAAATGTGATCTTTGGGCTGCTTATTAACGGCTGCAACTAGTTTCACCATGCATCTCAATCCATGATCCATTATGTGCCTCAGATTCACCCTTGGAATGTTAGCAACAAAACCCAACTCAAAGATGATTGAATGTAACTTGCAAAACTGAAAATCATCACCTTTTGAAGCTGCCTTCTTGCTTATGACAGCAAGCACAATGTAGGAAGAGCTGAAACATGTGATAGCAGTCCTATGAAAACTCATAACAGCCAGCTTATAATCCCAAAAATCAAGTCTTGCATCATTTGTAAACAAACCTTCCTTGCTAGGAGTTGCAAGATTGAACTTGGCTTGCTCAACTTTCAACATGGAACATACGAATTCAGCTTCCACCCCTGTTATGAAACTTCCACTAGGTTTGTATGCAAGGCTTGGAAAATGAACATACCAATCACAAAGTGGCTGTCCAAGAACTGAAAGTGTAGAAATTTGCTCACCCTTTTCTGCCCTCCAATCTTGTTCATCTTCAACATTATGGATTCCTTCTTTCAACCACAAGTGTCTTGCTGACCTGAAAATTACAGCCAGTTGGAGATCCATATTAGTGTCATGTGAGGTCTCCTTCTCATGTGTGGACTCCTCTTCATACCCGGTGATTGTAGATCTCTTAGAAGTGGCTTCAAACTGAAAATTACTCACCTTGATGACTGGAATTATTCACCTTGCACAATCAAAACCTTATGAAGGGTTTTTGTCCTTGGAAGAGATCTTCAACCCAAGGGGTTTCGTCCTTGAGAGAGGGAGTAAAAGGGCTACACTAGCCAACTTTCACCAAAATAAGAATAATCTCCAAAACATGAATCATTAATGCCCAAGCAACCTCCTTAAATAGCCATAAGGAGTGCTTAAACAAACATAAACATCATGGCCGACCCCTTAAGTAGGTGCTTTTAAATATTAAAATGGGTATTTGGAGCCTACATGCTCAAAATACCTTTATTACTAAACTACTTAAGATTCACTATTGGAGCATAGTGCTTCCAATAGGATAAACGATAATCAATGAAAACACTATCTAAGGAATAATAAAATAGAACCCAGATTTCCCCTTGCTTTTCTCCTTAGACCCACGGGGAAAGTCTTGGTTAAGACCATCAAAATTTAACCTCCAAAAAGGGACATGACAACATCTTTTTCTCAGGACAAGACAATTGTTTAAGTCTGGGAACGTGTTGAAGGGACATTAATACCTAGGCCATAAAGATATACTATTTGTAATATTGCAAAATCTTGCGATATGCATATATTTGTAAATTATTTTGTATGAAAGAAAAAGGCAAGATAATATGTAACTGTCCTGGAACAAGAAAGGAAGTTGATGTCACCAGTCATTAAGGACTATAAAATATATGGAAGAATGTGCACAAAAGGTTGTTGACGATATCTTTCATTGAGAATATTAATGGTATGCCTATTCCCTTGCAATATGCTTTACTTTCTGATTTGAAGATAGTTCTCTAGTAATTGCAGTGAGTATTGTCTACAAAGCAAGTGTATGGTTCTTTTATGTCTCTTAACTCCTAACCTGCACAAATGTTTGATTAAGTTTTGTAAGTAAAGTATTTTGCTTTTATGCTCCCCTAACTTTATGTACATAAATGTTTTTATGGAGTTAAACTTTGTGTAAAATATAAACCTAGTTAGACTACAACTCTTGCATGTCTTGACGAGGAAATCCAGGGACCCCTATTAACAAGAATCAATAATAGATCTGCAACAATATCAATAATAGATCAAATCTTATAGAAGTGAAATTGATAAAATGTGTGGAATATTAGATTAGAAATATAGACGAGAAGATGAAATGCACTGAAGTAGAAAGTAAAAGGACAGTTACTTCGAGAGGGTGATCTCATGAAAACACTCTACTAAGTAGATTCTGGAATTTTAGCCTAACAAATGACTTACCAAGCTGTTACAGATAGAAGACGTTAGATAAGGTGACCCCAAAGACCTAGTGGTGCCAACATCTAGAAATTATAAAATCTAGAAACTGTTTTAACTATTTTACCCCTAAGGGTATACAATAATTAGAAACTTGACTTTATTAAGATTACTCAAAAAAAATTGTAATGTACAGTAATCTGAACCTAAATTAGGGTGAATTAGATAACACTAGAGAGATAATGCTAAACAATGTACAATAGGAATACCCAACCCAATCCTTTCTGAAGGATGATTACATAGTGCACACATGGAAAGAATCTCGCTTAGGAAGATGTCGTCGAAAAGTCCTAGAAGTTGCAGGCTCTGAAATTGTATCTGAATAGTATCAATGGAGTCATACAATACTTGGTAGGTGATAGTGTCTAGGGCGGACAATAGCGTGTTGGGTGATCCGAACACTTTACAAATGTTGGATGATGTTTGATTGTCGCTGCACTTTGGGATTTTCGCATTGAGATGTTGCGACCTGATGTGAAGTAGGATTGATCTCTCCTTTGTTCATCTTTAGCAATACATACTTGGACAATGGTTAGTATGCCTAGACTAGGTCCGAATTTACCTCACGATGGCCCAAAGCATACAAGCATTGCACTTCGTATCCAAATACCCAAAGGGGAAGGCAAGGCACACGTAATTTTCCCAAGTCCCTATACGAAATGAACTATGAAATCAATATACAATTTAGAATGATGCTTCTCTTGATCCTCAACACTTGTCAACATTCAACTTCGAACCCTTTTACTTCAGACTTAGCTTTGTGGACTACCCTTGGATGATTTTAGATGCATATATGCTTTTGTATAATGATCTCCATGGTGTGTGTGAGGTGAGGGGATGATAATGAAATTAAGGGTCATTTGTATATTTTGGCGACTCTTTGTTAATTTCTTATGCAAGCGGGTGCATGAATCAAGCCTAGGATGACCTAATGAAAGTGCCCATGTTTGAAAGGTGATTTGTTGATCACATAGTGATAGTACCGACAAAGGCAAACAATACCGGTGGATGATATGTCCAAGGTGGGCGATATTATCTTGGGGGTAGGAATTAGGGATCCTCAAATGACGAGGTGTTTGCGTAGGTTCTTTGATGTTCTCATATGGATTGAAGGTGATCCCGTGTAAGTAGAGCTAGTAGATAGAAGTGACCAAGACGATGTAAGGGTAATTGGAATCAATAAATATGTGATAAAAGAGTCATCGAATGTATGTTAATAGCCCAAGTGTGTCAAAGAGTGCCTAAACCGATCTTTGTGACAAGTGTCTAAGACCAAAATTAGGTATTGAAAATACTATATAAAGGGATAGAGAAAATGCAAGTAAATAGATGTCTTGATAGGATATGTAATTTAAAAACTTGAAATTTAAGAAAATTGAAACTTGTGAAATTTAAGAGCAAATAAACAAATACACTTGGTGGTACACAAACCACATTGTCACTTGTTGAAGTGTTATGGGATGCAGATATTCTAAATGACGTAACCATTGAACTAGAGAGTGTAGATGCCTCATTTGTAATTGCTATCTTGGAGAGCCAAGGTTTGTAGATGCCCCAACTATAATTGCTGAATCGGAAAGTGTTGCCCCTATTGGTGAAGTAGAGAAACTTACTGAATGCCATGAATGTTCAGATAACCCAACTATAATGGAGAATATAATCCGGTGTTATTCTTATCTTGGCTAGAGAAACAAACAAAAGTTTGCAATGGATATGACAAATCATAGGGTTTGGACACTAACCCGCCAAAGGCAAGGATGGATACTTTGCTACAGATGGAAAACCCAAAAGTGTGAATATGTAGGACCATTGACTATAATATAATGTCTAAAGTCAAATGTGATCAAATGTCCCTGAATCGGAATATAGCCTTTAAAGAGCATGATTGTAGACTCTCAAAAGCATGAAAGCTCTCTCCATGCTCTTAGTTGTCACAATTTGAGGAGTTCCACTCTTCATACCTTGTAGCACAACCTCCTTGTCACCCACCTTGAATTTCAGCTCCATGCTTTGGTAGTTTTGGGTAAATTCACCCAATGAATGTAGCCATTGAACCCCTAACACCAAATCGGTTTCACCAATTCCGATGACATAGAAATCATCCTTTACTTTGTGCCTTCCCAAAGAGAGCATGAGCTGCGGTATCCTTCTAGTGCATGGGATGGAGAAGCCATCCGCTACCGTAACATTGAAACCCTTGAAATCTTCAGCCCTCAACTTCAATCTTGTCACCAAGCTCTCATCAATGAAATTGTGAGTAGCTCCACTATCAATCAATACCGTGACTCTTTGCCCTTGTAGGTCTCCTCTCACCCGACAGACAAAATGGCAAGAATGCTGACCATGTTTTTCTAGGTCCTCTTCTGGCTTATGATTTTGTGTTGCCTCTTCAACTCCCACTTCTTTGCTTGTTTTGGACAGCTCCTTGGGTATGATTGGTGCTTGCTGAAAAGGCCTCTTTGGCTGGTCCAAAGATGTTGTTTTTGGCTGTCCCGAAGATCCTTTTGGTTGTCCACCATTCCAAGATGCCCTTGGCTGCCCGCTGATTGCTGCTGTCCTTGGAGCAACACCTTCTAGATCCAAAGATTTCTTTATTGCCTCTTGGAGAGACAAAGGATCAAATGCTCTTACCAAACCCTTGAGTGGTTCAACCAACCCCTCAATGAACAAAACAACGAGTCTCCTCTCTGTCACATTCGGAATCATCACCAAAAGTCTCTAAATTCAACAACTTAGTCTTCCACTGTGCCTTGTTGTCTTAATTGTGTTAGCTCCCGAAAGTAAACTCGGATTAATCCTATCAAATCTCCTAATGATCCTCCTACAAAACTCATCATATGAGTGGATGAGATTGTGCCCTTGTGTGACCAATCCATGGTACCACCATTCGTGTGCAATTCCTTCAAGATGAAGGGTTGCAAACTTGATTGCTTCATCTTCCGTCATAGGCCTCAATGATAGATAAGTATCCAACTTTTGTATCCAAGCATGGGCTGTCCCCTTGTTGGAACCATCAAATGTGGAGAGTGTCACTTTCCCAAAGCATGTTGAAGTTCCCTCTGTGGTGCTAAAGGTTTAGGCTCATGCCTTGACCTACCCCTTGCTTACTCCTATGAATTCTGCAAGTGAAATAACATCACGAATCTCATTTGGAAGAGCCCTATATTCTTCATAGTTGGCCGCAATATTGTGCCCTACAGAATGCCGTGTATCAACTTTCGAAATGACTTCTTCCTTGGGAGGAAGGTATGCTAAAAAGGCCTAGCAGCAGATCCAAAATTTGACCCTTGGGGCTGCCTTACATTGTGAACCCCTGACAAACTACCCTTGCCATTGTGAAGTCTTGGCTCATGAAGTTTTTGCAAGGTTAGGGATAACAAATCCATCGTGTCCGCCAACCTTTCTTTCCCTTCGATAAGTCTATTGATCTTGGCCTCTTCGGAACCCTTGTTGGCCATGTTAGGCCCTTCAAGTAGCTGATCTGATTTCTTCTTCTCTCTCCTTTGATAGTAGATGTATTCTTTGTCACCGTCTTGCATGAATACCCTTAGGTTGGGAAGATCTTTGGTTTGATACCACTGTAATGCCCCTTTTCCGGGCTGAAACTGAAAATCAAAGAACTTGCACAAATCCAAATAGTAAACTGAAGCAAACTGAAATTAAATTCCCAAACCCTAGTAGCAGGCTGTAAATATATTTTTATGATAGAAATCAGCCACAAATTTGTTGAAATAAACCCTTCAGAATAATATTCCTCAAATTTGGAAATGATTGCAAGAGAAAAGCACCGAAAATATATCTTTTTAACCAATTTAATATCAGTTGGAAATTAATTAACAGCAGTGAATACCCTTACAAATATGGCTGGAAATGAAGGATTCCAAGCCCCAAATTGAAGTACAAATGAAGATTCCAGCTGCTAAAAATAGGAGGAACACAATGATGGCTGAATTTGAAGTTGTGCCCTAGAATACCCCAAACTCTACCTTAGGGCAAGTCGCCACCCTTGGGAAGGGCTGGAAATGCCTTCAAAACTGAATAAAAACTCCTTATGAGATCACCCTTTGCAAACTTGAGAGGTTTCATCCTCAAACCAGCCCACTATTGAGAGGTTTCGTTCTCAATAGGTCTTTCAAGAGGGTTTTTGTCCTCAATGGATGAGAGAGAAAGCAAAACGTGCTCCAACTCTAAGAGAATAAATTCTAAAATCATGCGTAAACCTTTTCTAAGCCAAGCAACCCCTTTAAATAACTAGAGGTGGCACCAAAAACAAATAGAATCCTCCTAAAGAGGACTGACCTCCTTGGAGACATAATAGTTCTTTTTCCTTTTTTTATTTATTGGCTTTTTTGTTTTTTCCCAGCCGACTTGACTATACTTAGAAAATTAAGTAAAAATAATGCAATGCTCACAAAAACAATTGAAAATCATGACATTAACTTCCCTTGCTCAATCTCTTTTAGCCCACGGGAAGTTGAATGGGCCCAAGGTCTTCAAAGAGAACTAGTGTTGAAAAGGGGACATTACACGACCCCAAAGCCTTAGTGGTGCCAACTATCTAGAAATTGTAAAATGTAAAAGCTACAATATGAATTATTCAAAGGTTGTGTGTGCCATAGGGTGGCTGCTCAATAAACCAGCAAGACATTACGACACATGGAAGGTTAAGGGCGTAAATAGTAGGTTCACCCAATATCAGTAGTAACATGGCAGATCCAACATTAATCAATAATAGATTCACACTATATCAATAGCAGAAGAAATTTTCTTATAGCAATGAAATAGATAAAGTGTGTGGATCTGAGATCGGAAACATAGATGAGTAGATGAAAAGTACTGAAGTAGAAAGTAAAAGTAGAGCCACTTTGAGGGGGAGACCTCATGAAAGCACTCAGCTAAGAGTAGATTATGAAACTTTCATGTAACAAATAACTAGCCTAGATCCTACACGTAGAAGCCATCAGGTTGGGGCAAATCCAAAGCTCTAGTGGTGCCAACTATCTAGAAATAATGAAATCTGGAAGCTACTTGATTAATTATTGAAAGGTTATGTGTGCCACAGGCTGACTGTTCCATAACCCAGAAAAACATAATGACATAAGGAAGGTTAAGGTCAGAACACTATGACTCCATAGATGCTTTTGTAACTCATTTTTGTAATTCCCTGTGATGCCTAAGATGCTTTGCAACCCCCTCGTTTATTACTTTTAATTCCTATGACACAAACTTTTGTAACTCCAGCTCAACCTCTATGACAAGTTTCTTGTAACTTCATATCGACCTCTATGACAAGGTCTTGTAAATCCTATCGTATTGTCATGACACACGATTGTTATTTTCCTATGGTCCACATCTTTGAATATAATTTCTAACACAACCAAGCAATTTTTTTTTCCTTTTGCCCTAACTACACATTAGAAATATATCATATTCCCACAGGTTCTACAAATTTAATTTTCCATTCTCAATCTAAAGCTGGATGTAAGGTGCACAATAGGCTCGGGGAAGAGGGTTTGAGAATGAGGGAGCAAGAGTCTCTTTCTTTGTCTCACTCTTCACCCACATGGCAGATTTGCATGGTAGAAATCTCTTGATTGTTAGTTTTCTAATGATGTAATGATGACTGTGATTTTGTAATGTGTGCACCCTTGGGCAGAAATTTCATTGGAAAAGAGCAAAGACACGATAGAGGATGAGTGTTCAGAAGAGAAATCTAAGCAATTATTGCAGGTCGGTAATGAATACTGTCAAGTTGCTAATGTTAAATGGACGAAGAGATTTAATGAGGTTAGGTTTGAAGGAACTAAATGGTGACAGAGATCCCTGAAGCGTCTACAGGGTTGATAGAGTGTATGGTGACAGGGATTTGGAAAATAAGGATGACATTGGTGACAAGAATGAGACAAACTGTGAATGAAGAACATCTGTTGATAAGGCAAAGCTTAGGAAACTTTACATGGATACCTGAGCTTGAGTTCTTGGTGTAGGACAATGGATGGCAGATGGGAAGAGGGAGATGATTGAGGTAAAAATATGTCAAAGTAACAGTTTTTGGTTGTTTCTCCTAGTGAATCTCTTTTCTTGGACACTCTAATGAACCTCTTTTGACTGCTACTCATGAAGGGAAAGATGAAAGATGTGTGAATAATTTTTAGTCTGTTATGTATTGATGTCTTAGAGACTATTTTTTGATTTCTGGTTGATGATTGTGTGGTTTAATGACAAGCTTCCTTTGGACTTCAAATGCTAAAGCAAGTAATTTATTCAGTGTTCTTTAAGATGATTCAAAATGGCCAGGAAAGATGTTAAGTTTTTTTGGTATTGTGGGAGGTTGCTTTTTAAGGTGTTCCCTTGGTCTCCCGATTTAGATGCCCCCTTAACTTTGGAAAATTCTCTTGGAGCTTTTGTAAACTGTTGGTGAGGTTATTAAGATAAATCATGCAAGGAAAAAAGTGATGCATGTGAGCGTTGATGTGAATCACTCTTGTACTAATCTCGTTTGTAATTATTACCCTCATTGTAATTATAAATTATCTGCATGTACATGTAATTTTCGTACACTTGTACTTGCACCCGACTTTGTTCATCGGGATATGCTTTGGAAGCTGCAATGTTTTAACAGTTCATCTCATTTGATGTAGGCCACGACATCTTATTTAGCTGGCTTCTTGGCCCTTTTTGCGAGGTTTTTTTATAATTCTATGATTTTGTTCTGTCATATCGTGCTCTTGTAGGTCATTTCAAGGACTAACACAATATGCGTGCCTATTTGACACCTAATTGCCCCTTTTGACGATATAATATTGCATATCTCAGTATGCTTAATTGTGTAGAATACAACTAGCTATCTTTACTATTAGTTTGGGTGTAGATAGCCCCTTAAGTTCATTGAAGATTTTGTAATAATTATTTCAGATTTGCATTTTTCTGAGTACAAGAAGCTAGACAATATGTTTATTAATTTTGTGTGGTTTTGGATCCATTTAGTAAACCGGTAGCTTTTCTTGTGGATAATGTTATACACTGTTCGTTCTGTATGTTCTCTCTTCAAAGTAATCATTGTGGTCCACAATCAAACCTATGTGCAGTCTGTTTTGGACTTTATGTTATGAATTCAAATAGAGACGTCTTATGTGCTTACTTGCTCTATCTAACATAATGTAACTTCTAAGGTTCTAAACTGTCTCCAGTCATTTGTTGGTATTTATATATATTTTTCATTCACACTCTTAATGTTTTAACTCTGGATATAGGGAGAAGCTGAAGAGCATGGCGCGACTTTTGCTTTCAACACTTAAGTTGTCAGAGGCCACATTAAAGAAAACAGTATTCACCTCCATATTTCTGAAACAAAGGACATGCATACATTTGTTGATAATCCTAATGCTCGAGCACAGATGATACTGACTTCCAATGTTGTAATAAATTCTGCTGGGTTGAGTGCAACATCACTTGCTAGAAGATTCCATGGTTTTCCTTTGCAATCCATTCCGAATACTTATTATGCTCGCGGATGCTATTTTACTCTGTCTGAAACTCAAAAGGTTCCTTTTAGCCATTTGGTTTATCCAGTCCCAGAGGAGGGCGGGCTAGGGGTACATGTGACAGTTGATATGGGTGGCCAAGTAAGGTTTGGACCAGATGTTGAATGGATGCATGAGATTGATGATGCAACGAGTTTCTTGAACATGTATGATCTCTATCTATTTTTTTTGAAAATTTCTTCACTGTTTTGTATAAAGATTTTTTAATATTTTTAGTACGCTTCTTTATATTGGTCATACAAATTCTATTGCTTCCTTGTGTCTACTCTTGTCGGTTGGCAAATTATGTAATTTTGAACTTTGTAAGTGTCGACTGCTGAAAACTTGTGCCCAAGAGCACCAAAAGAGGATTGGTGCCTCAACAACCACAATGGGAATACCTCCAAGATGTCGAAACTTGCCTCGTGGAGGCAGGCATTTAGAGAAAGCTGGTTCTTACCCTAACTAAACTAGTACTATCACTAATTTACTCTAACCTACCACTTGTTGGGGAAAAGGGGAGAAAATACCACACACACAATAAATCACAAAGAATAACAAAGAGGTAAGACACAGTAACAAAACAATAAAGGGCGGAGGTGAGCCACATTAAGAGTTATATTAAAGCTTGAAGTATACACATTCAGTTAAACCCATGAGAAAGGTACTGATTGCATTGCAGACTCATCAAAAAATATCTAGGCACTTAGAAGCTGAGTCCTCAAAAGAGTAGAGTGACCTTGCATTCGAGAGGGAGGAGCCTTTTACAATGAATCACTTCACATTTTATAGAGTATGGGAGAGAGAAGAAGAGAGAAGAAGAGAGAAGAGAGGGGAAGTTGAAACTTGGAAGCTCAAAAGCCCGCTCAAATGTGGTTGTAGACAATAAACATTCAAATCTGACTTCCAACTATAAAATCCTCTGCAAAAGGAATGCCAAATCTTCAAATCCTTTGAAAATGGGTGGTGGTGCACTGATGTAGAATAAATTTGCATACTGATTGAGGTGTTGGGCCCAAGAAATGGCCTTTATTGAGCTTTAACTCCGCCTCTGACTTGCATCAATGTGAAAAACGTCCTGCAAGATCTTTAATTGTTTACTATTCCCAAATACAGAGGTTCAGGGTCCAAGATGTACTCCATTTGATGGCATTTTGCAAGAGCTTTCCAACAAGTCCACTCTTGCGTGATTTGGTGCCCTTAATCAAAGGATATGGTTAGAAAAACATAGATATATCATTTTCCCATGGCATTAAAAGTTAGACAAAAATTTAAGTCCTCAACTATAGTCTTGTCCCCTTTGCTCATTGGGCCACGTGGCAAGGTTTGATTGGTTTCTCATTTGATGCCACGTGGTGGCATCTCATTGGCTACGGGCTCTTGATTTTCAGGTTGGTGCCACGTGGCAATCCGTGATTGGTTCCCAAATTCGTGCCATGCAGCACTATTTCGTGTTTTCGGGATTTTGGGCTTCGTTTTCTTTGTCTTCATTCTCCCCTTCATTAGATTGGGTACCCAAACTCACGGGATTGCGCCATATGGCACAATTCAACTCTCTACCTTTGTGGTTTTGTCGGCCATGTGTCACCCATTCGGTCCTCCTCTCTGCTTTTCCTTTGCGAATTTCGGCGGTTGAATTCATACCACATGGCACTCATTTGGGTGCTCGCATTCTTGGCCCACAAGACTTTGTTCTCATTTTACTTGGCAACCTGACCGCTCGTGAGTGTTGCCATGTGGCACCATTTTGTGCTTTTGGGATTCTCGAGCCGAGCTCCTTATCTTTGTCAGAATGATGACACATGGCATGATCCCAGCTAGTCTTTCCCTTCCTTCATGCCTTAGCCTAATTTGGTCGTAACCAAAAGGGGTTTAGTTAATGGAGCCTTTGCTCCACTTAATGATAAAATACTTTTCCACATAAACTCCAAAATGTTCCCAACTTGGTGAATGCGGGATAATTCCCCAAAGTCAAAACACAAAGGGCCACAATTGAAGACCTCAAGCCATGTGGCAAACAAAGCATGGACCTATGGCTTCCTCTCGACTGCAAAGCAATGTAGGGGCTCAAAAACATCCCAAGACCGACTGCTACACAATTATAATCTCAAATCTGCCCAAAAACCGGCTATGCATGCCGTTTTTCACCTCTGCAAGAGCTAGAAGCTTTCCAAGCTGAGAACATGCTCCTAATGGAGACTGGAAAGAAGAGAACAACAAAATTCCACCCCAAAACAATTGTGAAGTCGTGCAAGGTAGGGGACAGACGAGAATTTCAAATGAATGAAACTAGATGAAGAGATGGACATTCTCATGATTCCAAACCTTGCAAAACCTCTACAAACATTGTCAAAAACTCCTGCAAATTGAAAACATCAAGAAAAACCATGAAAGAATTTAAAAACGTTAGAGATTAGGAAGAAATATAGTTTAACTGCTCAAAATGAAGCAGGGGGCTCGTTTTGAAAACAATAAGACTTAAAGTAAGTGTTCTTATTTTTATACTCGAGTTCCTTATTTTTTCCCGATAGTTGTATATTCTGGTTATGCGTGATTGGGCCTTGTAATGTGATAGCTTGAAATTATGTATGGAAGTTAAAGTTGGCTATGGTTCTTCGCATCCATCCTGTTGAACAAACATTTTTCTTGAAATGCATCTAGTTCCTTGCTTGGGTAGTTTCTTTCATTGTCATGATAATGTGCTATGATATATCTTAGATGCAAAGCCAAAAGTAAAATCAAATGGCAATAGCAGATACACTTGAATTGAAAAAAGAACAAATCTAAAGATAGTGATGTGACGATGCCAAATGAGCTGATATTAATGGAAAAATACTAGCCACCTTGAAGGGGTAAGCTTGCAAATGCATAATGACAATGAAATGAAATAGAAAATTTGATATGTGATGATTTAAAAGGGAATATCTACTCTATATATAGACATAGTTAGGGGCGACCTTGAGGTCATATTTAGGCTGGCCTAACTGATTTTGTAAACATCAGTGTTACCTAAGATTCCGGGACAGCGGGACGCGGGGATGTAGTTTCCGGGACAGCAAAAAATTTCCAAAATTTCGGGACAGCGGGGGACGGCTATTAAAATAATATATAAAATTACAAATATTAAAAATATACAGATAAATTTTAGAAATTTTATGAATAGCAGTTCATTTTTATATATCAGTCCACCATGTGCATACAGTCCACGTCCAGACATCCATATTAAAAAGTAAAAACTCAGCAACATACATACAACTGTACTAATGTTATGTGTTCATATAATTTTTAATATTAATATGTATGCTGTTGGTTTTCATAGTATGTTGTGACAGTCCACCATGTGCATTTGTGCTCGAAATTTTCTGTATTCATATATCACTCTTGATTCTTAATATTTCTTTGTAATACAATACAGTCAGGTTATGGTTAACCAGTAAATGTTTTTAAAGAGAAAACAACAAAGAAATTAATTAAAAATAAAATAAAAATAAAAAAATGTGATTTTTTTAAAGAAAAAGTCTCTCAACCGTCCCGGGGACATATAGACATCCATGACGTCCCCTTCTCGTCCCAAACGTCCCCAAGACGTTTCTTGCATTTGTCAAGTGTCCTTGGGATGTTTCCCTTGCAACTCGGAAGTTCGGAAACATGGAGGAAACGTTTCCTCCACGTTTCGGCGTCCCAGAATGTCTGGGACCCCTAGGATTTCGGGGGATGTGTCCTGTGTAACACTGGTAAACATATAGAAACTAATAAAAGAAAATATAAAGGCTTTGTGAGGCTTTGTGCGCCACAAGTTGGCTAATCCATAACCCTAATACACTTATGAAGATAGAATATTAGGTACATAACATGCTGTTCCCCTTCAGAAAAGTGTTTACCGCGATGCTTAACAACTTTGGATGTTGCATAAATTGCTCATCTTTCCCCATTGCATATTTCATTGGTAGGTTCTTCCATTTAATCAGAAATTCCGAGATGGATTGTTTGCTCAATTGCTTCACTCTCTTCTCTATGACCACCTCTAGTTCCATAATGCATTTACCTTTATCCAACTTCGGTAATTCTGATACGATTGGAAGTTTGATTTCAATGGCTTTCTTCAAAACCAAAACATGAAATATAGGATGAATTCTAGAAGAGGGTGGGAGCTCCAATTTGTAAGCCACACTACCAATTTGATGGAGAGCTTTACAGGGGACCATAAATATTCGGTGCTAATTTGTTGTTCTTTTGCTGCTTAAATGACATTTGTTTATAATGTTGCAATCGAAGGAACACCCTATCACTTTGTTCAATACGCCTCTAACTTTGTTGCTGATCTGCATGTTGATTGATTTTGTTTTGAGGCATAACACCAAGTTTTCCTTGAGGATTTAGAGAAGGTCTTGTTGGTGGTGAAGATGATCCTTAACCACACAGGCTTTGGAATGACCATGCAAATAATAAGTAGATGGTGAGGGATAGCCATAAAGGGCCTCGAATTGAGATATCTTTGAAGAAGTATGAAATGTGGTCTATTACCAACATTATGTCCTTAAAAACCATTTGGACCATTGTGACTTGTTTTGTCTGAAGCAAAGTATTGAAGATATCCCTTAAATTCATCTGATTGGGATGATAAGAAGAGTTGTGTGCCCCATTCAGCAAATGGGTCCTTCCAAAAAATACTGGTGAAGATGGATTCTCTATCACTCACAATTATTTTAGGAGTGCCATTCAATTTTTGTACCTTGTCCTTGAATACTTCTGCAACTGTAATAGCTTGAAATGGTTGAGAGAGTCTACAAAAATGTGCATTCTTAGTGAGTCTACCCGCTACCACCAATTTCACACTTATGTTTTCTAATTTTGGAAACTTTGTAATGATATCTATTGATAAAAGATTTTAAGTTCATATTGTAGGTTGGATGAAGAATTGAAACTTTTGGATACACTACATAGAAAGGATTAACATTAATGTTTCGGTTCCCGAACTGGAATCATCATCGTGGTGGGCATTTGTTTGGGAGCAGGGGATGAAAAATGAACTAGTATAAATAATTAATTTGACCAAAGGACATGTTGTTCCCCAAAAGAGATGTGAAAAAGATAAAAGTAAAAAGATAAAATAAATAATCAATAAGAATATAATTAAATTAAAATAGAAAACTAAGAAGAAGGGGGAAAAAACCAAAAGAGGGGGAATTAAAGTGAAGAATTATGGAAGCAAGGTGAGGAAGGATTCAACAACAACGGATGCGTCAGATAGAAAGAAAATACACCAACAATTTTAACATACAAGGTCGGGGTGTATAGGAGTCAACTTATGCAAAAGGGGTTTCCAAGACTGATTGAGTTTCCACCCATCATCGTGATTTAGGTTGTTGGTGTTTCTCAATCTCGACAGCTTCACGCAATTTTTGTGTGTAGTGTGATTCAATAGCTATTAATTTTGTGTTGTTAATGCAGATGGAATGCTTTGTTATGTCTTTGTGTTCTGCCAGAGCCGATTTGCCAACCTGTGTATGTACTAAATCTTTACAATGTTCATGAAGTCTCGTTTTTAGTGATCTCCCTGTTTCACCGATGAATGTTTTTCCGCACACACAAGGTATAGAATATATTTCTTGTCAACACCGTGTTGGAATAGCTAAAAGTTGTAAGAGACTTGGATTTTTTGATTGCTTTCTCCTTTATGTCATTGGCATCCAAAACATTCTACCAATAGTTTTTGTACATCCCCCTTGAGATCTTCCCAAAAGAAATACTTCTTTGTATGTTGATAGGGCTTTAAAAACCCTGAATGTCCTATTGAACATGATGGATCTTGCTGAAGTTGTTGAATGAGTTTCCATGTTGGATTGTCTTGTTGCTATTCTAATCATGCCGCTTCTACCCATTATGGCTGAAGTAAAGAAATTGTACAAATTGCTGCCCCCTTTCTCTTGTCAAAAATGACATTTATTGCTATATTGTCAATGACACAGAGATGACTACCTTCATTAGAAGACGAGAGAGAGGATGAAGAAAAAGTAGAAAGCACACGACGCATATTGGGATGTGTGTGTTGATCGTACTTATTATGCATAAAGTGGTCACATAAGTGTTAATTAATGGTCGACTATCAACCACCTCCAACTTATGTAACTGCTTTCAACATAATAAATATGACCGACACATCCCAGTGTGTGTTCTATTCCTTCTATTTTCTCCTCATTATTTCTCTCTCATTTTCTAACTTCGGTATCAAATTCATTGGTGCTCCAGGAGTTTAGAGTTCTAGGATGCTTGGAAGAAGATATGGAATGGATGAAAGAAGTTTGAGGAAGCCCTTGGAGTAGGTTATGGATGGTGAGAATAAGAAGAGTGTTTGTTGCAGACATTTTGAAGAAGAAAATTTGCCAAATGCAGACCATGTTTATCTGCTTCGAGTTCGAGGGCACATTTTCATAGAAAATGATTATTTTGGACTATATAATCGTGATTGGAGTTCTAGTCAAGGTATTTTTGGATAAGTGAGTAGAAAAAAAAAAATTCAGAATCACGAACATGCATGAGTTTTAGGCAAAGTATTTCAAAGGGAAAACGATCTCTGGGTTTTGAAGGTCTAGATTTTTAGTTGAAATTACCAGTCGCAAAAAGAAATTGCGATTTCAAAAACGACCATTATTTTTACATATTTGTAGATGAAGTTTGTCGAAAACTTGATTAAAAATTTGATTTTATAGAAATTTATAGTTCTAGTCACTATTTTATGAATCAATGGCTTTTGTTGTTCGAGGGGACATGAAAAAATGTGTTTTTCACATTCAAGTTTTAGAAGAACAGAAAAACACGAGGGCATAACTTGCATTTGAAGTTTCAAGATATTTTAGATGCATTTATTTGAGTCTTCATGCATTAGGGCACACAAAACTATTTGTAGTCTTCATATTTTTGAGTTCCAACGGGTAGGTACATGAGATTTTAGGTTTTTCTTGAAATTTATGTCTTAATAATTCATTTCTACCGATTCAATTTGTGGGTTAGAGGTCAAAACATACCTCAATTTATTGCATTGATTTGTAGGTCTAAAGTCATAGACTCAGATTGTACTTTTTCTCTTATTGCATTGATTTCGGGTTGGAAGATCTAGTATTTTGTGGAAAATGGCCAATATTTAGAATCTTATTCTGTAGGAGGCACAAAAATTGATTGGCGAAAATAACACTAGAGCCATAAGATTTTGATGATCGTAGAGTATTGATACTACAATAAAATCATTTTTTGCATTGAAGGTAAGCTTGTTGCTAACTTTGCGGATTATGACAAGTGTCATAAGGAGGCGGTATTGCTAAAACTATCTGTATTAGATGATTTGATACCCAAGGTTTGGAATGCCATTGAGGTATGTGTGTTATGGACAAGTTTGAAGAACAAGTATTAGACCTCAAAGAAAAGTCAAGTTTTCCACCTGAAGAATTTGTTGTTTTCAGAAAGGATGATGGAGGATAGGTCCCTATCAAAATACCTTCAAGCGAAATATCTATGAGACCAACATTGTTCCATCAATAAAAATTTCTTGATGACGACTTGGTTATGTTTGTTTTGAATAATATGCTGCCCTTCTATGAAAATTTTGTGGAGGCTCTACTTTTGATGGCGAAAGCCGGACCTTGAGGTTCGATAAGGCCGGTTCATATTTGCTGCAAAAGGAACACATAGAGACAAGCATTTGAGTCTAGGTTTAGAAAAACTAAGAGTGCGTTGATTGCTTAGTCAAAGGAAAAGTGGTAATGAATTCATGGTGAATCATCTTCTAGATATGAAGTGAAATGTCATTACTTGTCATAAGGTTGGGCATCTCGAGAAAAGATTATTGGAAACGATAGTATTATATTTCCCAACCGAATAAAAAGCCTTGAGATGAGGCAAATGTGGTAGCAGTTGCAGATGAATGGGATTTTGAGGAAGAGTTTCTATACTCTTACGACATCATGCTCAAATGACAATGCTATCAATTGTTGGATCATTGACATTGGTGCATCCAGCATTTGTCATGTCAATGAAACTGGTTTATAACATTTACCGCAAATACAATTTGTTCTAATTCAATTGCATTAGGTAATTGGGAATCACTTGTAGTATAAGGGATCGGAGATATTTGCATAGTCCTAACTAATGCTAAAAAACACTTTAGTAAGAAATGTTGGGCATGTTCCTAACATGCATAAAAATCTCTTATCTGTTTGTCAATTAACAAACGATCCCATTATCTTTGTGAATTTCTCTAATTATCTAATGACCCACAATGCTTAGATAATGATCTAATGACCCACAATTTGTTCTATCCTCGTGACACCGATGAACTATTCGTTGATGACACTGTGTACTCTCTCTAATTCACTACGTGTCATCCGCCATTCTTATCACAAGAGCTTTCTCTCCCTTTTTGCGTTTTGTTCCCCCTCCCCCTCCTCAACCTGCTCGTTTTCTCTTTCCTTCCCTATTCACGTTTGTAGTCGTGAGTTAGGGCCTTCCTTTCCTTTGGCTTGCTTGCGTCTAGCGCTGCCCGGTTCGCGTGGGGGTGTGGTGTTTGCAAGCGATTATAGTGACTTTTTGTACGAGTTGATACCAATGTCGGGACTTGTTCGGATGCCAGTCACACTCGGTGGTCTTTGGAGAGGGCTAGGGAGTTGTGCTCGATGCCCACCTCTAGCAATTCGTCCCTCAGCCCCTTGTCTATCTCTCCCTTGCAGGCGTTCATTCCAACATGACTACTTTCCATCCAGGAAAGTATGGAACAATCTCCTCCCACAGATAGCAACATTAAAATGTTAACAGGAGCTACCAATTCAAAAAAAAAGAACTTCAAGGAAAATAACGATATCTTACAGGAACTACTCAACAGGGTTGAACGGATGGAAATTGTAAACCAAGCCCTCTACGGAAGTTTGTGTTCTCGCCAACCGGGTTGTAGCAGTGGGAATCTGAAAACACTTTATTGAAAGAACAAATCTCCAACAAGGCAAGCACTCTCCACTCTCCCAATGACACCATACAAGTAGAGATCCACAATCTCAAAAATATGCAGGAGGAAATCAGAATACAACAAGCTTCTTTCAAACAAGAAACTGAATCACATATTTAGTCATGGGCGAAGGTGGTTAAAGGGAACATTACCCCACCTATGGCAGCAGTTGAGGAGGTCTTCCAAGCTAAATTCGTGGAGGAACGCATTAGGATTGAGCGTGAGCTGAATCTCAAAGTAAGGGGGATTCCCTCATCATAATTGTCACAGGACCCCTTGACGGTTGGGAATTCTTTCATCAGAGATACTTTGGGTATCCAAGATATTCACCTAGAGCGTGCTTGGCTCGGTTATGAGTTTACCCTCTTCCTTCGGTTCAGTCAACAACAAATAGACTCAAGGCTCTTAGGGCCAAGAGGCTGTTATTTTCCCTCCCTAATAAGATCTTCCTTGATGAGGATCTTACCAGGTCACAGGTAGCCAAACTCAAACACTCCAGAGAACTAGTTATGGCAACTCGGAAAGCAAGGAAGTGGGCGTTATTGAAACCTTTGGGCGGTAATCAGAGCCACTTTCCTTCCTGGATGGGAGTCTCGTCCTGGGCCTTCCAAATGACAGGCCACGAAGGGGGTGTAGCTGAGCAAGGGCATGACTATTAGATGTTGGAATGGGAATGGCTCCTTTTGGTCCTCATCGGGTCTTATTCTTGATGCTCTTAGTTTCGTAGACATCCTCTTCATCACAGAGACTCACGAGAGTCTAGTGCGGCCTCTTCCTGATATCACGAGTGTCGTTGGTACTTTGCGCACAGACATGAGACTAGAAACTCGAGCGGCATCAAAGGTTCTGGAGGGGTGGCCTCAAGCTTGCATACAAGATTCTCTCCGCAGGATCTCTTTGGTTGCGAGAGATGATTTTGCTAGGTTCTTATGGGTTCATATTCAGGGTGTGGGTCCCCATAGGGATATCTACATTGCAGTGTGTTACTTCCCTCCGACATCCTCCCTTTATGCCATTCATAATGGTCTCGATGGTGATCCCTTTACCAACTTGTATGATAATATTGCCCAAGTACTCAGTGGTCGGAGAAGTCATCCTTCTAGGTGATTTCAATGCCCGCACCAAAGCACTCCAGGTTCCTATTCATGACTGTGTGGAGGATATGTTTTGCACTCGGACAGTTGATCCATAGATAGTGGGCTTGCACTTTTATGGCCGGCAACTTCTACAGCTTGGAGAATCACATGAGCTAATTATCCTTAATGGGATTACTTGCTTTCCTGATTCGCATCTCTTCACTTGTCGACTACATGGTGGCGGTGTGAGTGTGGTGGATTATGTTCTTTCCAGCCAAAGCTCTTTGTCACCGATAAGTCACTTCTCTCTTTCTTCCATTCCTCTTGCCGATCATGCTCTTTTCTCTATGTCCATCCGTGTCGACGTTTCCTCCCTTCGCGTCACCTCTCCCCCCTTCATTGCCTCCTTCGTACCACTTTTCATTTCGACGAAGGGGATCCTGATACCTTTTCCTCCAACCTTCGACAACTTCTCCTCCGTGAGTCCCAGTTCTTTTCTATGGATAATGTTGTTGCCAAATACACCCTCCTTTCCTCCATCATCTGGGAGGCCTCCCTCATGTCCTTTCCTAGTTCCACCCGACCTTCCTCTGCCTCCCACCAACGGAAAACTTGTCCTATGAACAAATGGTATGATGACGAGTGCAAAATCTTTCACAGACAGTTACGACATGCCTTTAACCAGCCCATCCCTCCTATCCTACCTTGAAAGCCTCCTACCGTTGTCTCCTTCGCCAAAAAAATGCCTCTTCATCTCCCAATGTAGACGAACTTTATGTGAGTCTCTTCAACACTCTCCTAAGCATTTATGGTGCACCATTTTTCCCCCGCCATTCATCTCTTCCCTTTGAGCTTAATCCCAATTCCATGTTCTCTCACACCTCCAGTCTTTATGATATTCCCGGACAACCACATATCCAGGTTGACAACCCACCTTCCTTGTGCCACCTTTTCACCTACACTACAATCAGAGAGGCAATCGGGTGATGAATTGTAGTAGGGCAGCAGCAGAGATGAGGAGGGATTCCAAGCGGAATTCTTCAAACTTGGTCAAGGGGTTCTTTGTAGTTATTTGATTGACCTCTTCAATCACGTGGTTTGCTCGGTTTTCTGCTATCTTGGTCACGTCATATCATTCACCCGATTCACAAATTGGGTCCCACTTTGATCCCAACAACTACAAGACCATTATGGTGGGTCATACATTCTCCAAACTTTATGCTACAATCTTACATATGCAGTTATCCGAGGAGTTAGAGCGCATGAACCTTAGAGCCGGGGGCAAGCTGGTTTTCGACTTGATCACCAAACTACTAACCATATCTTCACTCTCCGGGCCATCATTGAGGAGGCACGTCATCGCTCGTCGAAGGTCTATTGTTGCTTTGTGGATTTTCGGAAAGCCTTTGACTTGGTTCCACATGATGCACTTTTTCAGAGACTCCGTGACATTGGCATTTCCGAGACCCTTCTCACGGCCATCATGCACTGTATAAGACTATTTTGGGCCGCCTCCGCACCTCCCAGGGAGAGTTAAGAGTTCATCAAGAGTACCATTGGGAAAAGGCCAGGGTGCCCCCTATCCCCAACTTTGTTTGGGATATACATTGACGAGCTAGAGTCTTTTCTCCATGAGCATATTCAGACAATGATGGGTGCCTTCTGCACCAGGTTTTGATATCCATTCTTTTGTTTGCAGATGATGTGGTTCTCCTAGCTTCTTCTCCTGAGGGCTTACAGAGACAGCTAGATGCCTTAGCCTTGTTTTGTGATCTTCGGCAGTTGACGGTTAACCTGGGTAAAACCAAGGTTATGGTCTTCAATGGTTTGAAGACCTCACATCTCCACTTCTTTAGGGGTGAGGAGATTGAGATCACCAACTCTTATACCTACTTGGGGATTCTGTTCTCTAGCCCTTGTTTCAGTTTGAGACATGCCCTCCAACCTCGTGTCAATAAGGGCTATGGGTCCTTAGTTCTTCTAGAGAGACAATGCTTCCGCCATCACTTTCAGAACATTTCCTCCAAAATGTTCCTCACGGACTCCCTGATTAGAACCATGGTTTTCTACGGTTCTATTGCTTGGGGACCCTCTTTGCTGGGTACTGATTGGACCTCTTTTGAGAGGGTCTAGACACTTCTCCTTTGTTGTTTCATTAGGTGTAAGCAAATTGTACTACCCCAACACATTATTTTGGTGGAGTTTGGAGCCCATCCTTTCAGATTGGAGACCATATTTGACTTGGTTTCTTTCTTGCATTGCATTCGGGGCTTCGCAGACACTGCCAAAACACGCGGGGCAGAATAGGTACCCGTACTTGGCATACTGTTCATCAGAGGCTATTGCTCTTTTAGACTTTCCACGCTAGGGTCGCGGTTGGTATGCTTTGAGGTCTCCAAACTTTTGGGGGCAATTGGTATTCAAATGGACCATCTTCCACCTTTTCGGTACTCCTTGGACGCACCGAGCCACCTTTTGCCTACTAAACAGGAGAGATGAACAAGATCATTAGAGAGGATATTTATAGGCAGTTCATCCGTACCACTTGGGTAAATCCTCAGGGGGGTTTACGTCCCAAGATGGCCTTTTACGCTGAGCATTTCTTGGAGTTGAGGGACGGTCTCATTATTCGTCCTCAGTACACCCTTTGGCATTGGATGCATGCCCTTCACATCCCCCTTGGTCAATTCAGGGTTGGTTCTCATAGACTCCGTTGTGAGACGGATCACCACCTTGATCGTTCGGACAGGATTTGCCAGTTGTGTAGTCTCCAGAGACCGAGACGGAAACACACTTCATCTTTTGGTGCCCCATTTACTACGAGATCAGAGGGAGGTTCCATTGTTTATTTAGGAGGATGCAAGATCTTTTTGACTTCTTCAGGTTTGAGGATCAAAGGTGCCTGACTTTATACTTACAGGAGGCTTTGAAGCTTCGTGAGCACACTCTTCACCACATCCTAGACCGGACTCTACCCAACGGATCACTTCCTTCTTCACAATGTTACCTTCGGAGAGAGGCACTAAGCGCCCTTGTGAGACCAACCCCGCTTCTTCCTCCAGATTGGTTCGGCCCAGGGAAACCATCCATGGTTCCCGAGCCATCACAAGCATGCCCATACTAGGTTTGGCCTTAGGAGACAAACTAGATCCACCAGGCATCAAAGGGATAGTATTGTGTCCAGACAGGGCATAATAGGTAGACTCTCTCTTCGGCGAGTCGACATTCTATCCTCAGCTTTTTCCAGTCGGCCTTGGATGTTAGGAGAGATGGATCTACCATTCCTTGATGGGCTTTCCTCTTTTCTTCTCCTTGGTCGTCTTTCCCCCTTTCTTCCTCTCACTTGTATTTCCACCCCCATTCTGGGTGCACGTGATTTCTTGTTTCGGTTAGTCATCTCATCTGGATTTTGTACTTGTCTTTCTCGAGAACTCTTTGGTTTTCCAGCTTTGTATTGGTGCTCGTTGTTTTCTGTAGTCCTTTTGACCTATTTTTGTGGTCATTTTCTGGACATTAATATATTTATCTGATCCTATCTATATCTAGGCAATTGTGTACTGTATCAGACATGTATTAGGGACGGGTAATTGTCCTAGGAATGGGGTAAGATGGCCAATATAGGTTTGTTTATTTTGATATAGTCAAGTTAAAAGAACAGATAAAGGGAGTTTCCTCCATCTAAGATGTATAGGAGGATGAAATTTCTCATAGGATTGTTGACCCTACTTCAGTCAACTTACATGCACTTGTTGTGGAGGGAATATCCACTATACAAAATGTGTAGGAGGATGCAATGCCTCAAGAGGATGGAATTCCTCACTCAATAGAGAATATGTGGGAGGTTGTAATGCCTTAGGAGGATGGACTTCCTCACTCATATGTATGGTTAATTTTGAAAGGAAACTCCAAAGATCTAGGATGCTCTAGAGGTACATAGCGAGGTGGCGAAAACACCACTCTATCATAGGCATTGGCTCAAAGGTTAGCAGAGAATGGACACTTTACTCATCTATTTGTGAAAGGCTTCTCACAACATGAGGTAATAGATGAGTGGCAAAAGGGAATAGATGAGAAGGAGATGGTTATTTATTCTATTATTACGAGATGGTTATTTCTCCTACTACGATGTTATTTTTAATTCTATTGTGAATATTGCAAAGTTGGTCACATTTGAGTTGCTTCTCTCTAGATATTTGGACAATGGTTTACATGGTGTTGCTTGAAGATTTTTAGATACCTAAAGGGGATCATTTGGGTTGTAGATTGATTGAGTCATTGTATGGACTTAAGCAGTGCTAGGAGCTTGGTACATTTCCTTTGATCAACATCTCTAAGAGTTTGATTTCAGAACTATGTAGGTCGGGCGGAAGTTATCAACCAATGATGATTCATCATAGGTCGATGAATCATCCTACAAAGAATTGGAAAACTTGATAAATCCTATGACCACACGACCAAATCTTTATTTTGTTGTTACCTATCCTTTTTTGTTGTTGTCTACATCGAAGCTCCTACACTGGACAATAACAAATTATTAGAGGACTGGAGCTTTCAAATTAATATCTATTGAGCAATTTGTAAATGTAATGACTAAACATATTGGTCCCACTTTGTAAAATTTCGGGACAAAGATGGAGTAGTCTTTTGTTTAGTCACTAAGGGAGGGTGTTAAAGTTACTACTGGACTATTAGTTAAGTGCCATCTAATTGTTGATTATCAATTACCTCCAACTTATGTATCCATTTTCAACATAATAAATATGACTGATACACATCTCAATGTGTTGTGGGTCTTCTACTTTCTCTTCATTCATTCTATCTCATCTTCTAACATTGGTATGAGAGCCATTGGTGCTTGAGGAGTTGGGAGTTCATGGAAGCCCGGAAGAAGGTACAAAATATACGAAAGAAGAGAAAAATTCGAAGTTAAAGGAAGTCCTTGGAGTAGGGTACAAATGAGGAGAAGAAGAGTGTTTATTGCAGAGTTTTTAAAGAGGTAGTTTGCTAACAGATTGCAATTTTATTGTTTGAGGTTCGAGCGCATGTTTTCGTAGAAAACGATCATTTTGGACTATTTAGTTGTGATTGGAGTTCTACTCGAGGGATTTTTGAATACACAATCATAAAAGAGAAGATTTATAGTCATGAATGAGCACGAGTTTTAGTCAAATCCGTTTAAAGGACAAACATGTCATTTGGGTTTTGAAGGCTTGATATAATGTTTCAATAGTCATTTCCTAGCAAGAAATTCCCGCTCGAAATTACGAAGGACATACGTGCCCTCGACGTTTGCATTATATTTTCCTACTAACCATGTTTGCCTTAGATTTGTCCTTTTCTTTCCTTCCTAATCGATTGGTACATTGATAGGGTTAAGGTTCCAAAAACAATGAAACAATGTCAACCATTTAGTCATGCAAAATATGCAGCAAAAACTTGGAAAAAGGTCTCCTTTCTAAAAAAGAATATCTATGTACTGATTAAACAAAAATAAGATAATGCTAATGTTAAATCCTAGATATTACAACGTCATATATGATAAATACATGCTAAAGTACAGATTTGACACAAGCAATAAGCTAGATAAATATGAAACCCTAAGTGCAAGAGAGAGGGAAAAAGTGACTTAGCTGATTTATGCCTAATGCTAGGATGCAAGGCAGATGGAGAAAGTGATAAACAGGAAGATTATACTATCAAATGCTTCGATAAATTTGTAACCCTCAGATATAGCAGGACAAGGGCGCTTGGAATGGGGGTAGGGGCACCTAGATGCCAGATACCTCTGCTAGGCGCCTGTGACTGCATAGGGGGTTAGAACCTGATTTCTCTGGTGTCGCAAGATTGTCGTTGTTGGTCGCTTTGTGTGTGTCGATATGATCGTAGAATTCGCTTGTAACCTATAAAGAGATTTCCACCTGTAAAACCCTCAAACTACATCAAATTCCAAAAAGAAAAGATGCAATATGGGGAGTCAGACTAACCCCGACGGTCACTTGACTGAGTGAGCTTACATCCAAGCGTTGCACTACATCTCAGACTCTGTGTAGTTCTTGCGTGTGTGTCATAGAATCGTGCCTTAGGAAGCCCTTGTGCCAATGCACTCGATAGCGGGTAATAGCTAGATGTACCAATGTAAATAGATGTGTGGATGGAAAAATAAACTTCCCCTTCCTATGAAGTGTATGCAGAAAATGCAGTCCCTTGTCCCTTGAATGAAAGCTAGATGGATGCCTTTGATGCTCTTAGATGCCTTTGGATGCAACCTTAGGTGATGATAATAGATGCTTAGAGCTTGGTCCTTTATTTTGGTCACGTAACATTATATTTGTATGATTCCCTTGGTTGAATTTTGTAATTGAGAACTGGAAGGCCGACCCATAAGAAAAAGGTGCCCAAAAGATAAAAGACGCCCAAAAGAGGTGAGTAAGATAGAAAGAGATTGGGGGTGCCCAGAGGAGACGAGGGCGTTTGGGCGTTGGCGTCTTTGGTTGGGTCTTTGGTGTCCGGGTTAAGTTAAGAAAGATAAAGCAATGGAGTTTAGACTGGGTTGTAGGGTGTGCAAGACCAAAGAGAGCAAGAAAGAAAGAAAAGAGGTCAAAGATAACTGTCAATTATTAGTTTTTTGGCTTAGGAATCATGTAAATGCAAGTATGTTGTTAGGGCCTAAAAATGTACCCAAGTGCGTGATTTAGTGTCTACATGTACTAATTGGGTTCGATGTAGTTTTACTAATTGATTGAAATAATTGATGTATGGAGGCTCACATTGTTTTAGAAAATCTCTAACTAAACTATTCATGATGATTGTGAATCATTCCATTTCTTGTCACCACATTTATGCAATTTGCGTGCAATTCCTTCAAGGTTTAATCCATAACAGCGATAATTGACTCTTCATCAAGTTTGGTAGGGTTTAATTCGAATTGGTGCATCATCATTTTCATCCAGTAATAGCTTCATAGTGGTCTTCAAGATTGTACTTTAAGGAATATCGATATTAAACATGTCTTGAGAATAGACATTGCAATTCTCGTTGGAACCTGTATTAGTGTATTTTGAACTTCTTGCTCATGGAGCTTTAGTTCGTACACAAATTTAAAACTTCTTATTCTCTGAATTTGGCACTCATATGCACATTTTAAAATTCATTTGTATTCAAAAATTGGCTTGGGCCATTGTGAAAGGAGTCCGATTAATTTTGTTTGTCTATAAGTGGCAAATCTCTTTCGGTTTGTTAATAATATGTTCTAGTCTTATTGTGTTAATCATGTTTAATAATATCACATAATGATCTTGTTATTGACTAAATCCTTGAGATTAATGCACAACTGTTTAATTTGGCCATTAGAGCTAAGCGTTGGTCAGTTTCTCAGTTTGAACCATTTGAATATAATTTGCTCTGTATTGTTAAAACATAAAATAATTTTGATTTTTTTTATTGGAGCGTATTGTATATTAATCAAAGACTACATATGATTACAACAAAATTGTGGCTGATTGACATTCTCGGCTGGATCTCCATGCCAGTAAAATTACGGCTCAAATGTCGAACAACCACTAACCTATAAAGGCATAAAGACATCCCACCGAACACAACTACGGGTAGGGAAAACTCAACAAGTAAAATATTTGGAATTGTCCCTCATAGCACCCTCGTTGGCAATGAGGATCCACGTGTTACACCCACACATATGAGGCCAAAAACGTGAGTCAAAAATCAGGATTTTTTTTTCTTTTTTCTTTTTATATAATCACTTGGGTCCACTTAACAACACAACAATTCCTGAACCATAAAGTAATATGCGTCACCTCTTTGCACAATTAAGATGAAAAAGAGGGTGATGCCAACATATCTAAAGAATAAACTCTACATAACACAACCAAAGCCTCCAAATGACTTGTCAAGGGGAAAGAGATGCCATTACTTTCACTTATACCTCTAGTAAGGAAGGTAGACTAGCCTTTGGTTCCTCCAATATAAACATACAATATAATATATCAATATACACTTATACCTCCACTTGAAACTTTACTTGTACCTCCACTAAGACTAGTCTCACCAACCCTTGTTTCTTTCCATACAAACATGTAAACCCGTATACCGTTATCAACCTTATTCCTCCATTAATGGCAATGCAAATTCCCAACATACACAAACATAACTATGCATGCAAGTTACAAATACCATCAAATAAATGAAGACGTGCTCCGATGAGCAACCAATAAGCAACAAAAGACAAATGAGATAAAGAGAGTGAGAAGGGTATTTCACCAATAAGAACGACTTACATTACCAAGCCTACCAACGAAACTTGCAAGGGGAGAGATCATCATTGTAAACTACCACTTACAACTCCACTAGGGAATCCTGGCTAGCCTTTGGTACCTCCAATACAACATGTAATATAACATATCAATATACACTTATACCTCTGTTAAGACTGCCCACAAATCTCCTTGGTTCCTCCATATAAAACATACAACTCCTTGTTCCTCCCTTCACTAACACCATCTTTTCCCTCCACCATCAATGATGAATCGAACCCCCACACATGCATACATCCATGTAAACACGGAAATAATAAATAAATGCCACATTTGCTCCAAAAGAGCGAAACACAAACAATAATATAATCCACAAGAGAGATAAAAATAAAGGCTTTATCCACAATGTACATAAATTTCATGGTCTACATCTTTGTTACAATTAAATTCTTTTGTTTTAAAGAATTGGTTTGTACGACATTTAACATACATAGGAAACATACATTCTCATTTCAAAATAATAAGTTTCCCTCTTCATTATAAGGTTTCACTCACAACGGAAAGCACCTCATTACTTTCATCTTTATTACAATTAAATCAAGTCTTTTATTCATTTGCTGGCATCATTGTAAGGTACAAACTTGTCACAAAGCACTCATTCCAAGTATGGGATTCATATTCTCAACAGACGTATTTCCACATGAAAAATTCATTTTACTTTTACTAACTTTAAAAGGGCTTAGCATCAAGTTAAGAGGGGAAACTCAAGTTTTGCTTTACTCCTACACCATCTTATTTGGCATAATTTTGATAGTTTGGAGTTGATTACAAGGTTTTGTCCACAATTAAGCTCTTAAGAGGTCTTAGGATTAATTTGTTCCAATTCACAATGTCTACAACTAGTCATAGGGTCAACACTAGGATACTTAAAACATACTTATTTCACATAAGTTTTGTACGATAAAATTAATATCCCCTTATTTATTTGCAGGAGAGAAAGATACCAAGATTGTCACAATATCTTGATTTGGCCTATTTACTTAATTTAATTTGGCCCTTCGGTTTGTTACTTGTTAAGAAGACACTCTTTCCCATGAGGGCTTAATGAGGTCATTCGCATGAATTTAGTGCATAGAAGAATTAGGTACACTAAGTATAATTTATGAAAGGTTTGCTATCAAGGAAAACAAGGGCGAGGATTGTTCATCCTATGCTCCCAAAAGGGTTGGATAATGCTAACCTTCTTAATACAATAGAAGTAAATGATAGTTTGCGATAACATAGGTTCATGTCACACTCTTTAAAGATTGCATTTATTCACTTGGTTTCACTAGGGAAGAGTACAAAGTTAAGGGTAGATTAAGGGAACTATTACATTACAAATTCGGCATCATTTCATTTCATTTCTTTTCTAGATTAATTCATTTACTTCGCAGGGTTAATATTACATGTTAAAAGCTAGTTTCCAACATTTAGTACATTTACTTTAAAACATCATACTATTTCAAATACAAGATATTTTGCAATTCCCTATTGATATTTTTGACTTCCATCTTTTCAATTGACACAATTACTATTCATAAAACAACCATACATCCATTTTAAACATTGATATCGATTTCTCTTTTCAAATTGAATTGTAGGTACAACTATACAAAATGACAATATATTTTCTTATTCTAGAAATGTAACATATCACAATTTATATACAATTTTAGATTCCAATATCATCATTCCTTTTTATTTTCTCCGCGTTAAACTCCGTAATATAGAGCTAGCATGGGTCAACAAAAGAGCTGGCATGGGTCCCACCCCTCCCATCTAATAATGTTAATGAAACTTGCAACAACAATTTAGACAGAGAGTAAAACTAGACTACTATTTCCCTTGACTTCAATTCCTAAGTATACATTCGGGTTTTAGAGAGAGGTAGAGAGAAAGTCATTCATTTTCCTTATGCAAGCATTCGATTATTCGCATAAACAAAAGAGACGAGAGAAACATCACTCAAGTTTTTCCACACAACTTTTGAAGTTCTAATTATGTTTTAGAGTTTGGGAGAGTTGTTCGATTTCAACATCCAACCATCGTTTTCACTGCCGCTAAGGAGGTCCAAACAGAAGTGTGACATGTCACGCAAATCGAGGTTTTCCATCATCCTTTTGCTAAAGTGTTCAATTTGACTAATTATTGTTATAATACATATGTTCAATTTTTCGATTTGTTTTATCCATTGGAAGTGTCTTGAAGGGTCAAAACGGCTCCACCGGACTTTGTTGTTTTACCACGAAAACTAGCCCAAGTGGCTACAAAAGGGCCTTGCAAAAAGGTCATCGAACACCTGAGTGAAACGGTTAACACTCTTAACCTATTCTATGCTATAAGGAGAATGCTTAGGAACTGACATGACTCAAAACGATAACCGGAGTTAATTCTAAAGTTATCTTTTTGGAGCCAGTTAGAGAAATTTCGCATTTTGCACTTCAGCAACCTAAGCTATGGTGGCTCCAAAACGGGCGTGGAAAAAGCGTTTTTCGATGAAGACGAACAAATTCAAATACTCTGCGCAATGCTCTATATAATAAGGAGGAGGTTTGCGGTGGTAGATTTTAGTTTCGGGATCCATAGACGTTTAAAACAGTGGGATTTCGAATGGGTTTCGCAATGTCGAGTTGTTGCCTCTTGCAACCAGCTCTCCAAGCCGCTTTTGAAACCCGCTTCGTAAATGTCATACACATGTTTTAATTGAGTTTATGGATTGAACAAAGGTCCTTATATAACAGAGAATGTGTTTTAATGGAGTTTAACAAGGAAAATGCTTTAGGCATCTCTTGCAACTAGTGCATCCTGGGAGAAGCATTTCCTTAAGGTGTTTCGTCAGCTAGATCATGCGCTTAAAGTCAGAGACTAAAATTTGCTTTAATAGATGCCCATACATGCTCTACCACACACAATAAAGACACAAGGCTAGGAGGACGATGGCAAGGACGTGGAGAGCATGTGCCTTGTAAGATAGACCATACTACATACAAGTTTGCCTGTTTTACCACCCGATGCATTAACTTCCACATCCACCACCCAAAACTTCAATCGTTATTCAATGCCACCAAATTGATTAAAAGGAGATGTATATTATTTCAAGGAATATAGTAGGTCGAATGCCATTATGGCTCATTCACATCAATGACCTCCATGAAATAACACTTCAGCCATTTCAAGACTATGATTCATTCTTAAACAAAATGACTTATCGAAAAATTCAACCATGTTCCAATAAAAGCTTCATTACTTGTCTTATAACAACTTCTTGAAGAACTTAGTCAAAGGTTCCGATATAACATTTGCTTCAACCAAGTCCTTTCCCATAGGCACATGTTCTAAATACTACAAGACTAAGTCCACATAACTCATGATGAATGCATTACACTTCATGCTTGATGATCCCCATATAGATTTATATTCCCTCATCCCCTGTCTTCCCCCTAATATTTTATTGTATAATTTAAAATCCATATTATTATTTTAACCATTTAATTTTTTTTTACCGTTATAATAATTTTTTTATGTTATAATAATTATTTCATATTTCCTAATTAAAGAGCGATCACAGGGCATGAAAACAAGACGCACAAGACGACACCTAAAATGTCGATTGATGCAAGACGAGACGTTTACAAGTTCGATTAACATCTGGTGAAAACCTCATTCATTACCCAAAGACGCTGTCATAATGCAGCCGACACCAAATTTTGCTTGAGATGGTTGGCGAGTTACTTGTAATTTTCAAATTGATACACCTCTCTTGAGCATGGAAGGAATTCAATTTATATAACTCGCAATTATTGGCCCATAACAAAACACACCTACCCATTTTATGGTGTTTGGCAAGACACATTGTTTCGTAAAATATGACCCACACCCTCACTAACATTGTGAAATAGAGTGGGGCACTACACCAAGCAAGAGAAAGCAACAACAGACCCTAGACTAAACTAACAAAAGAAAAACCCTAAAGAGCAATAACCTAACCCAAAGCGCTGCCCTGTAAGCAGAAACAACTTGAATCACCACTACCGCCATAGAGAGAACGGATTAATGCCACAAAAAACGCATGAATCGATGCCCCTGCCATGATCAAGGCACAATAGAAGAACCACAAGTATCAAAATAGGTTTCTTGGAAGGAAACAATTGCTCCCTTCATAAGCCCTCTCGCCACCAGAATACTACAACAATGGAAACAAACATTGTTGCCATGGCTTCATAGATGCAATCCAATTGGAACAATTCCTTAAATGTAATGAATTTTCCTTGAATCCTAAGCAACGAACCCGCCACCGCCATAATGCACGGTAGCTGATCAATAGGCCAAAGAAGAGAAGGGTTTGCACAGTCAAACCCAAACAAATGCCCCTCTCCAAACAACCACAAAGGGAACAAAACAAACCTCATTATAGAGTCACACAAAAACATAGAGCACCACACGATGCGACAGAGGCGGTGCCATGGAATACCTGCACTCCTCTAGGAAATGGTGCCCCTTGAGCCACATTTGAGCAAGATGAACCTTAGATCTAGGGTTTCGAGATGGAGGAGAGAGGACACTAGAAAAACCTCTCACATTTCTTCCCATTAAACTTGTGTTGCTCGGTATTTTATTTAAGATACATTAATCGATAATTTTAAACATTTTTGATTAAACTTGCTCTTTATTAATTAGAGGCTCATTTTAATTTTTTTGCTTCTCGCTCTTCTTGTAACTCTTTTTCAAAATATTTTCTTAAGGCATGTTAATGTGTTTTGAATTAAGAGGGAACATGGTGCTTTTGTTATGGTTGGGAGAAGATGAAGTCATTCTATAACGTGTGCTGAAAACCAACATAATTTTTTACTTGTTTTGATGATTTCTCTTTGTAGGTGGTTGGCACATTAATCTCCTTCAATGTGTGCCTCAGGGGACCTATTGGGAGCGGGCTGGGATGGTTGGTAGTACTTGGTGACAGAGTCACTACGGGATCTTTCTAGCTTTCCATAACATGCCTTCCTACTATCCTTTTATTACCTCTTTACGACCAACTTGATATCCTTAGTATTATCACCTTCACATAAACTTCTTGTAGCACCTTTGGATCACCTATAATCATGTTCCAAGTGTCTGCGCTCTACCTCCATTCAATCTCCTCCCCTTATACCTTTTAGCTAGATCATTATGGTCGAATGCATCGACCAAGTAGAACCCTTTTTCTAGCCATCAATGTCGTCATCTAAGAGAGATTGTGACTTTGGTTTGTGTTCAATAAATAGGCATCATTCTTGTCATTTCTCTATATCATCATCACATAGTCTACTTTGCTTACGCTTACAAGTCTACCCGTAAAGTTTTAAGAGGTTTAGGATTTATTGGAGCTTATATTCCGATGTCATCTTTACAACATTGGGTTACCATGAGCAATAAGAATAGGAGTTGTACCATTAAGGTCAACCAAGTCTTTTGAGACCCCAACTTTGGTCTACTTAGGTCATCTACCAGTCCCTCTTGTGATCCACCCATGACAATTATCTCACAAGGTGCTACTAACCCGAGAGGGGGTTAATGTGCTAACAATGTCTTCACAAAGGTAAGTATCACTAACCCTTTACTTTCCTTTATGTTGGTATAATGCTTTATGTTTGTTGTATCATGTATTAGAATAGTATTGTGTAGCATATCTTTGTCGATTGCATTATTCTATTACAACTCATGCTTAGCCACCAAATGGCATTATGAAGCTTAGCCTAGACGGAGCTCTTGCTTATTATCATACTCTTACAATCCTAAGATTCTAGTAACACCTCACCCCCATATTTTAGACATAGCTTCGGAACCCCATGCCTATGATACGAGTATGGATTACTTTCTAAATCCATGATTATTACGCCCCTGGGTGCTATCCTTGGCATGTGTGCTGGCCTTAGAATGCTCTTCTACTTATATCCTAATCTATATTATTGATAGGAGAAAGAGGATAATCATATTGATCATCTTAGCTAACACATAGTTTGGTTAACCCAACGTGGTTCTTACTCCACCCTTGATCAAGTCTTTTTCACGTTTATTTTCATCCCTATTATATCAACTTCTTATCTTATTTTTCATCCTAGCTTCTTAGCATTACAAATTTTTCAAGTATACCTTGCTTGACAAGTTCTGTTTCTCACACCTTTACTAACCCTTAGAGGTTATTTTCCTATTCCTAGCATGAAAAATCTTTACAGATCTCAAAACAACAATTGGGCATTTTTTCCTCAACTTCAATCCTTGTATGCAGATTGTAATATGGCTGGTACTAATTATAGGGAGCTCTTGCCTAATACAATTGTTAATAGGGTCTCCACTAGATCTCAATCAAACCAACCAATACTCAAGGAGGAATCAACAAGAGGGCGAGCCGGAAGATAACAATCAGCCATCCTGCTCATGTCTGATAATGTTCTTGCATATTATGTTTGAGAAGAAAAAATATGCTTATCAGTTTGCCAATCTTCCACACCCAAATAGTAATGTATGAAGCCTAGATTTGACATGTCAAAAGAGGAACATAGATTTGATTTTATCTCTTCAATAGCTCTGATGTTACTGCCAGTGACGATGATGTCATCAACTGTAAAGTCCCCAACTCGGACAAATCAATATTCAACAAGTATTTTATCAAAACCCTTGATTTTTGCAAGCTGGAAATTTATGACAGCAAACTGGAAATTGTGTTCATTGCCCTAGGCCAGTGAATGGGTAGAAGTGGAAGTGCTTTGCTCTAAACCCCTTCAAAAACCACAAAATTAATTGTGCAAGCCAATATGGAATTATAAAGCGCTGTCAACCAATCAGACTTGAAAAATATGGCCAAAAATTGTAAATTTTATAACTCCAAAAATACCCATGCAATTTCCTTCAAACTTTGGATATTGGGGTTATAAAATATGAAGTTTATGAATGTAAAATCAGAATTAACCCAGCTTTTACCAAAAGTGCAGAAATGGCCCTCCTAGTATTTCGCCCAGCACAATTAGGGCTGATTATGCATGCAAAAACACTCCAAGGAGTTCGCTCCACTTGGAAACCCTTACACTTGCACAAGACAACTCAAATCTGATATTTATCACTTGATTTTCTTCAATTTTCAGATACAAAATGAACTCTCCTTCAAACAACAGAAAACTAGGGCATTCAAAACCCCAAACAACAACAACACAAAGTCTTCAATCAGCAACAACATCAATGGGCATCCATCCCTTTCTTCAAGCATGAAGAAATATCAAGTATATTAATCAGCATACCTAAGACTAGAGCCTTGCTAATGCTCATATAGCCTTCCCAAATGGGGTGACCCACTTTGGGAGGGAGATTACAATTTAAAATTACTTTTATGTTGGCTTGACTTGCTTAAAATATTTTGTTTACTTTATCATTTTAATTAATTAATTCATCCACTTGCAAGAGTGATTAAATCACTTGGGTAAATAATTAATCAAAATACATTTCCGCTCCATTTATATTCTATTAAATAAGTAAAACCATAGTTCAAAAAATCGTAAATCGGGATTAATCGGCAGGCCAAATTTTGAATCGAAAATCGGGAATCGGCAAAAAATCGGCATTAATCGGCAACTTTATCGCTACTTTTAAAAACATTTAAATTCATAAAATATACTTAAATTAAATGTAAAAACAATAATATAATAGTATATATTCATAAAATGGTAAAACGAATTAAAAATACAATATAATTAATATATAACTAAATATATTAATATTACAGAGTAAACGTTTAATACATAACTAAATATATTAATTTGTTTTACTGTTATATAATTATATTACTATTAGTCTATTATAATTATAACAGGAATATAACAATAATTTAATTATAACATTATTATAATTATAAAGGTAATATATAGTAATTAATTATAACAAGTTTACGGTTTTACTATTATAAGTTATAACTAAATATATTAAATTATTAATATTACGAATTTATTGTTATTTTATTTTCGTTTTGTATACATTTAATATATTACTGGTATAACAACAATATATTAAATGTATACAAAATGAATGAATCTGAAAATTCGTTTTATTAAATGTATACTTTTTAAAATCTTAAAAAAATGAAAAAGAAATATACGACTAGGGCTAGGGCCACGAACTGGCACGAAATGGGCAGAAATGCCACTAAACCACCACGGAAAACACCACGAAATGCCACGAAACCACCACGGATTGCTGGAAAACAGGTACGAAACGAGTCGCAGGAAGAAAAACAAGCCACGCAGAGAAAAAACGAGTCAGATTTCGCGTTTTTCACATTTATACCTAGTCAGATGTGCACGAAGAAAGTCGCAGCATAAAAAACGAGCCCGTGGAAAGAGAAAACAACATAAAAAACAAATCGATTTAGTTTATTTTCGTCTTATACCCTAGCCGCGTTTTTCCCGATTTTCGCCGATTTTAGCCGCGATTTTCAACGATTTTCGAGGGTTTTTGACCGCGATTTATCGGCGATTTAATCAGATTTCGAAAATCGCGATTTTTTGTAAGTTTAATCGTTTTGCAGGCTGAACGCGATTTATCGGCGATTTTTGGCGATTTTTGAATCGAGAGAGTAAAACTGCCTTATATGTGTAAATGATAAAAATCACTATTCGGGCAACCTTAATTAAATAATAAAATAAGAAAACCCCAAGAATTTCCCTTTAGTCCATGGGGAGGGTGAACTAAGGGTCTTCGACAACTTGTTTATTGGCGTAGCAAAAAAGGGGGACATTGCAATCCTCCCCTCTCGAAATTGCTTGCCCTCAAGCAAATACAAGCTCATGTGTCCAAGTGCCATGTCCAAGAAAGAGGACATGATGTAGCACTCCCAAAGTCTTGCTCTGGTACCGGTCAAATGGGAGATCACTTGACCATCTAAGCTCATGCTCCTGCTGCGTATTGGCCAAATCAAAATATTGGCCACCTTCTTCTTCCTTGCTCTTGATTCTGCACATGGAGCAAACACATTAGAAAAAACATGAGTGTTGAACACTTTTTCAGCCTCTTCATCATGTCTCATGATCATGTCACAAATTCTCCCCCAAGGGTGGCATCCCCAAGGTTTACTTCTGCTGCCCCACATGCTGCTGTAATCTTTTTCTCTACTCCCAAGATGGCTAGTGACTATTTTCCTTGCATGTGCAACCCAATTCAATCCTTTCACATCATAATTAGCAAACTGATTTTTGATATCTACAGCTGTAATAACTTCTTTCCAATCAGCTGTTGTGTGAGAGGGCATCCCACAAGGTGGTTCCTCAAAGTTCGCTTCAGATTTCACCCTTTCCCTCATGCCTTGAATTTTGATTTTTTTGTTTTCACCATGGAATTTCAGTTCCTTATCAGGGTGTTTAATGGTAAACTTCCCCAATGATTGCAACCATTGTATCCTAGAACAACCTCATCTCTAGCAAACTCAATCACAAAAAATATATCACATACCTCATGTTCTCTCAATAGAATGGGCTGCTGTACTATTTTCTCCGTGCAAGGCATGATGATGCCATTGACAAGGGTCACCATACATAAAAGCTTTTGAAGTAAGGAGAAAGGATCTCCCTTCCATTTGGTGCCCTTCATCTTCTGATAATGATGCAGAGCAAAGTCAATCTCAGCCAATCACTAAGTTAGAAAGGATTACAATCTCAAACTATGCCTATTAAGTCCTTCAAAACTAGCTTTTTCTTCAATGTCTACACACCTCAAAATCATGCATTTCTTGATATTCCTCCTTTGTGAACTTAACCATTCAATCCACCATGCTTCTATACCTTGAACTAGTCTAACTCAACCCTCAAAATGGTTTAGAACCATCAAAATGACAAACTTTCCACTTTCTTGTAAATTACCCGGTCCTAGGCTTCTCAAGCAATCTCTCTTGGTCCTTTCATAGTTAGAAACATTCCCAAGGCTTCTTGACAAAGTAAAACTTGATCTTGGTACCCTTTTATCTTGTTAAAGTGTATGTCAATTTTTAGGTTCTAGTTCTCAAGACTTCTCGCTTTATCCTCACTTCTTAGTTCTAGTTCCACTAAATTCTACCAGTCCTGTCTAGACTGAAAAACACCCAAAACTCTTGTTTTCATGATTCAATTTTCAAGCTAGTCCCTATTTATGATACCCATTTCGCTCTACTTCTTATATGCAAAATTTCAGCAGGCCCTTCTTTGAAGAACTTCCTCCAAAACCTCCTTTCACACTGTCAAATCAGGCTTCCCTTAACAATGGTTGGACTATAGGCTAAACTGTCAAAGATTATGGTTAATAGGTGAGGTCTCGGTTCTTATAACTTTCAAAATCTTGTAAAGGGGGTGTCAATATTATAACTTCAAACTCTCACTCCTTGTCTCAACTCCCTTGTCTCTTATCTTGTGGCTTAGACCTCTTACCTGTGCAAAACTGTACTGTACAGTCTTCTAGACTGTGACTCTTAGAAATAAACCAGATAATTGAAGTTCCTTACCTTTCACAACCTTCAATGCATGATTGCTCAAGGGATTTCATAGTATGCCTTGCAAGTTTGACCTTATTCCCACCTTCATAATCTTTCTTGCTCTTAACAGACTCGATCTTGTTGACACATGCACACCTACAGATTTTATGTTTGACTGTCACTTCCTCTTCCAATCATGAGGCTTCACAGAGCTTCTAAACATCAAGTTCCTTCTTGATAACTCACCACAGAACTTTATTGAAGATCACAGATCATGACTCACTCTCTAACATCATCACTTATTCCTTTCTACAAACCCTAATGAGAGTTTCAAACTCAGAGCCTGAGAGCTAAGTTATTGCTCTGTAATGCACCTTTCCACAATTTCAAAGCCTAGAAACTTACCCTAGGGTCTGTGCCACCAATTCCGAGCACTATGCATGAATAGTAAAGTATTATACGTCCTTTACCTTTGAAAATCCTTTGAATCTCCCCTTGTTCTGCCTCTGAGAACAGAGTTTCTAATGCTTGCAAGGTTTATCTATCTAACTCCTGGTCTTATCTTCCACTGTAATGTGCCTCAAGGGTTAAATAAGTCTGTAAACTTCTATGAACATCTCTTCCAACTCTTAAACCTTGGAATCTTGTCACCCAACTCAAGACAGTTTATGTATCATAACCTATTCCTGAATCGCAATTTTAGGAGTGAAGCTATCTTCACAGATTAATTTCTGGATAGTAGCAAGTTGCTTGGTCCTTTGGGAAACCTGTCCCCAGTGTTCAGTTCTGTCCACCATTTTTCAACCTGAAAATGGAGATCAGGATGGGTGTACCACATGCTTTCAAACCAGAATTATGGCCCTTTGCTGCATGGAGGACTAGTCAAAATTTCTAGCTTAACATGCAACTGATCTTTGTGTACTCATCCAGTGATCTGAAACGAAAATTCTATCAAGTTATTCAGAAATATAACCTTCGCCTTTCCTTCAATTGCACCAAGTATGAAGGCCTCGGGTGAGTTCATAGTTGAATGAGGGCATTTACAGCTCTTTGGTTGAAATATCTGCCAAACTTTTTTACCCTGGGGATTTTATTGTATTGGAAGCCCCTCACAGTATCAAGTTAGGTTGGTTGTTCATAAATTCTAAGATAGTATCTGCATAACCTCATTTGGAATGTGTCAGCAGTTTCATTGCTTGATGATGGGTAATGTTGCTTGCTTTATGGTTCCCAGACTTGCTTGTTTCCCCTAGCAAATTTACCCAATAGAACATTTATAATGTAATCTCTAGGTTCAACGGAAGGTTTTCTCTTTTTCATAGTGTGGGTGATTTGGGATAATGTTGGGGTAAGACCACCAAGAATCAATAATTTGGATGCGTTCATGATAGACGTGAACTGAATCAGTTGGGAATCATGAGAAAAGGCAGGGAAGGACTTACTCTATAAACCCTTCTTGAGCTGATGGCTGGATAGGAGATAGATGTTGTGTTGTTTGTAACCCTTCCATTTCCTCTGATTCAAGTTCAGCAAGAGCAATAAAGGGATTTTCCAAGGAGATCTACTTACTATGTTGTCATGTACTGTGGTTATTGTTTTTCCTTGTGTATGCACTTTGAAACTTATTGTCCATTTGAGGTAGACTATTCTTGAGAGATTCATGCGCTGTTCCCTTCATTGGGTTGTGTGCTCTTCTTTATGACTTACTGTCTGCTGTGCTTGTTCTGTGAGTTGGACAGTGTTTTGATTATTATAAGACTGAGAGGGAGAAACCTCAGCTAAATGACCGTGCTCACGACATAGCTTGCACCCAAATGGTATCCGTGGGATGCGCTCATTCTATGCCCCTCCATATTCAGAATGTTCTAGGAGTTGGACAGTGTCTTGATTATTATAAGACCGAGGGGATAAACCCTTGCTAAATGACCATGCTCATGGCATAGCTTGCACCAGAATAGTATAATCTCATTCACAATAGGATGTTCTCATTCTATGCCCCTCCATATCCAAAATATTCTTGTCAGGCAATGGATTTTCTAGATCAATGTTGCACAAAATTTGCATAGTTCAGGGCATCTGGACTCTTGGTGAATTCTGAAGCTGTGATATATTCTCCTATTGTATTTCCAATCCCTTGGAGGGGAGAATCTTGCTGGTATCCACTTGGGAATAAAGGGAGTCTCACTCAAACTAGGACCGGTCAGGGAATCCTCCATAGGATTAAATGATAGAGACCAATACTTCATGAATAAATCTGACTTTTTGATAAACAAGCTCCTTCTTGGAAGACCTGTTGCATATGTCTGGTAGAAAATATGGCTATAAAGTAACCCTTGAGCATCATTAGAATGCTCAGGGACCCTGATGGGTTCCAGTTTCCTTGTACCTAGACACGAAATGTTTTTGGTCTAGGAAAAGACCCCATGAATATTCAAATCATGGCTTTATCTTTGATGGGCCAAAGACGGTTCTTCACTTCTTTTTTGGAGAAATGTAGGTTGGGAGGGCTTTCCATTCAGAGTTAACAACCATTTCCCTTTTTGGAAGAAAAGGCATTCTACTAGGTTTTCATTTGCTACTGCTGTTCTGAAATTTGGATTTTGACTGGGTGAATGAGTTGTTGGGGTGGCCATGGCCTTCCAAGTGGGGGAGCAGAAAATAATGTGCCACTCAACCAAGGATTTAGGTCATCACAGGTCCAGGAGAGGGAGAAAGTGAAAGTGGTCTAGTGCAGGTGAGTGCATGAGCAAAGAGGAGAGCTAAAATGCCTAAGGTTCTTAACTGGAAGGTTTGCACTGGCAAAAGAATACAGGGCAGAATGAATATATGGCACTGATAGATTTTGAAGAATATTCTGATAGAATTGAGCTGAAATTTGCTGAGGTAATGCTTGGGACTGTTAGGATCGGTGAACAGTTTATAAAGATGGAATTTCTTTTGTTCAATAGTGCTTATGCCCAAGTACAAGTTAATGGGGAACTTACAAAGCCTTTTGCTCTTTAAAGATCAGCGAGATAAGGTTGCCCTCTAGCTCCCTCTCTGTTGTATTTGTTGAAAAAATCCATTATAAATGAATAGATTGTTTTATTGGGTCCATTGTTATGGGAATAGTACTTCCTAATCAAGAAAACCTCATTGAACTAGAGTTTGCTAATGATACATCCTTGTCAATTCTAGAGAAAGATACCATTGAAGAGATGAATAAGAGACTTGCACTTGTCAAGCTTTGGGGTCTAAATTGGGTATTCATATATCTTCATTGAATGGAAATTTGTTTAGTTAATGCTGTTAGAAAATGATGAGAGAGAGAATGAAGAGAAATTGGAAGGAACACATTAGGATTTATGTGTCTGTTATTTTATTATGCTAGAAAGGAGTTACAATAGGATTGGAGTAGCTTGTAACTGTTCATTAGTTAATGAGTAACTAATGTACATTAACTAATATTGAATTTGTCAATGTTTACATATTAAACTTAATAACTTTAATCCCCTGCCGACTCTGCTCCACGCTTTTCTCCTCCCCTCTCCCCCTCCCCGCCCACTCATAATGACTAATCTGAAAACTACTCCAAGTTTGTCCCCAGATTTTAAAAGCACAATGGGGCCAAAGTATTCAGTTTTTAAATTAGTAGGTTCTTTCTTAGATGGTAATTTGATGTCCGTAGTTCTACAACGCTTTGTTGCTGTCCAATGTATAAGCTTTGGTTGAGAAAAAGGCCAAGAACGATCACTAATATTTTAATAGCAACACAGATCTAGTTGTGTAGGCATAAGATATATCAGGCTGCCCACCAATTGTCTGTAGGGTGATTCTTTGACTTGTGAAGGATCATCATTGGCTGATAACTTCAGCCCAACCTCCATAGTTCTGAAATTCAAATCTCGGAGATGGCGATCATTGTAAACATACTAGACTTGTGAAGACTGCCTAAGTCCGTATAGGGACTCAATCAATCTGCAAAGTAGAAGATCATGATATGAATATCCCCTATGAAGAGAAATGGAAATATGAGATAAAATGAAGAAAAATGGAAGGTTATTGAGACACAACTCACTAAGATCTGTGCATGTTCATCATTTTATTATCCTGGAAGAAGTTACACTATAGCTGGGGAAGTTCACAACTGATCATGTTTTAATAGAAAACTAATAGTTCTTTAAGTCAATGAAGACATATTTGTTGATTTTGATATGAGATGTACTCAAAATTTTCAAATTAAAAATTATTAAAGCATTTAGACACTTCCAAAGTGATCAATAAAGAAATAAAACCTATGCCACAAAAGGGATATTCTAGGTTCTTTGTAGATGTCGTATTAGCTGAATTTTCTAGATTCAAACATTTCTATATGGTATTTTTATGATAATAGAATAGTTAATGATTTATAGCTGCTCCATCTTCTTTGTAGGTTTAAATATACAGTTGATGCTAGACGTGCAGAATTTTTTTATCCAGAAATTAGGAAATATTATCCCCAATTAAAAGATGGAACTTTAAGGCCAGATTACTCGGGAATTCGACCAAAGCTTTATGGACCTGGGCAACCTGCTGCAGATTTTGTCATACAGGTCAGTTTGCATTTCCAATTTGTTTTGTGGTAGATCCATGCTAAGTTTTCGTGATGAAATTTATTAGTACCTTTAATCATTGTTTGGTGGTTATTCTCAACCTGCTCTTGTTTGTTCAATTGTGAATTTCAGATCTTGTGCTAATGTGTAGAAACTTCTACATGGTTATACATTTTGCAAATCGTATCTGAACACAGAATTTAATTAAAAAAATAGATAAAAAACACATATACCAAGAGGCATATATGAAGTGTTTAGACACAGGCTCTTGATCATTTAAGTGCTCCAATGCATAACGACTGTATTTAGAGTCTATATCAATATAGAACCAACATTCTTTTATGGAGAAAAATACCTCATATTTTGTTATACAGTTCAATTTGTTTTTCCATTTTATCTTTGGGTAGACCCATGCCAAGTTTGCAGCAATGAAATTAATTAGTTCCTTTAATCGAACTTTGGCAGTTCTCAATATGCCTTTGTTTGTTCAATTCAGAATTTTAGATGTAAGGTGATTGTGTGGAAACTTCTATGTGGTCATATGTTCTTGCAAATTGGGTTTGGTCACAAATAAAAGAATGCATTTACCAAGAGACATCCATAAATTATTTAAACAAAAGCCCTTGATTATTTAAGTGCCTAAGTTCATAATGATAATATCAGTGTTCCATGGAGTCTCGTGACAGGGGGACAATTCTCGGAGATGGGGGAACCAAGGGCCGTAGTTTGGGCATGGCGAGGGGGACGTCATTGCTTATATATACATTGCTTGAAAAATTAGTTATAAAATAATGCTCAAGGAACAACAAATGAAACTTCAAAATACTAAACTCTTTGCATTGAACAATGAAAATGCCAAATATCAATTTATTAATATTTATATTCAAAATGATGATTACATTCAAAATTCAAATATAGTTGGCCAGTGGCTCAATGCCTCTAATGAGTCTAATCATCCCCAAAGTTTGCACCAAACTCCTCATCACTCGAACTGCTAGACTCCTCAAGGTCAAGCTCCTTTAAACCGATTCTAACCAACCCTGTCTATTCGACACCATCATCAATTTGAAATGGCTCCTTTGGCTCTACATCGCATCAGCTTGTTGGACTTTCCTTTTACGTTAGCGTGTTGCAGTCAATGAGATGCAATTTGCTATATACAACTACAAGCTTCTTCGCCCTCCTAGAGGTAAGCTTGTTCCTCTTCATAGAGTGGATGAAGCCATAAGTAGACTAGTTCCTCTCGAAATAGAAGAACTAGAAACCTGGGACAACAAGCAAATGGCGCGAGTGTGGTTTTGAAAGAATCGTGCTCATGCCTAGTCCACCACATAATTGGGTCCTGTGCAATGGTCTCCCTATCCATCTTGGCCTCTTCTAAATATCCCCTAAGAGTGGCAAATTTTGTCTACTCCATACGAATAGTGTTGACATCTATAGAATTGTACATTTTTGAATAGCCTTCATGAACCCCTTCTTCACCTCTGCATCTTGTATAGGGGTAACTCTGCCAAGCCTTTACACGTAAAATTTTGGGTTCAATGCATAAACAACAAGTGCGGGGTGTTAAGCTTCTCCCATCTCCAATTAAAGATTGGTTGAATTTGGTCATCATAAAATTGCAATGTAGGGTCTTTCTCTTGTACAATGGCCTTCATTTGGCCAAGCATACCAATGCACTCATACACCTCTCCAAGGATAGGTGCATTCGAGTCCGCATATTTGATGACTCTGAAGATTGGAGTAATAAAAGAGAATGTATTTCGCGTAAGCTCAAAATGTGTCGCTCTCTACCACCTCCTTCATCCTCTTCCCTTTCTCAGAATTATAATCTAGCCATCGATTTCACTCTACTGTCATGACCATCAGTTGCAATGCCTCTTGTAACTCAAGCATCCTCTCTAAGAGTGAAATATGATATATATCTAGTCTTTATAAGTTTCAAAACCTCCTTAGAGAAGCTCTTGAAGAGTGCATGTGAAGTGTGGTGGTTGCAGATAAACATTTGCACATCTCTAACATCATTAACAACCTCTTTGATCTAGCCAATCTTTCCCATGTCCTTGAGTGCATTATTCATGGCATGCACACAACAAGGAGTCCACCAAATATGTTTGTAGGATGCCTCAATCAACTTCCCCATAGCTCTACATATATAGGCCGCATTTGTCACGACATGCACCATATTTCCGGTTCAATGTCCTCAATAACATCTCTAAGGATTTGGAACTGAAAATTGGCATCCTTGTGGTGCCTTGAACAATCAATAGCCTTGAGGAAGTAAGGGCCCTTTGTACATGTGACCATGATGTTGATGAGTGGATGATGCCTAATGTCTATCCACCCATCCATGATTATGTTGCATCCAATAATGACCCAAGTAGCCTTCATTTTCTCCATTAGAATATTAATCTTGGAATAGTTCTTATCCAAGATTGTTGTCCTCTTTTTTCTCCAATGTTGGTACATATGATGGTCCTGCTCTTGTTATCTTTTCCACAACGTTTTTATAATAAGGAGAGCGAGCCACATGGAATGGAATTCCATAGGAAAGAAGAGTTTGCCAATGGCATCATTTGCATCATCCTTATTTTGCACATTGAATAACTCTGCCACTGTGTTTGCAACATCACTGCTACTTGTCATTCTGCATTTCCCCTTAGGCTCTACTACCCTTAAGTTGAACTAGATGGATAAGTAGGAAGTCATGCATCTTGGAAAGTTATAGCACTACTAAGAGTAGCACTCCTCACTGGCAAAGTAGTAGATACATGTTTTCCTTCTTCACCGTAACCCCACAATTTATTTACTTCAGCCCTTTTTAGTGACAATTTGTCACTTACCCCCACACCTTTGCTTAGGTTATAAAGGAGGTGTGCATTAACTCTTGTAATGCTGCCTTGAAATTCAAGTTGACAAAAATGACACTTCCATGTCCTAGTGCCCCTTGTTGCCCTAGGTTTTATTTGTAGTTTCATTGCAAATTGACTTAAAAAGGACTTCTTATCAAAGGGAACCTTGAAAAAACGTTCCAATAACTTGGAAGAGAAACTAAAGTGTTCTAGTTGCTATCCCAACAGAACTACTTGCCCTCCCAACAGAACTACTTGCCTCAACCCCTGTCACATCTGTACTCAGAGTCTCATACTCAAACCCAATAGGCTCATGCTCTCTCTCTCCATCACTCATGTCGTGAGAAGTAGAACAAATGGTGACATTGTAAGAAATAACTTTTATTGTTTAAAATTTAAATTTATTATTTTAATAATAATAATTTTGCAATGGCTCAAGACAAAAGGATTTCACTTTTGTTTTTCTTACTTCAGGTCGCATGAAGCACAAAAGCAGAGGATACACAAAATACGAAATCCTAATTTGACTAGTATTAAACTATTAATCGATAATCAACTATTTAAATTTTTAATCCATATGCAAATTTGCAAATAAATATTTCAAAATAATTTAATAAATAAATTTAAAAATAATAAAATAATCAATATAGATTTTAATTTTTAGAACTTAAAACTTATAACTGCTTATAAATAAGTTAAACGGAAAGTTGGAAACACTTAAATGTTGTTTTTAGGGTTGTGTAACTGCTGTTTTCAAAAACAATAGTTCAACAACCCTAAAATCAGCATTTTAATTAATTTATTGAACAATTTATGATTCTAAATTGAAATAAAAAACTAAAAACTAACTATGAAGGGCCATGGGTCATGGCTTACCTTGAAGGCTTGATGAACGTGTTGAAAACTTGAAACTTGAACAGTTGAGCAATGAAGACTCAACACTTGCTCTAACTCTTATTGTTACTTAATGGTAATGTTGTCCCTATTCCTTGCTAATGTTCTCACTCTTGCTTTCAATTTTTCATAGTGATTTGGACTGAGGATGTAAGGCTTATTTATAGTTTTTTTGGAGTGCTTATGGGATGGGTGGGGCCAATTGATGTATTAGGGTTAGGTTTGACGGCCACAAATTATAAAGCAAAATGTATTTTTTTCTAAAAACAAACTTTTAGATAAACTTATGTTGTAGGGGATGACTAGGAGTCTTTGGAACAGATCGAGAGACTTACGGAAGTCTTGAAGATGTCCCCAAGTCCCCATGAAGTCCCCAAAATGGGGGACATCGTAGAAATGTCCCCTCTTTGAGAGAAATGTTTTGGGGATGTACCCTTCTCGCTGGTGGTAGTGGGGGATCCCAACCATCCCCAAGTCTCAAAGATGTCACTTTTGGGGGATGAATGTGTCCTCGTGTAACATAATATAATATCCAGATTTGATATCTTTAATAGCTAACATTCCCTACCTTGTGAAACAAGTTTTTGTTATACAAGTTGGTTTGCTTTTCTAATTTGTTTTGGACAAACCTATTTTAAGTTTTCAGCTGTAAAATTTACTAGTTTCTTTAATCAAATTTTGGTAGTTGTTCATAACATGCTTTTGTATGTCGAATTGAAAGCTTTAGATGTACAAGTTGTGTGGAAACATCTATGTGGTTATACATTTTCGCAAATAAAAAAAAAAAAATAACGTTTACCAAAAGGTATTGATAGAGTGATTGAAATCTATAAACATTCACTTTGATCATTTAAGCACAAATTCAAAACATTACAAAATCAACATGTCATACTTGTAGAAACATACCTTGGTAAACATATTGGTCATGTACAACCCACAACTAGGAACAACTTGGCTTTGCATTACTTGAAACCATATCATTTTAAATAACTTGGCCTCTTGGACTTGAAGAATACACTCTTAAGAAGAACATATCCTCTTATAGTTGAAGAGCACAACACTAAGAAGCACCTATAATAGAACAAGATTATTGAAGAAGTTATAGACCTAAAAGTGGAACAATTTATGCAATGCCAACCTACTTAGGTCTAGGGGGCATGTTTACACTTATGTGATTAATTTTGACATCTCTTACACACCGCACTTGTAGGTAACTGATTATGACCATCCTAATCTTTCTGCAAGAGCCCCATTCCTATGATTTCTGCCACTTATATTTTTGCTATTTAAGAAGAGTGCTTCAAAGTTCTCTTGATCCTACAAGCAATGGACTTTGAAATTGACCGTAGACTTGTTCAATGCCCCTCCCATTTCCAAAAAAATTGAATTCAATGATCTAGTAGTTGAATTATTTTGAGAAATTATTCTGTTGATATTGATAAATTAGAGTAAGACCTTGATTAAAGGGAAGTTAGAATAAGAAGTTTACAGGAAGAAGCCTCAATTTTACAAGGATAGTTTAATGCATAATTTGTATACTTAGACTTGTCTTGGACTTGGTAGACCCATTTTTTTGCGACTTGACAAACACTTGGCAAAACTCAGCTACTTAAAAATATTTAAGGTTCTTGAAAAACATATATTTTATACAAAATACGAGTACAAAATGTATCAAATGAGTATGTAAAATGGTGGGGAACTGTTTTCTATTAAATTTGAATAGAAATATAATAAAAATCACATCATCATGCGATACAACCAAGTTATAAGTGTTATGAATCTATTATGATTGTCTTTGAAAATCATCACCATAAATTTCATATCCATGCAAATGACATATTATAAGAATCTATGATTTCTTCGTCCCCCTTCTAGTGAAAAATTGGGGAGAGGGTTTAGTTCTCACACTTGGTGGGGCTCCTCACTCCTCCTGGAAGGTGAACAAGTGGCTCCACATTGTTACTAGATTAAAATGACTCCTTTGCCTCGGGTTCGACATCTCTGATGATGTCATCCAATTCAATCTCTCCACTTCGCCATACCTACACTCTCCATAACTTTCCTCGCGAAATCAACATTCTTGTCCTTTGTGATCAAATGGGTCTCCTCATCCCGTGTAATCCGGTCATTGTAGGGACCAATCTCATCCAAATCAATAGGCTCTGTGATATGTCCACCTTTCTTGTGTCAAACAGACTATTGTATTGTCATAAAAAGCTAGGTCATTGAGTCAACTTATTGTGTTTCTTTGTGTGATTGACTGAAAAATATCAAGTTGCACTCTCTATCTGCAGCGCTACAAGGTTGAGATAAAATTCGGAGGATAGCTTTTGAAGATTTAGGGTATTTCCACCCCAATCTTTCCACCAAGAACTTGCAAATAAGATATTCAAAAGTTTGTAATTAATAATTGTAAATTTGTAACTTGTAAGATATAAGTAAAGACTCTAATTTTTGTTACCTAGTGTTTGGGTGGATCTCCCTTAGATAGCTAGTGGCAAAGAAAAGAGCCTCCCCTAGCCTACTTGTAATTCTGCAACTCTAAAATAATGAGGTCCCCAAACGCAACCTCCAACGTTATCGTTTCAATGCATGTCGAGAGCCCTCCACAACCTCAATTTTAACATTTGGGAAACCATCATCGAAGAAAAACTTGGGGTTGAGGTAGTACCCTATTGCATGAATGGGTTGGTGGAGTTGATTGTTCCGCCTTCGATCAAAAAACTTTCAAATGGGATCAAATTTGTCGCTATCCCCCATATAATAGTTCTAGATGGCCTATTTTGCCCTAACAGCCTCATAAATATATCCCATTGGGTTTTAACTCCTGTCCACCTAGCGCAAAATCCTCACCAAAGGCTTTAACACCTACAAACAAATTAAAGTTACAAACTTACAATTAAATTAAAAACTTTTAAAAATTGAAAATAAAGGAATCAACTTGAAAGTTAAATTGATGTTTGAAGTTACTTTGATGATCTCTGCGCCTTTCTTTGCAAAGGCATCATAAAAACTCTCTGCGGTCCTCTCTCAATCAACTTTGCATGAATTTGTTGAGTCTAGCCATGCTTGAATCATAGACATCTGCTCAACAATGTTAACAAACTACAAGTTTTGCAACAATAAGAAGCTGGTTGTAAACCTTGTGATACCACTATTCAAACTCTTATCCCTTTGTGTGATTTCTGATCAAGTTGAGAACCCAAGGGTGGTTATACATGTATTTTGTGATGTTTCTGGCATTTTCTACGTCTGGTCTCCTCCATTTCGCCTATGTCCTAAAAAAAAGTTAAAGTCAATGGGGGCATGTAAGGTGTCCAAAAGAGTGATGGATTATTTTCATAAAGAAGTCTCCCAGTTACCACATATGGTGTTGCATTGTTAGTAACAACTTGCACAACATTTTCAATGCCCACCTCTAAGACAACCTCCTTTAGCATCAAACTCAAAGTTTCGGATTCTTCGCTTTGTTAGAGGCATCAATTGACTTCAAGAAAACCATATCTCACGATGGAAGGTGCTGAAAAATTGATGAGGGTGTGGTTCCTTCCATTTGTCTACCCATCTAAAAGAATGGTGAATCCAAACTTTTGCCATTGTGCCTTTTGTTCTTCTAGAGTTGAGTTTGCATCTACAATAACACTTTGGAGCAACCTCCTACTTAAGTCTTTTGGAGAAGGTGACTTGTACCCTTTCCTTGCAACTATCAATGACTTCACCAAATACTCCCAATACGGGCTCTTCGCCATGTTGAAGCGAAGGTTGTTGTTTTAATACCAAAAATTTGAATGGCCTTGTCCACTTCTTGGTGCACCTCCTTTATCTACCCTATACCTTATAGTGAAGGTGTGCTATAGATAGGTTTCTATGTACAAAAAAGCCCTAGACTGCACTTTTCTAGAATTTGATGAGGTCGATGTGCCTCATATGCATGGAGTAAAACTAGAACCCATAATATCCACCATATCTACCTCCATTTCCACTTTTGAGTCAAGATTAATGCCTGCTGTAATGGCCTTTTGTACCCTTTCCTTGTCTAGTTTCTTCTCATTTAAGAATGCAAGCGTTGCCTATATCTCTCATTTTTTCCCCATCCATGGCTTTGGGACACAATGTCGAGTCGTGGCAATGAATCCGTATGATATGGTACTTGAAGCAATTGACGTCTCCAAAAATCACCTTTGAGAAGAATATGCAAATCACACTCCCTTGGGATGGTCCAAATATGACATACTTCCAAGCAGGGTCATGGCTTCCGATGGGATGATTTCCACTGGGTGGCTTCTACCTGCTGATGCTGCGCTTGATGCAAGACTGGATGCCATTGTTTGCTAACCTGCACTATGTTTAAATATGAAAATATTATATTAAAAATCCTAAACCATACAATGTACAAGAAAAAAATCAGCAATTTCGTTCATAATTTATGAAAAAATAGTTTAAATCACCAATACAAATTATGGGAATTCAATAAAATCCATGTAAAATTGTAAATCATGTTTATAGACCTAATATTAACATTTTAGAAAGAATTTACATGCTTGGAAAAAAAAAAAAAAGAAACTAACTTGGAAACCCGAAATTCCTCAAATCTGTTCCCCAAATCCACTATAAACTCCCTCCAATTTGTTCAAAGGATGCTCAATTGTTGTGTGATTAAAATATGTGGGTGTGAGAGATTAAAAAGAACCAAATGCAGTGTTTTTCAGTGTCAGCACCATGTTTTTTCAGTGTCAAAACCATGTTTCAGTCTCCCAACAGTTATATACTCAAGCTTGCCAAGTACTGCGAAAAAACTCACCAAAACTTGGCTTCAAAATCTCACGAGTATGAGAAGCAAATAGTTGTCTTTGAAAGAAATCTATGAGTACTTGGGAACTCGGTAAGTAGTGTAACTATGTTTTATTGTTTAAGTAAACAAGCTGAATACTTAATATCTTAACTTCTCTCACGGTTTTCTTCTTGAAAAACAATATCAATTATCCCACAAACAAGATTGTATGTGAAAAATATTAATGCAGCAAAGGTTAAATCAATCCAAGGTACATTGGCGAAATGGCCATTTTATTGGTAAGATAGAATACAAATCAGGGAAACATGAAATGCCTACGAAGTTTGGCATATCTGTTTTTGGGATGTCTTCGCCACGAGAAACAACTGAAATGTTTGGAAAATCCTATTGGAAACAAAATTTGTTTCCATCTACGTGTTGAGCTGGCTCATTTCATTTTTCTGTGCTAGATCAGAATTAATGATGGCATTTAACATTAGTTGATCAGAAATTATATACCTAAGTTTGTCTTTGTCATTTGGAAACCTACCAAATGGGCATGCATTTTGATCTATAATTTTGAACATGAGCATTAATCTTTAGTGTAAGATGGAATAAACAATTTTTAAGCCTGATTTTTTTAATTTCAATTTTTATTTGAAAGTTTTTATGAGTAGAAATAGATTCTGATTTTGAGATTGGTTTTTCACAGTGTAATAATGAATAAGAATCTTCTAGAATCAACTGCATAAAAGAGTTTTTTTAGACATCTCGTATCTCACTATTGGATCCATCCTTGGGGAAGAGAATGTTGAAGCCAAGACAATTGAATCCATAACTCTTTTATGCAGTTGAATCCAAAAGATTCATATTCATAACTCTTTTGTTAAAGATGTTAGCAGAGAAAGAATGAAGAGAAACCAGAATGCATGCTTGGTAGATTGTGTCTGTCATTTTATATGTAAGAGATAGTTACAAAATTGTTGAGGAGGTAACAATTGAACATTAGTTAAAACATAACTAATGGGGACTCTATCACAAAGGTAAGCCTTATATTCTAATACCTCGCATAAGGCTTACGATACAAAAAGAAAAAACAACTACACTAACCGAAAATTAAAACAACAAAACTCAACAAAACCATGCATTCTTCAGAAGTGTTGTCTTTGAAAGCAGTTCTTGTGCAAGGTAGAATTCCATCGCGCTGTCTCATAACCCTCATAAAGATTAGTCTTTGCTATTTTATTATAAAACTTTTCATCTGGTCACATTTGTATTTTTCAACCTTGTACAGGTCCTCGAAACTGCTTTGGCATTACTGTAACGTGCCATCAAACATGTTTGAAAACACGACAAAAATTGTGCCCTCCAACTCGTATGTAATCATAGATTTTTTTTTTTTTGATTTTAATTCTTTCACGATCTAGATAAATTGAAGGCACACACCTTCACATGTGCTGAATCTTGTGTTTTCTCACGATTCTGAACTTTATGCCCTTAAAAGACTATGCTGTTAGAAAATGTGCACAAAAAAGGAATGAAGAGAAATCAAAATGCACACTTATTCTTTGTGTCCATCATTTTATTGTGTGAGAGACGGTTACAAAATGGCTGAAGTGGTTACAACCATTTATTACTTAATACTTAACCAATGTTAACTTAATGCTAATTTATAAGCCTTATATTCCAATACCACCTCTTAAGGTGTACACTAAAGAACATACTGACAAAAGATTAAAGTAATATAACCAAACATGACCACACATTTTTCAGAAGCTTTTCCCTTTGAAGACAATACTTTGACAAGGTAGAGTTGTATTAAGCTTCCTTGTAATCCTTGTAAAGGTGTAGTTTTCCAGTTGAATTCCCAAGTTTTTGGGATCCATCTCCCCGAACCCTTGAATTACCTGATTTATTGGACAACCATCAATACTTGAGCTACTCCCACAAAGCTCCGTCAACTTGAGCAATGCCAATGTGCCATTTTACTCCACGGTGTTATTAATGCTCTTCAATCATAAAATCATGTCTTGTTGTTTATAATTGAATGATGTTATTAATGCTCCTATTCTCCCTTGCTATATGTGATGCTCCGATACTCAGAATTTGTGTTGAATGTCTATGTACGTGGATTTTGTGCCATATCTGAATGGTTCAGGGGTTGTGAAGACTTTGTGCTTCTTACTTTACGCATCCGCTTCGTATTTTGCCCTTCATATGTGTGAGAGAGGGTTTTATTTTATGTTTATGTTTGAGTTATCTCAACAGTTTTTTGAGTCTATTCTGCGTGGTCCATGTTGGTGTGTGTTATTTTCCACCACATCATTAGGTGAGTCATCTCACTTAGGTGAGATCGTAGGTCCATGTGTCATTTAGGGGTCATTATGAGATTCTCTTACGCGTCAGTGCGTCATATGCGTCATTGGGAGTTACACTTCTATTCTGAGGAATGTAACTCCCCCTCTCTACTCGAGTTGTCATGATTGCAACACTGGGGGTTACTCAGCACCTCCTATATGTACACCCCATTTGATCTATGAGATAGAGGAGAGTTTTATGGCTTAACCAGGTTCTTCTCATGTTTTAAATCTTTGCATGCACATTCGGTTGATGCTCGCTCCTCCCGAGATCTCTTCACACTTGCCATTCACACGTCTGTTGATGTGCACGTCGTCCCTCGTGATCCTCGCTTGCGGTTTTAAACCCTCTTTCATGGTATCAAAGCGGATCTTGTGGATCCGTGCACTCATCGGCGTTTTTGTGCGTGTTTTCCGGCTTCCGGCGTGATATCCAGATCTCATTGCGTGTGTCGTAATGGAAGATCCAGTTGTGCGCTTCTTGCATTGATTTCGGGCATTTTCATACCTCCGTTCGGGTTGTTTGTGGTTTGGTTTTTGGGTTTTCGTGTCTTCGTTTTTGGGGTTTAATGGTTTGCATCTTTGCATCTTTGCGTTTTTGGAGGCTTAGTTTTGGTTGGCTTTTTTGGCTTTGCATTCTAGGCCGTGTTCATCTGCTCATGGTTCCTTGCCCGTGAACTTTGCTGTGCTTTTTTTTTGCATTGGTTGTTCGTTGATCAACACTCAGCCTTGCTTGCATTGTGGTTTGTTGTTTTGCTTGATCAACACTTTTTCTTGCTTTGCTTTCATTGTTTGAACGAACTCCTGGTTAAGCATTCTTTGCATTGTTCATTGAATGGGCTTCACCTTTTTGCTTGCTTGCTTGCTTTGTTTTCTCTGCTGACTCACATTCACATGGCGTGCTTTCGCCATTTTGCATTCTGCTTCTTCGTTCGATGATCCATCAACGTGTTTCTTTCATGGATTTTTCCGAAGCAAGAGGACGTTTCTGGCATCTTTGCTCTGCATAAACAACATCAGATGTATATTGTAGGACCTGTGCGTAAGCATACGTGAAGAAACCGACAATCTTAGATCTGAAAATTCGCAAGGAAAATACACTAGTTTGTTGAGCCCTACACACTCGGCTTTTTTCAGTGCTTCCCTTCCTCCAAATGACCTCCCACGTGCGTCTTTGCAAAGACCTCCAGCTCCTTCCACCACGGCTCCCATGCTCCGGCTCCATTTCCACCATTTTTTTTGCATGCATCCTTCAGCTTTTTTTTGACACTCCAACGTGCTTTGATCACTCCAACACCTGCAGATCCGTTTTTCTGTGTAACCATTGCGCACACATCAACCTGCGTTATGTTTTGCATTGGAAACACGTGGCATTTGACCCCTCATTCAGATCTTGACCTTGGCGCATCTCCAACCACAAGCAGCTCCCAACTCCTTGCACCATGTGGACACTGCAACAACTTAGCCTTTCTAACTCAAACTGGTCTGCACTCACCACACCACATCTCTCTCTCAGCTCCTCCATTGGCATTGACCACTTCAAACGTGGGCCCCCGCCTCCTTTTTTAAAAATGTTTTAGGGTGTTAAAAAAAACAAAACATTTCATTCATGGCATGTAATAAGTTTTAGACTTTTTTTTGGCTTATTTAATCCCCTCCTATGAGCGTTGAAGACGGAGGCGAGGTCCGGGGTTGGCAGGAGGCTAATCCCCCTCGTAGTCAAAACAAACCCTATCTAAAATTTCGTGCCGTTTCCAACAGAGTACCCACACGATACCCTTTGCACCCATCTCGTGCACTTTTTAATGCATTTACAACATCTAGTGTATTTTTCCATCAGTTGTGGGAATCGTTTTAATGCCATAACTTTTGACTCGCTGCTCGTTTTTGAGCGCTTCTTTAGTCAAAGTTGCATGATTTTTCACACTTTACGTGATGGCATTGCCAATTTTGTAAACGCACTACTTTTATAAAGTGCCGCATTCTGGGGGGTTGCTTGTACTCTTGGGTTTTCACACGCAGACGCATTATCGGCCGAGTCTGACGTCTTGCTTTCGTGCACCTCGTATCTTGCATTTTTCATCATGGAGAGTGCTCTTTCCAGACGTGAGCGTCATAGGATCGCTTTACAGCCTCCGCCATTTCTCACCGGAGAGGGAACTATTCAGCTTGGCGTGCTTCCATGGAACACTACTTCGCCCACGAGGGTCTTTTACCCTTCTTGCTTGGGCCAGTTCCTGCACCTGTTGATCATCGTCATCTAGAGGACTTTCTTGACACTTGTGACCATGTCTTTGGTCACATGATGATGCATGTCTCTCGATCTCTCTGGTTTCACGTGGCACACTCAGATCCACCTCACCGTGTCTGGAGCATTCTTCAGTCCCTCTATGGAGACCCTTCACATACTGCCGCCATTGTTGTTGCTGCTGCTGATTCAGTTGTCTCCTCCATTTCTTCATGTGATGGTAGTTCCACGCACACATAGAGCTCGCTTGGTTCTACTTCTGATGATGAGGATTGTGCACCCGAGTTCGATGTCGAGAGAGTATTACGAGAGGACTTCTCTCCTCTTTCTCTCACTATTCCGAGATTGTGTTGACACATCCCACATCTCATCGAGATATCGAGCGCGAGTCTCATACTCAGTCTCACACCGTCATTACACCAGCCTCCTTTCCACTTCCAGTGTGCGAGGCCCACTTCACTCCTCTACCTTCATTGGATGACTCATACCTATCTAACATCGCTCTTCTGTTTGTTGAGCCCCCTCATTGGGACAAGTATCTGCCTGACCTTAGTCGTCTTTTCGCAGAGTCTACTTGTGATGCACTACAGGTCCCTCATCCATCTACAGGTGTTTCAGAGGAGTTCATCATCTCTCATTGTTGGGAGTGCCCCTTATGGGAATCATGTCACTTCCACATTTCCAGAGACCTTCATTGATCCACCCTCAGTTGTGGATCCCTTTTCTGTTGTGGAGGATGTTTTGTTCCCTTCACATCACTTGGACATCCTTTCTGCGGGTGTTCCTCTTTTTCACTCTGATAGTTCTATGCACGTGGCATTACCTTCGGTTCCTTGGCACTCACTCGCTAGACCTATGTCACACTTCATGCACCAGACTCAGAGTTCTTCGTGTTGCTGCCTTTAGTTTCCTTTGTGGAGTGGGCGGACTTCCAGCACGTCATTTCTGTCCTTCCTAAGGGCAGGCACATAGTTCGTTGCGGGTGGCTCTTCTTCAGTCCAGAGGCAGAGGATCTCGTCATCGACATTCTTTTGGGAGACCTCCTAGAGCTGCAGAGTTCAGATCCATCCATGGCATCTTTTGCATTCCTCTCGTCTCCCTCTTCTTCTCTCTTCTTCTTCTTTCCGAGAGATTGCCTCTTTGTACATGGGTACCTTTTCAGGCTCATCTAGATGGCTGGGACCCATATTTGGCATCTTTCTTAGATTAGAGAGTGTTTTGTTCTCTTGTGGTGGATGTTTTTCCCACTGGGTTTTCCTTCACTGCTTGGGACTTCTTTCTTGTACATGGGTACCTCATCAGGCTTTGTGCTGGGACCCATTTCTCATTTCTGACTTGCCGCCTCATCCTAAGTTACGATGAAGGGGGGGTGTTGGTGTGTGTTATTTTCCACATCATTAGGTGAGTCATCTCACTTAGGTGAGATCGTAGGTCCATGTGTCATTTAGGGGTCATTATGAGATTCTCTTACGTGTCAGTGCATCAGCCGTCAGTGCATCAACGCGTCAGTGCGTCATATGCGTCATTGGGAGTTACACTTCTATTCTGGGAATGTAACTCCCCCTCTCTACTCGAGTTGTCATGATTGCAGCATTGGGGGTTACTCAACACCTCCTATATGTACACCCCATTTGATCTATGAGATAGAGAGTTTTATGGCTTAACCAGGTTTTGCCCATGTTTCAAATCTTTGCATGCACATTCGGTTGATGCTCGCTCCTCCCGAGATCTCTTCACGCTACTTTCGCACGTCCGCACATCGTCCCTCGTGATCCTCCTGGTTAAAAGCACTGAAAATACAAAATCCCGATCATATGAGGGAACTGCCCCTCTCAAACACAGAGGAACGTCACCCTATTGATAGGCGATCTTCTCTGACTGCTATATACTTTATGATGCTTCCATTGGGAAATAAAAACATGCATAGTGACATTAAAAAAACTGCCAACAGTTTTTGCCGATTCTGTTGGGAAATTGAACTGCGTGTTGCATTCAAGGCACCTCCCCCGAAATAGAGGCTGTCAACCCTGTACGAAGTTGGTACCCAAAATCTGAATATTGCCAGAAGATGGGAGCTGCAAATTGACACCCTGTGCCAATGATTAATAGTGACAATGATGAGGAAGAGGAAAATGATTTTCCCTTTCCAGAAATTCAAGTTCTAGATGATTCTATACATTTCCATTTTTTAAAGGACATCTACAGATATGAATGTTCAATCAGCAAAGATGTTTTCCATTTTGGCTCAAACTCTGCAGCAAATTGAACAAGTTGAAGGAAGGAATATTTTCTTATTGTCTTGTCATTATAATGACCCTTGCTGCATTGAAGAAAAAGGGTCATCTCTTAAGAGTTTTGATGCTCCATGAAGAAGCAAGAAGGTTACCGTCACATCCTTGCGATTTGCAAAAAGAACAAAAAACGCAGGAGAAGAAAACCATAGTAGATGAGCTCGCTGCATCTCATGATCCTACAAACAAACCCATGTGGCTGAAATTCAAAAGTTGTGTTGCTGAAGGGAGAAAATTGAAGATTAAACCTGCTGATGATCGAAAATCTAGGAATCTAATGAAAGAAATGAACAAGAGGTTTAAATTACTCCAGACCCACAAAGCATCAGATAATCTCAGGCTGAAATCTATTGATGAAAGTAAGTTTGAAGAGTCTGAAGAATTTCAAAACAATGAAGAAAAATGTATTACTATGCTAGCTGTAATTTATGAAAACCTTTCATAGCATGAAATTTATGTTCCTCATTGGTACCTTGTTGTGTCTGATGATTTCTCTTCAAAACTGAAATTATTAAGAATGAAGATGATGCAAAAGAAGAAAATTGCTGTTCTTTACAATGACATCTTAGCCTACAACAAAGCTTTGTGAAGAAGTTGTTCGTAAAGAGGATGTAAACATCTGTTTTGAGTGGAATAATCCCATGTTCACTGAGATCGCTGCTCAACAAGATGATGTGCGAAAAGAGGAAAATATCATTGAAATGGATTCCCACTCTTCACAGAAGATTATTCAAGAGAGGGATGTTGAGGTAATTATTGACCACTTGGTGTTTTTGATCCTCAGTTTGATGCACAAGAGTTCAAAGTCAAAGAAGAGAAAAATGAAGAGTGCAGTGTCCCCCTTGAGACACCTGTCGATGAACAAAGAACACACTCATCCAAATGTTGCAGGTGAGTCTAGTTGTGAATTGTTTTCCAAGTCAATACATAGAGGGGCAAATGAAAAATTTCTTTTAAAGAAGCCATGTTATCAGTAAGGGGAATTTTCTTGAGTTGAAGTAGAAGATAATAATAACAATGGTGGTCATGTCAGTTCCCTCGAGAAAGAATACTCAACAATGGAGATTGACTGTGGATCCGCCTAGTGTCCATATCTTTTCTCATTGAAATGGGAATGGTGAAAGGGGATGATGGTGATAATGATAATCATTTCGTGGAAGAATGCATACACTTTATTGTTGTAGTGACAAAATCAGCTTGTCAACCTATTGTTGATGAATGTTTTATCTCTACTTCATCTCCAGAAGGAATAAGTAATGCTTGGGTTGGCTCACAAACATGTGCAGTTAATGAAAGCATGAAACAAAATACGAAGAATGTGCTATGATTATTGAGGCTTCTCCTAAGAAGAACTTTCAAGAGAAAATAGTTCGCAGATATCAAAAGGTTGACAATGAATATTCATGCAACTCAGTAACCAGGTTGAAACATAGAAAGAATGAAGAGGTTGTTTCAGCAAGTCCTCATCATGAAAGGAGCAAAATTTTCGAACAAGTGGCAAGATCATCATTTGTTCAGCCAAGATCTCAGTTTACTATCAGTTTGTGGATAGATTTCTGGTTTCCATTCTTCTCCTTAGACAATGCAGAGCTGTCACATAGTTTCTGTATGGTCAGTTGATTTCCATTGGCCCTCAAAAGCATCATGTATTCAATCCATTGTTCCATAAAGGTACCTATTTTTCTCGACATGTTGCTGGGTTTGTATAAATTTTTTTTGCCCTTCCTCTTGTAAATATTTCCTTCGGTTGTACATAGTTTTCCTTGTTTGGCTTGTTTCCCTTTCTGTTTCGTGTGTTTGTGTCTGTGTGTTCAATAATTGCAGTAGCAGTGTAAGCCCCTCTAATGTGATTTTGTCGCCCAATGGATTAGGTACTGGTCATTAACCAAGAGATCATGGAATTTGACCTATGTCTTGTTTGTCCTCTGACCCAATCTGCATCCAATACAAATTAGGTTCCCAATCAGAGCCAGCTGTCACGCGATAGAACAGACAGTCCGAAACTTCATATTTTGAGCCCCCATGTGTTAAAATCACTTGAGAGATGGATTTTGAGTGTAAAATCTTCATGGTGTAATAGTTCTCTCTGGTTTTGCTTTGATCCCAACATCGTTTAACACCTCCAAGGTTGGCTTGTTATGTCTGGTTGATTTTTTTGACAAAATGAAGTTCTTGGACAAGGAAATAGATGGTCTTGTTACAAGTCATGAAACACTTACAAGGCTGGACTTCATAGTAAGTGTAGACAAAATGATGAAGACACCAATTTCTGCAAAGAATAGCGTCCATTGCAGTATAGGGAATTTTACCAAAAATAATGGTGACGTTTGCTTGAATATTGTGGGCTCCTCCCGAGCAACGAGATGTTGTTTCATGATTTTATATGGATAAAATTATATCACTATGAAAAGGGACCAAATAAACTTCTAATTAAGTGTATAAAGCTAATTGTTCTATTTTTCTCTCGACCTTGATGGGATTAAGGCACTTGTATGGAATAATGAAATGTGGAGACCAACAAAGACTTAACCAAAGAAAAAATTCCTTATGGACTCTAGAAGCGCAACTAGATCGTGGTTTATACTCGAGCTATGAGAATCAATATGATGGTTAGGAATTCAAATGAAAGGATTTAAAAGTTCATTTCCATACTCAAGGAATCGTACTTGAAAAGGACTATTCAGATTCAGATTTAGTTTATAGGAGACACATTCAATATCATGTCCCTTTTTGGATGCTAAATTCTGAAGACCTTAACCCAGTCTTTCCCCGTGGGTCTAAGGAGAAAAGCAAGTGGAAATCTTGATTGTATTTTTTATTATTGATTAGATAGTCATTTTCATTTATTATCATTTATCCTATTGGAAGCCTTTTTGCTCCAATTAGAAGAATTTAAGTAGTTTAGTATTAATGGTATTGCGAGCATGTAGGCTCCAATAACCTTTTTAATATTTAAAATGCAATTACTTAAGGGGTCGACCATGATGTAATGATTGCTTTAAGCACTCCCTATTCCTATTTAAGGAGGTCGCTTGGGCATTAATGATTCATGTTTTGGTGATTATTCTTATTTTGGTGAAAGTTGGCTAGTGTAGCCCTTTTACTCTCTCTCAAGGACGAAACCCCTTGGGTTGAGGATCTCTTCCAAGGACGAAAACCCTTGGTTGGGAAACTTGTGAAGGACGAAAACCCTTCATGAGGTTTTGATTGTGCAAGCTGGTTGGAAATGCAATAAAGGATCTTTCTCTTGCATTTGTGGTCTTCTTTGATGCAAATTATATTTATTTCAAGTGGAGTGACCTATGTTGAAGTGGTAATTTGGTATGTGTGGTGATATTTTGGCAAATATGAAATTATCATCTTATTCTCTATATTTTATTAAGCCAAGTTTTCGAGTTTGGTGAATTTTGGTGATGTTCTACTATTTTTGGCAAGCTCGGGAATGTTCGTTGGTTAGGGTTTCGTAATTAATTAATTTCACATGCAAATCTGATTTCTAACAGCTGCAATTGATTGATAAGGGTTTCCTATTAATTTTGGCACAAGTTGGAAGTATTTTTGCAAGGTTTATCTCCTTTTCGAAGGGTTGTTCTTCCCTAGGAAGGTCACTGCCCTAGGAAGGGTTTGAGATATGTTTTTGCAGGGTTAAAACAACAATGTTCTAAATCTGATTTGGGAGCTTTTTGCCATTTCCTAAGGTCCCCCAAAAAGGGACATTACATTCAAATTCTTGGAGGACTCAAGTCCTAAGCACATGCACTTCTTGTAGGTGTCGAAAGAATCTTTCGAAGATCGAGGAGCGTATATAATCATGTTTTTAGGGGAAAGTGCACAAAGGCTTTCATATTCATCAATTGCATGGTGTTCACAACATAGTGAGCTATTGGTGATGTTGCCCTGGAAGGAAGTTTTGAAACTCATTATAGACCTATTCCTTCCCGATTCATCACTAATCCAACTTAAACTCAAATGTTGTATCTCTTGTTTCATGCCTTTGGCCTTAGCAAATTTGTTAGAATCCAAGAAAGGAGCAAGAAGTCCGACAATGCATGGTAAAGAATGCATTTGTTGACACTACATATTTTCGTATGCATTCCGATCGACCGACTTAGCCGATGAAGTTGTGAGTTGGTTGTTAAAGTTAGCAAAGTCAACCATGCTTGGAATCTCTAGAATAGTTTCAATGTTCCATGTTGGCTCTGAATACGCGAGTAAGCCTCGTTTATAATGCAACTTCTGTTTTATGTTAATTATGGAATTGTTCAAATCAATCCTGAATTGGCCCATCTGGCATGACTGTGGTTTTGCAATAATGGAAGAAAGTACCCAAGATGATAACGCATACAATTTTTTGGGTCAAATGTTTGACGCAAATGTCCTAAATGTGGAATCTGGTGGTTTTCCAAAGAGCCAAGAATGTCCACAAGAAGTTAGCAATAGAAGAGCAAATACAAAGGCAACAACCCCTCCAACTGAGACCGTGGATCCTCCTATGATCGTGGAACGGAACGCCGCAGCCTTCCCCGATGCTCTTTCAATTGATGCAAATGTCACTCGAGTGAGACAAAGTCTATATTGGGAAAGTCTTTTTGGGATGAGACCCAAAATTATGAGTTCCATGTTGAGTTGTTGATTATGTTGAAGTTGTTAGCAAGCACAATGATGACAAATAATGCATCCGGAAGCCAAAAATCTGATGGAATGTTTGCAATAGTTGAAGACATAGAAATTGAACCACCTAGTCGTGGAACAAAGATTATAATTCATCTCAAAGATGAAACCAATAAGTATGTGCAAAAGGATAAATCAAGGCATAGTGGGTACCTCAAATAAATGTTTATAGAAAAATAAGCATGTACAAGGAATGCACATGAACTGTTTGACAAAATGCCTAATTGAAGTATGAGTGTGTGGTTGGTTGGTGTAATCTCCATGCTCGGTTTGACAATCCCATGCCTATGCATTTGTTGTTTTCCTGGTGGGTGCATGTATAGGTGCTCCAGAAAGGCAGTCAAAGCGTGAGGAGTTTGTGCTGGAAAAGATGAAGTGGAAATGAAGACTTATGACGTATTTGACAAAAATGTCAAATAGTGAAAAGAATTCAATAAGTTTGTTAACAAACCTTGTCCTGATGGTGGATGCAAAAGTGCATGGAGGTTGAACCTGTAATTATGTTGTCCGTATTTACTTGATAGATAGCTTTGCGCCAAAAAAATAGTTCACAACTTTCCCTGAGAATACAATGGGTGTAGAAACCCAATGTGTTCTTCTTCATTTCTATATTTGAAGGTGATGGATTGAAAAAGGAAAGAAATGTTTCAAAATGATGCAGTATTTGACGATCCAAGCCATGAGGACTTAGGTGCAATGACTTCAAATGGTGCAAAGAACATTATGAAAAATTTGGAATTGCATGTGAATTGTTTGACAAAATACCTCAATGAAATGCAGTCTCAAGAACCGCGTTTGTGTAATAATATGGAGCGAAGAAATGAATATCTACCAATTTTGCTAGGACACATGTTGCTCGAATGACTAACGGAGGATGGACTTAAAAATCTTATCCCACATGAAATTCACAATTCATTGCATGTATGGATAAAGGGTTACATTGACGACATTCTTGTTCGTATTGAGTTCTTCCACCTTTTTGATCATTTGGGAAAGGGCATTTGTTATAACAATAGGTTTAATGAAGCAAGAATATTGGTAGTTGTTGAGCTTTATGTCCAAGTGGGTGTAGATCTTTCCAGGAGAAGGAAGCTACTGGTGCATATACTATGAGGGCAAAATCTTGAAACTTATATTGAAATATCCCATTAAGGATTATGAATATTGCTCAGAAGTGCATGTTGGCCCTTTGGAAGCTTATAGCAGCAATGCAAAGACAAATGTGGTGTTAACTTGAACAGTCCCCATGCTTAGTTTGCACCATATCAACAATTTCTTGCATATATGTATATTCTTTGCTCTCATAGTTGGCTTAGTGGCATTAGAGAATGAACGAGCATAAAGATCAAATAAAACAAATACATGTAGGCCCAATTGAAGACATTCAACATATCTGTGTTGTGATTAATGAAAGGGAATATTATTTTGGATGTGGAATTCAACATGTCTGCACAAGGGAATATGCATAAAAATGTTGAATTGGGTGCAACTTATATCCCCATGGATATATTTGTAGAGTATTTGAAGGAAATAAGTTCATGGTATACATCAGGAACTTATAGTTCATTGTACCACAACTACAGAAATTTCAACAGTGAAGTTTCACTGTTTGGCTCGCAGGAGAAATGACGAACAATACAAAGGACACATTAATAATGCCAGTATTAGTATAGTTTGAATCAACATTTGAATATAGAAGGATACCAACGTACTTCATTATTCACACCCAACTTTATGGAAGCAAGCCATGGCATAGTGGAAACTCAGAGCCATTAGCTGGTTCAAGGTGATTTACATAACTCTATTAGGAGGTATAATTTTAGAAGATGCAACGGTGTGTAGGATATGACAAGGTTTCTTATTATCATAAGATCCAGATAATTCAAAATGTGAAAATGCAATTAATTAATTTGTTCATCAAATTAAGTAAATATTGTAATTTACAATTATGAACTCAAGTCAGAATAATTTGATGTTAAGTCATAGGGTTGGGTTAAGTTAAAAAGTAGTTATGCAATTACTTCATGGAGCAGATGCCTATATAAGGCTGGAAATGCATTGTAAAGGGTTGGCTCTCCCTCTCTTTTTCTCTTACAATTCTGGAGTTACACTGCTGTAAGTTTTTGTGCACATGTTTTCCTAAATTCTGTTTATATGTGAATGCAATGCCAATGTGCCGCTTTTTACTCCATGGTTTTATTAATGCTCTTCAATCATAAAAGCATTCTTTTCTGTTTATAATTGAATGATATCATTAATGCTCCTGTTCTCCCTTGTATGTGATGCCCTGATACTCAAACATTGTGTTGGATATCTGTGTGCATGGACTGCCATATTTGTATGGTTCGGGGATCATGAAGACTTTGTGCTTCTTACTTTTTGTGTCCACTATTGTATTATGCCCTTCATGTGTGAGAGAGAGGGTTTTATTTTATGTTTATGTTTGTGTTATCCCATCAGGTCTTTGAGTCTATTCTACTATTGGTTGCTCACTTCCTCCATTCTCTCCTTGTTTCTTTTTCCCCTTTTTGTTTCCTTTGTGATTTCCTGTTAAAAGCACTAAAAATACAAAAATCCCATCATGAGGGAAGTGCCCCTCTCAAATGCATAGGAACATCACCCTGTCAATGGGTGATCTTTCCTAACTGTTGCAGATTTTATGCCACTTCCATTGGACAAATCGAAAACATGCACAACGACATAAAAACTGTGAACACGCGACTTCTACAACTAAATTTCACATTTCACAACTTCTATGACTGAACTTCACATGGTTGTTTCAACACTTCATCCTTGAACAACCTCCACAGTCTTCTCCTCAACCTCCATAGTCTTCTTCCTCGTTGTCCATACTCTATGCCAAGAGTTTCCTCAAATTGCAAGCCCTTCCACTTAGTCGACACCCTTCTTTGTCTTTGAGTAATAGTGGTGGTGGTAGAGGTGATGGATAGCGAGAATCACACAAGTTTCTGCGGTTGGCATTAGCCATTTCTTTAGCCCGCACACATGGTGAAGTCCAAGAGTAAAATACACATGGTGAAGAGGATATACAAAAAGGGTGGGTACCCTTTAAGATGCACAATCTCCCATGAGAAGGCATGGTTGGGGTGACAAACTGGATGATCCTCGCTGCCTCCTTATGGTTAACTGGTGCCAGTGGCATAATTTTTTGCGTTGTGTTTATTTTCATGATGTCCACCTTGGATGTTGTAATGTAATGTTTAATATAGAATTTGATGGTTGGCCTTGGGCCATGTTAAATTTTTCAATCCTTCTCGAGATTATTTCTTGATGTGACTCGGGTGTGCTCATCCACCCACTTTTCTATATTTCTATTTGTATATTTTTTAATAAATTAATATAAGCATTCTTAATTAAAAAAACATTTATCTTATAGTAGAATCTAAAATTTTAATGTTAAAAAGTACTTGAACTTTAATATATACTAAAGTTTGATATATGCAATTATACTAAGTTATCTCAAATTTTAATGGTAAAATTATTAAAACCTTAATATATACTCTCATATTAAATTATCTCAAATTTAGTGTACTAAATTAATATGAAGTTCAGCTATACTAAATTTGTGATATGGTAAATTTAAATAAACTAAACCATACTAATAGTAACTAAACTATCATAGAATTACTTTTAAATTTTTTTTTGATCATTAAAATGGGCTGAAGGGACCCGTGCCCTGTACACGATAGAGAGGCTTAACCTCAGATAAAAAAAAACATCAAAAGGATGACGACTGGTTAATCCGATCAATAACCAGCAGAAATGCATTCAGAAGGCATAACAAAACCAACCCAACATGCAGACATGCTACTGCACTAAAATTCAAGCGGGGGATAATAGTCAAGCATGTTGGCAAAACGAACCTTTTTACCTTTTCTCCTTCTAACTTCTTGCCATTGACCCGGATTCGAAACAACCACCGTCTGCATATCATTTGGATCCATGGGGATTTGAGACTATCAGAAGCGCACTCCTGATCTGAGTCCGATTTATCTGAATTATCTGAAACATGACCCCTCTTCATTCTAGTTGCTATCTTCTTTTCATCGGGCATTTCCTTCCTTTTCTCCAAGTCTCTGGGAACTTCTAGCTCATCCTTTCGAGTGGTTTCTCTTGGCTGAGCCAAAGAGGGTTTATCCCATCCACCTCGAGACGACACATTCTTTCTCCTTTGAGAACTTTTCTTTTGGCCTTGCGGGCAGGATGCTTGCAAATGACCTAGAACCTTGTAGATGTGACACCGAAATGCTGTATTCTCATAATCTATGGGCTGAACATGAAGAAGGTTCCTCAATTTCAGATGTATCTTATCCGACAGACCTTTACTTAGATCGATCTCTGCACAAAATCTGGTGTATGTCCGAATTCCGGCTACTGCCCTGGTGTGATCCACCTTTAAAAATTTGCCCAGCATTGCCTATATCCTCAAGAGCATACCAAAAATGCAAAGGAATATTAGGTAACCGTACCCAAACTGGCATTTTTGAGACAAATAAGGAATTCGGATTGAACTCGGGGAACCATGGTGTAAGGAACAAGCCCGCGTTCCCCCAAAACCACGGACCGTCGGAAAAGCATTTCTGATAATCCTCCACCTGCTGAAAGTGCACCACAAAAAGCCCTTTGGAATAGAAAGAGATCTCGCAATTTTTAGACCAATTTTCAGACACCCACATAGATAAGGCTGAGGATGCCGGCCATAGCCCATTAAATCTGCCAATGACCACGAGACGGGACAAGGAGTGTAAATATACCTCCAGCTCAAGGTTTTCCACACTTACTGTCAGTGCCTCTTCTGCCAAATCAACGACATATGCTTGCGAGGGGGGAGGACTGGGGATTCTTTGATTCGCGGCTTCCTTGAAAGAGACGGGATTTTATCTGGCAGTAATGGGCGGCTCCTCTCCACTGCTGGGCTTAACTGTCTTGCCCTCAACAGAAGACACCATACCCGAGCCACCAGATGGAGCAGACGGAGGCAGTCGGGAGCCTATGTCAGAGGATATGCTAAGGCTCTCTAGCTCTTTGACTTTGTGGAAAAAAGCCAGTTTTTCCCTGGGCTGAGAGCTTGGTAGGCATGCAGCGTAGCTGGGTCCATTTTCCTTTGCATGCAGCTATCCGTCCGTTCAGTTCCTGAATCCTGGCCGCAGCCATTCTCATGCCCAGTGGAAGCAACCTGCCCTCTGTGAATACCCCTGCTAGGGTTTCTTTCAATCGCTGTTTTCGACGCCATTTTCCCTTTATGCTTTAGTTCCAATGTAATCCAAATTACTTTTTAATTAAAAACATGTAATATACCAAATTAGTTTGGTTTAAATGCTAAAATATATACTAATGGGTTATTTGTTAAAGCCTCGTTCTATAATATCATGGAACTGTCATTTTATTGAATTGTTTTCAAGAACTTGTGCATGTCTGAGATGAGAAGCCAGGAAAATTGAAGAGGGGAAAAAGAACAAGGAGTGGTAACCTTGAAAGATATAGAAAGATGTTTCACCAAAAAGGAAATGAGAGAGAGAAGGGCTTTACGATCACTCCAATACTTCCAGACATTCTGAAATAATGTGCCTGCATACAAAATGGAAGGGAATCCTCATAATAATAAACAAGTTTATAAGGCCTTTACAAAAAACCCGTTTTGTGCGCAGCCTGCAACCATTGCGTTCCAGGAGCTCACATTTATTTCAGGTATTTTGTCAAACAATTTACGTGTGATATCTGTGCTTACACACTTTTCACAAAAGTCTTGACAGGAGCACATAAGGCACAACATTTTGGGCGCCTTCAAGCACCAAGCAAACACATTCATGCATCCACCCCAGGTTTATTGGCACACTGATGATAAAGTTTAGAGTTTCCTTACGGTAGTCAACACTGCCAGCAGTCGTCCCAACTTCCCAAGTAAACAAAACCACGCAACCCCCACAGGTTTAACTGGCATGTTGATGATAAGGTTTAGAGCTTCCTCCGGAAAGCAGCGCGACTCAGAACTTGTTAAAACCCATTTTGTGCAGATCCTGTAGCTGTGGCGTTCCATGAGATGACATCTGAATGAAGCATTTTTTTTTAGATATTCTTAAATACTTCTCAAGAACACCATTATCCTACCAGCATCACGATCCATCCAACCACGTTTTTTAGCTTCCAAACAAAGCTTATGTCACATTTTCCCCAACGCTTGAAGCTAATGTGCAGTCCCCAAAGCTCTGATTTTGGTGCATGTTGGAGCATTTTCAACACCATTAAACCACCCATTTGCGCTTATCCCGTTGGACGCCCACATGTGCCACCAGAAACAAAGAAAAAGACCTGTCATGGATCTGCCAGGGCGCTGGGGCAACACTGCTATCTTTTTGATTCCTCACTCCCAACGAAAAAGGTATAACCATTACAAACAAGAGATAATTAATGGTGCCCCCTCTTGGCAGAACATTCGCATTGGATCCTATGGGAGCAGGAGCACAATTAATGATTTTGACTACATTTGAAAGACCATGTCAATGACTTCGGAGGGAAAATTTGAATAAGAATCCAAAATTCAATTTTATTCAATGCCTCCTATAATGTCCATCTAAATGTTACTTTTTAAATGTTTTGAGTGCATGTAGAGGATACGGCGGTTAAAACGTAAATGAGAGGACTCGAAGGGAACTAATTATTTCAAACTTGCAAATAATTTATTGCCAAAACGTGAAAACAACATGAACCCCGAAAACCATAGACCCTAAAGGAGAGAGATCCCAGCGCAACTTATTTGTATAAAAGAAATGAATCCTTCATGCAAGAATATAACAATGAGAAACTTGTATTTCATATAATGAGAGTATTGACATATATATATTTTTATATTATCAAAGATAGAACAACTAACCGTAATAATGGGGGTGGGAAGGACATCACAATATACTTCTTGTGGCATATATTTAGTCATTTTTTCGAAAGCAAGGAAAGTGATGGAGATTGGAAATGATACTTTAACCAACTCCTTGTAACAACATTGCCGATAGGAAGTGAATCCAACCAATCCATCTCACACTAAGATGTCCATTGCATCCAAGCATTCTTTTGTGTATTAGCTACTCAAGCTACATAACACTACTCATGCAGCAGAAGAATGATGCCATATAGATCAGCACTTGTATTAAAATCAATAACATTTCATCATTCTTAAGCTGACCCCAAAGTCATCACTCTGACTCAGAATATTAGGAGTGCTTGTAAATATTTAGCATGAACTGTGTCATATGAAGGAAATCACAAAGTGGATTCTACAGCAATCTAGTCTCCTAAAACCTGATATCCATTAACCTATTGAGCCCCCGACAACCATTCGTCAGTTTAAAAACCTGTTATATTGCCCATTTCAGCAAAGGATGCATAATAAGGATTAGGCCCAAAAGAGGGTGCAAAGAGAAAAACTCTATAGCGAAAATTATACATAGAGAAAATTCCTCATTTACATGCCCCAATATCTCAATACACTTCCAAACCAAAAATTCGAGCCTTACTCTCATCTTAAGCTTGTATCTTAGTGTTTGGCAAGGATATAAACACTAATTAGATGGACTGATATATTATTATTTTACTCAATTGAAAGTAAGAAAAAATAATCATATTTTGAATTTAATATTATTTAAATTACATAAAGTTCAAATTGAAAGTTTTTTTAATATGCATGTATGCAAGGAAATATGATGTTGGGAAAAGGTTTTATGTACCGCAATTGACGATGACGACCAATAATTGACAACAATAGCATTGAAAACATCTAAGATGACAAGGAGAACAAAAACTCCAATGTTACATGGGGACTCGTCCCCTAGATTTTGATGGCGTCCTAGATGTTGCAAATATTTATGGGACTTTGGGACTCGGAGGGGATGTCCCCAATTTGAATGATTTATATATTTTTTCTGATGGCGACTCTTTAAAAGCTGTTATTTTTACCAAAATGTTGAATTGTAATCTCAAAGTACCCTAACACATTAAATGCATATTAAACACTTGAATTTCATTGAATACGAAAAAATATCAAAATATTAATTTTTATATATTATTTTAATAGTAGTCCCCAAACTATGGCATATCTTTTTCCATCTTTGAACCCAATCCCTCCGTCCCACCGCCCCACTTCCACTAAACATAGGTAACTACGAGACACCCACTATCACTAACACAACCATGATCTAAATGCTTGTTGTCAAAATATGCCCTTCATGCACTCTTCAACCCTCATTTTGTTGCCCTCGTTCAACTACTTCCATTTTGGGAATGAAGAAAATATTCTTCTCACACCGTGTCTTCTAATGGCTATCTTCAAACTAGCTAAAAGATATCTTCATCAATAAACTTGGCACTAATAATCAACGATCTTGGATTTTAAAAGATTTGGCAATGTTTTCGCATTGTCTATGGTTCAAAGACAAACAAATAGGAAAAGAATCAGCTATAAGAGGTGGAAAAATAAACCTCTATAAAATGTGAGAAAAGAAACATAAAGGGAATAGGAAATGAAGGGCTGATGTAGAGACCAAACCCCATTCTTTTCTATTTTCGAGGCTATTTTAGTCGAGACTCAAACTGATCTTGTTGCCAATTCTGTTTACTAGATTTGTCTCTCAATTCCCATGTAAGTTATAGGTGTTTCCAAGATGTTTCAAAGGCATCTCCATTTCAAAAATTATAGAAAATGTGGAAGAGTCCAGGGTGAGTTGGTAATTGAAATTGTCGTAAGAGTATTCCAAGCTCTCCACCTAGGCTCAAACCTTATTGTATCCACATTAGGGAAGTGGTGGCCCGCCTCTTGAAAAGAAAATTGAAGCCCCACTACTCCAAATAAGTATAAGTTTTTCATGCTCATTTAGAGTAGATTGGATTAGAAGTAGAAATTACAATTTAAAAACACATTGAAAACATGAAATGCCATTCCCTAAGCAATTTACTTCGCTCAATTCCATAACAAATTTAGTCAATAATTGCATATGTACATGACTTACTACGAAGTAATATTTGACATAATGGGCACAATTAAGACACATCTCAAAAATGAGATATATAGAAAGGTATATGTCGTATTTGTGTTGTTGGATAAATTGGGTGGCGGTCGTTTGTGTATTATGATATGAGCTATATTAGTTTTGGCTTTCTATTGTGATAGTCATTTGACTAAATGATTTACTCTATGTGAACCCCTTTCTTGGGATCGTTATCCGTGTATTATGATATGAGCTATAGTAATTTTACCGCTCTGTGGTTATAGTCAAGTGACTAAATGATGTATTGTATGTAAGCTACTTTCCCCAGTAAGATTGTCCCTATCCCATTCTACAAAATTATTTATAGCATGCTCACTTTGTAGCTCATTTACATTGGATTCTCATTCCCTAAATTCACTTGAATATTTATTAATATTTCATAAATGGGAAATCCCTACCCTTCTACTCAATTGAAAATGTATTAATGTCTTAAACATAAATCCTTGATGCTTCTATGCACATGAAGTGTATGTAGGACAAATTATCTACAACAATGTAATATATTGACTATCTATTCCATTTGTTTGTGGATAGATTATCAATATTTTTAGTCTTGTCATTGCATTCACCATATTTGTGTGGTTCATTTGATTATTCATAACCAAAAGTTTGAATTCGTAGTTTATCTCGGTCCATGCTATTATTTAGTTGGATTATAGATTGGAGGTTACACAACAAATTTCAATGATTGAGCTGATGTGATAACATATTTTAAGTAATGACCATTATTAGGATTGTAAATAGTTTTTAAAGTGTTATGAAACACAATGTTTGTAGTTAATAAATTTTTAAATGTGCCCAACTTCAATAACATGGTTTGCGAGCTTGCTTTGTGAAAATGTGTAGGGCAAGGAGACACATGGTATTCCTGGGTTAGTAAATATATTTGGCATTGAATCTCCGGCTTGACCGCAAGCATGGCTATTGCCAAAATGGTTTCCGTTATGATTTCACCATTCTCAAGTTAATATGTCATTTACGAGGAGTGTTATATTATATATTTGTAGCGGTATAATTTAGAATTGAGAAAAGAGTAATATGGTAACACTTACATGAGTCTCTTGGTTCAAGCATGTGCATATCTTTCAAAGTTGTTACCTCATTGATTATGGCTTATGTTTTGCCATGTATTTTTTAGGATAATCCTTTCTTTGTTTCCAATCATCAATATTAGAATAGTGATTATGCATGGACTAAAAAATAATGTTTATAGAATCTCTTGCATCTAATTTGTTAGTGTGCTTCCACTTTCCACTATATCAATCTTTCATCCAATCAATCAATATTAGGATAGTGATAATGCACTGAGTATTAAGAAAATCAATACTTGTTAAATTTCATGCATGTAATTTTTCATCACCATTTTTCACTATATCAAAAGCCAAGGTAAATTTTAAGCTAACAAAACCCAATTCTTGAGACAAGTCGCGGTTAAAGAATTCCAAGCATGGTACAAAGGTTAATCCTAACCAACAAAACAACCCTTTACACCATCCTAAGAAGAAGGCACCACTATCAAAATGATTAGAATAAACCATCCAAGACTTGTAATTGGTGTAAAATCCATAATTCTAACATGCATTCCACAAATGAATGCTACACTAAGAAGACTACTTGTGTAGCTTGAAGCAATTTGTACTATGACCGACACACTCGATAAGGGTGAACAAGCTATGGACTTTGAGTCCAATGTCATGGCCAATATCAAAAACATTGCCTCCACTTTAGATTTGTAGGAAGTAGAATGTGGGTGAATGGACAAACAATACATGTCATAGTCGACAATGCAAGTCAAAACAACCCAATTTCCCTTGAAGCAATTTGGAGATGGTATGTAGGCCTCACCCATAGCCATAATTGAATTAGATGGTTTAGTACAGGTTCTGAGAAACACGTTACTTAGTAGTGTCATCCATTGTACAAAATCAAGCCTTTTCAAGATGCACTCCTATGCGACGATGCACCATTAGAGGTATGTGACATTTTATTTGGTCAACCATATCTTTACCATTGATATGAATCTATGAGGCAACTCTTATGAATGTTGCCACATATGTTGGTGCTATGGGATACCACATATTAGAAGTCCCTAAGCTCTCCCTCATTAGTGCCAAGTTTAACCGACTTTTGGTTCAAGCTCTTGTCACAGTTCTTGATTTTTTTGACACAAGTAAACAATCAATCATAATTGTATCCTTCGACTCCAAACTTTATAGAAATTCATCACAACTTTTTCAACAGTAAGTCAATTCCAAATGTCTACTTGTTGGACAAGCTCGTATATCACATTGGGCATGTGTACCACATAACACGAGAAATTAAGATTGGAAACTTGTTTCAGTAAGGTTACATGACGCTTTGGAGTTGAAGGTACCCTTACATTGCTTAAATTTTTTTTTTTGATCACAACTTAGGTCAACTCTCTAAATACATTAGGTCTTGAACCTCATGTGTATATGCCAAACTAATCAACAAGAAACAAGTTTTGTATACACCTTTGTTAGTTCCAACAAAATTGTGGGAATTTGTTTCCATGGTTTACCTCTCGAGTCCCTACTACTAAACATGACAATGATTGTATTTACATAGCAGTCAATAAATTCTCTAAGTTGACAATTCTTGCACCTTATAAAAATCTATTTACATTTTGGAAACTCGCAATGCTACTTAGAAAATATCTGGGTCCATTTTGGATTATTGGACACTATAACATTTGATAGATACACAAGGTTTTTGGGGAATTTCTGGGAAGTGCTTTGGTCTATAATGGACACAAGATTTAATAAGTCTACCACATTCCATTTACAGACTAATGGGAAAAAAAGTGGTTAGTAGGATGATCGAACATCTTCCCACAACATAATTTGAAGAAGCAACACACATTGGATGAAAGGCTTCTTTTCATTCAACTTGGTTAAAACATAGGCCTTCACAACCCAATGTGCACATCCCTTATGAGGTTTGTTTGGATTTCCAACCGCTTGTGCGTATCGATGTAGCTTATCCTATATTGCCATCAACAATAACCTCTCCTTCAACTCAAAATCACACTGAAAAAATTAAGTTCATCGAGCACATTTAGGAGCAAGTGTGCACCATTATGTAGAAGGAAAATGCTAAATACAAGCAACACTGTGACAAACACTACACATCACACACCTTCCAAGTTGGTTATCGAGTTTGGCTTCACTTGGAAAACGAATGATTGATAGGGCCTTATCACAAGCTTTGTTCTCTTCAAGATAGGTGTAACACAATCATCAAACAAGTAGGAAATAACACTTTAGTTCAATCTTCTTGCTTAGCTTGGGATGTATCTAGTCTCTAATGAAGAAATCCTACGTCATGACTTACCACCTTTATTGAACACTTCAAACATCATAGAGACACTTCAATAATAAAAAAACTAAACTCGACTCTACTGCGTCAACAAAAATGGATCAAGTCAATCATGCTAAGGTCAAATGGACAAGACAATGAATTTTCTCTTTAAAATCGCGAAAGCAGGTCAAACATTGACTTAAAAGAAAATGGTTTGTAGAAGCTCAAGTTGTAACTTTCTATATCTTTTGTAATTGCACTCCATGGGTAGCATTGCTTTTCATCATCCAGAGGATCTAAGACCTAAAATAATTCTCGACACCATGGTCTTGCTCTACATCATAATTTGACATCACCAATAAGATCAACATCTTACCAAACACATGTATGTATATTGCGAGGTGCTATCTCCTATATGGTACCGCCCAATCCTACCCAACTTTGTCGTGTGAGCATTGTATCACATAGTTTTGCAATAACGTTATCCGAAGATGGAGTAATAACTATTTATAAAGCGCTTGTAATGGTTTACCCAACACTTTATGACCATCCTTTGTATATTAAGGCATTCTTCTATTTTTCATGGCTATTGGATTAGACATCCTAATCCGGTCTCTCGGATCTTGGAGATGACTTTGCATTAAAGCTCTACATTTGGTGTCAATTGTCTTTTTGTTTCGTTCTTTTGTTTCATAAGAACTTTTATATATCCTTCAACATCTATCATTCACAATATACTTTATACACAACACATCTAGATTCTTATTTAGAGTGTTGTCCATTGGGTTGAGTCTTAGGTACCCAATTATTTATCAATGTAATGAAGAGCTATGTTGTGTATAATCTCTTTTCTATTTGTTCCATGTGATGTGAACCTCTTGAGTTTAGTCTAACTATAGATGTTGATGCAAGGACCTTATATTGTACCACTTTTTAGTGTACGTATTCTGATGTAGAGGACAATTTGAGCATAACATAATTTCCTCGTACATTTTAGGTGACATTGCATAATAATCGAACCTATATGACATGTGATGTTAAAATGTAAAAATAGAAAAATGGAAAATCTTGAAAACTAATTAGGAGAGATTTCAACACGAGTGAAGCCTATAGAAAGGGGGAAGAGTTAGAAAAAGCCTTATGCATGGTCTAGTATATGACCACATTAGAATTCTCTCATAAGGACTTTGCAGACACATATGGCCCTTGTAGATGTGGTTGACATTCTTGTTCAATACGAGCATGTTGAGTAAATATTTACTAACTTTAATCTTTCATTACTCGCCACTATAGTGAATCGAAAATAAGCCCCCACAAGAAACATCATGAGGTTGAGAGCGAGTACATTCTTAAGGGGTATTGGGATAGATTAAAGAGATGAGAACTCAAGAGACAATGGGCAAATCCTTCAAGGGAATTTATGAATTACAGGTTTCATGCTCATAAGAACAAGTTGCAATTGGCCATGAAGGGATTCCCTCCTAGGGAACTTCAAGAGGTTTGTTAGAATTTTTGAAAGAGAGTAGAGGCAAAGGTTGTCAACAATATAGTCAACACATGAAAAAGGGAACTTCAAGATGTTTATTAGAATTTTCGAAAGAGAGCAAAGACAAAGGTTGTCAACAACATAGTCAACACATGATTGTTCCATGATGGTATGACATTCAAATCATGTTTGAAAGTGTGTAATGTTTTTTGGAACAAGTCACATAATTCGTGTAAACTAAACTCAGTCGTGGCAATATGAAGCCTAAGGAGTGGTTAGATCAAGAGATGTAGTTCTTTGTATGAAGTTTTCCTTGTAAAGATTGTAGAGCATTGTTGTGCGTGTTTAGTTGCCCACTTAGTGTGTCGAGATGAAATTTTGGCTGGAAAATAATGTGGAGTGTATTGAGAAGTTCAAATGGATAAACAAGATTTGGATCCACACAATGGATGCTTGGTGTAAAGGAGTTTTTGGTAGCTACATGTTAGAATTTTTGATATCTACATATAACTACCCAAAGGAGGCAGAGTAGAACTTCATGTACAAGCCACAATGCTAATTTATTTCTCATATTTCTCTCGGTTTAAGATGTTAATAAATTAGGGTATCAAGTTCCTTACTATGCGGAGTTAATATGTTCTCTTGCATGGGCCATGTAGAAGGTAGGAGTGAAGACAAGGAGAAGTTGTATTGGAACCACCGAGAAGGTAGATCTTAAAAGGAAATTATTCGGAAGACTAAGGTGTATAGGAGTCGATGTTATGGAGGTATTATGAAGGAAGAGAGGTAATTGTAACTGTAATTGAATTACGAGAGGGAAGCCAAGTCAAGATAATCCTACGGGTCTTGCATAGATTGGAAATGGAAAGCGACGCACGAAAGGCAAACACTCCAAGATAAGTAAAGGTGCACATAACCAAGAGCATGAGTCCACACCCACAAAGGAAGACCCAATCGAGGGTTATGCTTGGGATCCACTATGGTTAACTAGAGAAGGGAGTGTAAGACGAAGTAACGAATCTTTGGTCCCCTCCCTACCCAAAGTTGTTATATGCACATGTTCTCGTTATCAAAGAAGATAATTTATAGGAAACATGGACATGTCAAATATTAGAGAATTAAAAATACAAGTAACCCGTTCATTTGTTTTTAAGCGAGCAATATCGTATATATTTAGATTAAGTGTGCTTTGAGATGTTCACTTACATCACAACTTGATGCTTGGTGGAAGAATGAGAGTCGATAACCCTACCATAATGTTACCACCAATAGTAATCTAATCGGAAGCGTAACACTATCATCATGTACATAAGGAAGTCTAACCTCAAGTGGAGTGGGTCCAACACTAAATGATGGTGTGAGATCCCTAAGCACGTAATAGACAAGATAAAGGTACACATGCAAGCATTACAAGCCCCAACCTAAAAAATACATCTTTTATGAGATGTCAAAGAAGTTAACCAAATATAGAGGTGTGAGAGATGCAACTGAACATATGCACAATTGTGAGATTATTAGAAGACTTAAGGGAGTTTTTGCATCTACACAATTGTTCAAATACTCGAGAAGTGGAGCCACTACCTATTTCCAAAGGAATTTGTGATATATATTGATCATCACTCATTATAGTTTATTAATAGTTAATGGAAATTGAACTAGAGGCACATGGAGTGGGTTGAGTACTGCGCATGGACATACTTTTGTGTCTTGAAACATAGAAGTGGCAAGTCAAATAGAGTATATGTGCTAAGTAGGTGTTGTATGTTGATGACATATATGAAAATTGTAGTGGGTTTTGAATTCATGAAGAAGTTGTATGATGACAAGGATGAAATCATTAATGGAGCATGGAGAGTGTGCACATCACCCGAAAGTGTTGATAGTACACCGTGGTTGGATTACTTCGTGTGGGAAGGCCCTTTGTTTAACTTTAACTAGTTGTGTAATCCCATAGGATTGATGAAAAGTATTTGGTGCAAGAAGCACAATGGTGGACTAACTAGTTTGGATAAAAAGTTAGTCCATCTAGTGGAAAATTACTTTTGGTTGAAGATATATGTAGATGAGCACATGTTTTTGGATGAATGAGTAATATGTAAGTTGGCTAAGGGAATATCTTAGACCGTAGGGTAGTATCAACCTTTAACCATCTGGAAGTTGTGGGAGGATATTAGAATGGATTTTATTTTTGGCATTCCTAAGACATAGAGAGGATTTGATTTACCAACATCTTAAAAAAATCCATTAATTCCAATTTGTAAAGGTAGTAACAAAACTCTGCGAGCTTCCTAAAATCTTTTTGCAAAACCAGTTTGATCAAAACCTTTGAAATACTTTAGTAGCCTAGATGTGTAAAACACTTATTCCAAATATGAATATGATGTACAAATATTCACACAATGTACATGGCAAAAACACTCCTTTTTGCATTCAATAAACACATTTATGGGAACGAAGAAGTAGGATCCATTTCTTAACAAAGTACAATGTCTTATGTTGGCTCACAAATATGTACCAAGGAGAAAATGAGTGAAGATAACAAGACAAGTCATTGTAGTGAGTTTCTTCTTCACCTAGAATGGATAATTTAAGGTAGACAAATGAGAGGGTGGTTAACCTCTTACACTTTACGCCATGTGAGACCTAGGGGAGAGACCCTACACTAACAAAAAATAAGTCAAACGACAATGAGAATACAAATATAGTACAACAGACCCAACCACTATGAATCCCCACCTAATTGCTATCATTATTAAGAAATAAATAAAGATACCTACGCATGATAAAATGTTACACTCAAATAAATGATAAGGACAAAGATCTCCATAATCTACGAGTATTTGGATGAGTTGTAGGAAGATATCATTCTGGAGAGGAAGGTGAGAACCTCGCGAAGGGGTGATGTTGAAATTTATCGTGTGGGTTTAAAGGGATTGCATTTGAACAAAGAAAAGTGGATGAAAACTAGAAAGGTGAGGGAGAAGTACCCTCACCTCATTACCAATTAAAAGTACTTTTGGAGGTCCAAAAGTTTCTCAGTGGGGAGGTGTGATCCAGAGGATCCTTATTGAGAAACACCGATCTACAAAACTCCCAAAATTTGTTGCAATCAGTTTGATTACGTGGTATCTTAAATGCCAAAAACAAAGGTTGTATGTAGAAGTTATTGATGCTGAAATTTTTGGCAATCTGGCAAAAATATGGGACACGTGCACACTTGCCATTTGGACCAATCAAACAATGACAAGTGGCAATGTGGTATGGAAGAAAAAATTGTTTTGCGCCTCCGGTCTTTGACACTCATTATCCGATGGGTGGGGCTCAATATTTGTTGGTTCGTGGCCCTCATCCAGGGATGACACGCTCTTTTTGCATAAAGGTGCCTTTGCCTTTGTTTCTTCATATCAATATATTCAAACTTCTGTATTTAATTGCCTTCATTATTCTCCCTTCCACATTAATTGATTTTAAAATCAATTAAACCATAAACTATAGTTTATATTAAATAAATAATTTTTTTAAATTTATTTATTTAATTATACACTAAAGTTGATAACATATGGTTAATTTAATAATAAAATATAATTAAGAACAATAAGAGGGGATAAACCCTACTTGATATTATTGTTCTTACAAAAATAGTTGAATCTAATAAATATGATGTCATGTAAAATCTTTGAATTGAATATATCTTGACAAGTTTCTTATTAATATTGTCACTAATAAGTTGTCCCAAATGAATAATGTGTTTCCCTCATAAATAATGTTCATGAACATTCCCATCTAGGGCCAAAACGCCTTTATAAATACTTATTCCATAATCTTATTGAGTAGAGTTATCGAACTAGATTGTTATTCAACGAAATATAACCTATAGAGGTTCTTTATAAGCCTACAAGGACTTTTCTTCTTCTTTTTAATCCAAGACAAAAATAATTAGGTACCTTTTTGAAACTCAACCCCATTCCTCATCCGATATTTCCATATTGGTTGTTACTTAGTCATTGTGAGGAAAAATTATAAGATTCATATTCATGGAAATGACACCAATCTTGGATACCAATGTGTCTTCTAAGCTTTGAATTCCCTAATCTCTAGGGTATAACACCTTTCAAATGTTGTGTTATTACCTCCAAAACCATTATTACTTGTACAAGTATACTACTTTGGTTTGTTTTAGACATCCATGCCCCAAAATTGAAGAATGCTCATATCTCCAAAACAATGCACTTGATTTCCACCAAATTTTCCAATGGACTCCATTTGAAAATTCCTTCAAGTTGACCATAAGAGCACTACTATGGATATGCTCTTTATAATTTACAACCATATGAATTTATCGGACCCATAGGTTTCCTTTTTAGATCAAAAGAGTGTTGGCAAGAAAAACCTCAAAAATTGGAGAAGGTCCTGAAGAAAAACTAAAACTTTTGAAACCAATTTCATTTCAATTGGACATTAAGAAGAAACCCATCTAAAAATAGTAATTATACAAGTCTTCGTATGTCAAAAAATATTAAATTTTCAATACCCGTGCACTCCAAACAAACAAAAATCATTAAAAAGTGAAAAATTGGGAAAACTTACTAAAAATAGCTATCCTAGTCAAGACCTTGCTAAAAATATAAATTCTTGTAATCAAGCTCGGATCACTTGTATCAACTCACATTCCACCTATCTCATTGTTTTTTTCCACAATTGCAAGGTTGAGAAATTGTCTCATGGTTCAAACAGAGAGAAAGCCCTCATAGGCTCCCAAAACATCAGTCTCGAGGTGAATTCTGTATGACACACTTTGATGCAAGAAGTTGGATGATTCAACTCATCCTAATTGTCATAGAAAAAGAACCATTATGGTTGAATTCATCCAAGAAGGAGATGTCTTCGTCACTTAAGTGAATCATGAAGGTCTAGACCAAAATATTGATGGAGTCTTTCAACCTCTGCAAACATGAATTATGCCTCCCAAGTGAATAACAATGATGCTCCTGCATCATATCCACTACTCCCAATGTGCCTCAACCCAAGATCATCATGTTTGTAGGATCAAGAAGTCATCATAGGTCCACTCAGTGTAAATCTCACAACAATGTTTTTGAACACTTATTCAATGCTTTGGAGTGTGCCCACATCTCACAAAAGAAGGAGATTGTAACCACAATGTTTTTATCTAATAGGAGGTCAAAGGAAAAACATTTTATTTAGGGAGTAATTCTTGTGTCTTGAGAAGGACCTATTTCAATGAGGAGCATGTGAGAAAGGTGTCTGAGCATCTTGCATTTGATTTCATTCAAAAGGGTGACATCTTTGTGACAAAGGTGAATTTCGAAGCCAAAGAGAGGGAGGTGATGATCTTCATCTTTGGATTATGACATGGTGTTCAAAAGGATTACCAAGTTTGCAAGAATTGGAAGTCACCTCAATTTCACATGTTGCAATTCACTTAGTAGTATTCTTAAACACTCAATTAACACCTTGAAGTTTGTTCGCACCTCATAGGAGGAAACATATGTATTCATAGTATTTCAAACATAAGACAAGAATTTCATTCAGAAAACAATCCTTCTATCTGTAAGATGAAGACTCGTTTCAATGAGTAATAGACAAAAATGAAAAGGTTTGAGCATCTTGAAGTTGATTTTTGGTCGCGAAGGTGAATTGTGAAGGCCAAGAGGAGTAAGGTTGTGATCTCCATATCCTAACTCATATTTTGTGATCAACCAAGATCATCTTGTTCCCATCTCAGTGAAAATCTCATAACAATGTTTTTGAACACTTATTCAATGCCTTGGAATGTTTCTGTACCTCATAAAAGGAGATTTTAATCACAGTGCTTCAAGTCAACAAGTTCTTCATCAATAGAGGCTTCATTTTTATCAGATTAATCAACCCTCCTCTATCTCTACACTTTATTCTCTCTCCTTATTCTAATTCTTCATTAACAATGTACTTTGTAACTATTTTATTTTATTCACTTATCTGACCTTCAACTTAACATTGTAAGATTTTTTTTTTCATCAATAAAAGAAGGACCACTTTTATTTCCTATGAATATGAAAGGTCATAAATGATGAGGAAAGGTGAAAAGTCATGTGGGGGAGATGAAAAGACATTTGTAATGCTATAAATTGGAATGGTTTCTCCATTCCAAAGGGTTGGTAATTGTTGATTGTTGTATGTTGTATGTTGTTGGGATTTGTATCACAACTACTGCAAGCAATAAAGCTACATTTCTTGTATTTATTTTGTCTATGTTCCTCCATACTCTCTCTTTTCCAACTTTGTAAGCATGGTGATCTTGTACATCCGATTTAATAAATATTGAAATATAAATATTAAATTATAATTAAGCAACAACACAAGATATAGATATGTAATAAAGTACAAATTTGACACAAGAAAGTAAGCTAATAAATTTTAAAACCCTAAGTGCAATAGAGAGGGTAAGCTACTTAGCTGATTCACAATAATTCCGAACATGTGCTAAGCTAGAAAACTGATTAAATAGGAAAGCGAGTTTCACAACCTAGCTTCAAAAATGTAGAACTATAGGGATTGTTGGGACTAGGGTGCTTGTGTAGGGTCAGGGGCACCTAGGGCATTGTAGACCTCCTCTGGGCTCATGTGATTGCTCAAAATCTCATAAACTCAATTTCACAAGGTCGCGAGATGTTCGCTAGATGTCTCCTTTAGTTTCTTGTACTTCGTTGTTTGATTGTGAATCCTGTAAAGAGAAAGAGCACCTGCAAAACCCCAAAACACATGAAATCCTAAAAAGAAAAAATATGCAAGTGGGGAGTTAGAGTAACCTAGATTGAGTGAACTTACGATTACGATTGCGGTGCTACACACTACATTTCGCATCGCATGTAGTTCTCACAGCGTGTATAATTGTGCCCTAGGTGGCTCTTGTGCAGACGGACTTGACTTGAATAATGAGCAATAATCAATGTAGAAAATGTAGATAGATGTGCGCATGGAAAAATGAACTTCCCTTCTTATGAAGTGTATGCAGAAGAATGCAATCCCTTGTCCTTTGAATGGATGCTAGATGGATTCTTTGATTCTCTTGTAATGTTCTTAGATGCAACTTTAGGTGATGATAGTAGATGTTTAGTCCTTGGTCCCTTATTATGGTCACATAACTTTGTATTTATATGATTCCCTTGCTTGAATTTCGTAATCAACCACTAAAAGGCCGACCATCAAGAAAATAAGATGCCCAACAACTAGAAATGACCCAAAAGATGCGAGTAAGATACAAAGAGGTCGGGGCACTTGGGTGTTGTTGTCCGACGCAAAAAATTGAAGTGTCGAAAGTGAAACTAGGTAAAAGGTGTGTAACACCAAGAAGGAAAATATAAAGAAAGCAAAACATGCTAAAGATAATGGTCAATTAGTACTTTTCTCACTTAGAAATCATATGAATAGTGATATGTGATCAAGACTAGAAATATTCCCAAAGTGCATGATTTAGTGTCTACATTTGCCCCCACTTTATGTTGTTGAGCGAATGCTCGATAACATAAAGCAGATAAGAGATGCGTACTCGATAACCATGTAGATCCATGGTGAAAAGCATGTTGAGGAGACAAGAAAAATGTGGAGTGATAAATGATGAAGCGTGAAAGCTAGAGAAGTGTAAGTGAAAATGACCTTATGGGTGAAAAACGTGTGTGAATATGTCGCTACTGTCCTTGTTGTTGATGTCGCTTGATGCTTGATGATGTGACTGCTGCTTCCCATAAGGATGGACCTACAAAAGAGAACAAAAAGAGTAGTCAAAGTCGTGTATATGAAAACTTTGATTAAAATGTGTAAAAGTGTGTAAAAGTATGTAAAAATGTGAAAAGGAACATGTGTACTTGATCCGTGATGAGTGAAATGAGTAGAAAGGATCCTAAAAATATTGAAGAAGAACGAGTTTTTTGGGCAATCTCACGCCAAGTGGAGAATAAATGTAGGCAAAAGGTCTAGTGTTATTCTTCAAACTTTAACTGCTTCTCGAGATGTAAACACCACTGCAGATGGTGTGTTTAAATGTGATATGTTTCGATCCAGTTCCATTCAACTCAAAAAAGAAAAGAGGAGAAAACATGCATGTTGAGTGTTGAAGGATCGTGTCTATCTTATAAAATCCACTGTGTAAACTGTTATAAGTTGTGCCAATCTGAGAAAAAGCTGTAACTACCCCGTCACCGATGCCTGGAAGGGTTAGGGGCACCCAGGCGCCACTGTCTCGTGTCCTGGCACCGGTGTCTGTGTTGTGTTGAAGACCCAAGTCATATTTTGGGTCGTTGGTGTGACTAAAGGTTGTGATGTACCGATACTAAACCGTGTTGTATCGTGGATCGTGAATTGTCAGATGTATGGGGTGACTGATTCATCCAATGATGTCCCCCCTCATTTGCGGTGCATGAGATGTCATAAGGAGAATGCGACCCAAAGGAGGAATGAAAAGTTGTGCTAAAATTGATGCCCCAGCAGGGGGAAGGGAATATGTTCGGTAGAAACCAAGGCACACACAAACAAAGTGGTTAGGAAAAACGATTGTTTGTGTAAACCAGATGAATACACATGTAGAATATGATATGTAAGATAGCAAGCAAAAAGACAATGCAAACCCTCAACAATGAGTATGAACTGTGGAATTGGAGTGTGTCATCGAGAAGTGTGTCGTGATCAATTTGTGTTAGAAATATATGTTGTGAATGCTGTGTGAAATGTGTTGTGAGGTTCATGAATGTAGTGAGCCCTCAACAGTCTAGTGTGAACCATAGCACAAGAGTGCATCATCGAGTAATGACGATACAAATGTATCAAAATGTGCAAGATGCATGTGAAAGACTAGATGTGAAGTGTAGAGTGAACAAATAAAAATGCAAGACAACTTATAACGATAGAAGGGGAGAATAAGTATGATGCCCCCAAGTGTATAAAAAGTAGAATGATCAAGTAACATCATCTAAGAGATCATCATTGTCATGGTCAAAACCGATTGGAGATGCATGAGAGACTTGGTAGGCAATCAGATGAGGTTAATCAAGTAAGAAGTCTTTGCAGCGTAGATTGTACATGCCCATTAAATATTCTTCCTCAGTGAAAGGTGGTAATGTGCATCTTTGTGTATACCGAGTAAGATTTTGTGAATAGCCAAGAAATGAATCATTGCAAATGAAAATGTGGCCGAAGGACATGGGGAATGAAATGTCGATATGAGTAGGATCTAATGTGCCACCAATGTAATGAAGCCATGATTGTCCAAGAGTAAGTGGTGAAAGGAGTAGATTGCGTGGCAACAAAGACTCGATAATTGAGATACTCGGAGGCCGTAAGCAGTAGTAATGTAAACATATCCATGATATAAATGAGGGTCATGAGGCAGAGGTAAGATATCATCGAATATATACCCAAGCCGAGTCAAGCCATCATGTGTGCAAATGGTGTCAGAGCAAGTGGGATCGAATGGAATGTGCGACCGACAAGCATTATTCATGATAAGAGTGCATGTGAATAGAGGTATTGCAGATGAATGTTGGTCATGAGGAGACAATGAATGTGGTATGACGTCCAATGTATGAACATACCTCGATAAAATTACAATGACATTAGTAAAAGGGGGTGATACTAGAGCGGATGAAACAACGCCTAATGCACAAATGGTGCCTTTAAGTAGAGGCAAGTTGTCCAAATAGTCCATGGGTTGTGGATCATCGCAGGATGTATACTAGCGAGAAGTCGAGAATAGGCAATGTAGTGTTTGGATCTGGGTTGCAATATTGAAATGGGGTACTATCAACAGGAACTGTATACTTAATGCCCTCATGTAAGAATTTGACACAATGATTAAATGTGGAAGGTAATGCTTGCATTTTGTGAAGCCATGGTCTACCGAGTAAGCAATTATATGAGAATGGAAAATTGATGACAAAGAATACGATAATAACTATTGTTGGTCTAATGAAAGGATGACATGAGCAAAGCAATAGTGCCGATACATGGACTTGTGGTGGAATCATATGCCCGAAGAGAAATAGATGTTGGGTAACCGAAAGGCCTAGAGCCTGAATGAATGAGAAAGAACAAATGTTGAGCTCATATTCATTATCGACTAAAATTTGTTTAACACCACAGTCTCTGATTCATATGTGTATATAAAGAGGAGGATCATTGTCATAAATAGAAAGATTTCCACCTACAGTAGAATGAAAAGAAAGGTGCTGAGAAAATGCATCCACAAATGTCTGATAAACTACATCCAGATTAGTAGTGGAATGGATGCGAGTATTAGCCAAGAGAGTAATAATTTTAGCACAACAATCAGGATTGGCTAGCAAGAAAAATCGGAATAGAGATAACCATGATGCGAAGATCCAAGAAAAAATGAAAGCAAGAAAAGTATGAGGACCCTAAGAGTGTTCGAATGAGTTGGGTTCACCAAAGGATTTAAAAAATATTGAAATATAAATGTTAAATTTTAATTAACAATAGAAGATATATATATATTACAGATTTGACACAAGCAAGTATGCTAATAAATTTGAAAACCCCAACTGCAAGAGAGGGTAAGATACTTAGCTGATTCAAAATAATTTCAAAGTTGTGCCGAGCTGGAAAACTGATGAAACATGAAAGCAGAGTGTCACAATTGAGACAAAAAAAACAGAACTATGAGAAATGCCGAGAATAGGGCGTATGTGTAGGGTTAGGGGCTTCTAGGGCAAAGCAGACCTCCTCTAGGCACCTGTGACTATTGCGAAGCTTAGAAACTCAATCTTGCAGGGTCGCGAGATGTTTGTTGGATGTCACTTTTAGTTGATTGTACTTCATTGCTTGATCACTGAATTCTCCTGAAACCTGCAAAGAGAGAGTACCTGCAAAACCCCAAAACACATCAAATCCTAAAAATAAAAAAAGATGCAAACGGGGAGTCAAACCGATCCCAACGGTCACTCAATTGAGTGAACATATGATGCGAGTGTTGCACTACATTTCAGACTCCATGTAATTATGCGCGCGCACGTGTGTAAAATCGTGCCCTAGGTGGCTCTTGTTCCAGACGCACTTAAATAGTGAGCAATATCTAGATGTAGAAAATGTAGATTGATGTGTGCATGAAAAAATGAACTTCCCCTCCTATGAAGCGTATGTAGTCCCTTGTCCCTTGAATGGATGCTAGATGGATGCTTCGATACTCTTGTAATGCCTTTAGATGCAACCTTAGGTGATGATAGTAGATGCTTAGTGCTTGGTCCCTTATTATGGTCACATAGCTTTGTATTTATATGATTCCCTTGCTTGAATTTCGTAATTAACCACTAAAAGGCCGACCACCAAGAAAATAAGATTCCCAACAACTAGAAAGGACCCAAAAGATGTGAGCAAGATACAAAGATGTTGGGGGAGCCTAGAGGGGACCAGGGGCACCTTGGGGTGGTGTCCGTTCGAAAAAACTAAAGTGTCTAAATTAAAATTGGGGAAGAAGGTGTGTAAGACCAAGAAGGCAAATAGAAATAAATCAAAAGAGGCCAAAAATAGTGGTCAATTAGTACTTTTCCCTCTTAGGAATCATATAAATAGTGGTATGTGATCAGGACTAGAAATATACTGTAAGTGCATGATTTAGTGTCTACAATAACCAAGGAACTTTGTGTCCTTGATTGATGGATTTGTAGAACTTTGTGTCTCTAATTTATTAGTCTTACTGATGATTTCATTGTGTTCTTCTAATTGAATGTGGACCTACTCTGGCTAATGCATGTGAATTCTGTAAGTCTACTCACAACATTAACCTCCTCTCACTATTTCTTTTACTCCCCTTCACCTATCTCCGAAGAAAATTCCTCCTTTGTTGTACACCGTACATGCACTTTACTACAAGTTTAATGGAGTATTCCTTTGTGATCCTCGGCCTAACGACCACCCCATACTTTTTAGTTAGTTTACATTAAATAGTGGGAGCCTCTCCATACCTAATAAGGAGGGGCTTAGCCCCGTGACCATTGGTTGAAACCAATAATTTACACAACAACAAATTATTTCACCGAGAAGAGTGTTTAGTTAGAGTACGTGGAGGATTTACCATGTCCAAATGTTCAATCATTTGTAATTAGTTTGATGTTTCTATTTCTTTGATTAATATATCCTAATTCTTTGTTTTGTTGAAAACATGTTCATTTGATCTTTATGTCAATGCATGTTTATCTTTGTTTTGTTGTTTTTCTATGCATATTTAGAGGGTTTTAGGTGTAATGTGGCTCATCACCGAGAACCCTTACCCCATTTACATCATTTGGTACAAAAATAGGGATTACTTTACTTGAGAATATGATTGAGAGATCTTTTTCTTTTCCACATTCATGAGCGTGGGTAGAAAATTATTACGATAACTTCTAACATGTTACTATAGGGTGGAAGGTGTGATAGGAAGTGACAAAATATGTTTAATGGATTTTCATGGTGTGGATTGTGGGTAAAAGGTCTTTATAGACATCTTTTGGAAAAATTATTGTTGGGTGGAATATTTTAGAGATCGTGGTCATGAATTTTAAATAAATAAAAATAAAATATAACAGAAAATGATATGTTAGAGGAATGTAGGATGCAAAATAAAGGCACAAGAGTTTAGGGCTTGCCAAAATTGATGTGAACTATGTAGGATCGCTTAAAGGACATGGAATCTATACACTTCTTGAGGTTTTATCATGGAAGATCATAATAATGGTGAATTCATAACCAATTAATAGGGAACACACAATGCTATCACAAATGTGAATTTTAACACAAACACAAATGTAGAGGAAGAGGAAGAAATATATGGTCCTAAGGATAAACTATTTTTTTCAATTAGTAGGATGGGTTGGCTAACCCTTTTATTCTAATATTTTGTAACCAATAGATCTCATGGATTGGCTAATGGAGATGGAAAAATATTTTGAGTATGAAGACAAAATATCCTCGAAATTTCAAGTTTGTGTGAACAAAGTAGAAAATTCATGCATCTATTTGGTATAAACATATCCGGACCAATTGAGAGAAGTGTGGCAAGTAGAATATTGGGACACATGATAGAGTAGTGGCGAATCTTAAGGTGAAGTTTCTACTTGAATATTACCAACTCAATTTGTTTATAATGTTGTAAGGTTTGCAACGAAGACAAATTAGTGTGAAATAATACATTGAGGAATTCTATCAACTTAACATTTAGTGCCGACATGTTGAAAATGATGAGGAGAAGATCTCTAGGCATACGAATGGGTTTCTCATATTGATTCAAGATGATATTAATATGTTGCAAGTTCATTCTATAGAAAAATCTTATTAGTATGCTCTAAAAGAAAAAGAGAATATGTTGTATAAATAACAAAGGGATATCCAAGGAAAAGCAAAGGCCATGCAAGGTTATGGATAGGGTAACGAAAAAGATGATTTTGTGCAAGGAGGAAGTGAGTCATCATTTAATACATAAAAATAAAGGAACATATTGAGGATGTGGAAATTCATCTCGAGGATATCATGGATTATGTCAAACAATTAGTGATACATGCTACCACTATGGAGAAATAGGGCATGGAGAATATAAGTGCATACACACCTAGAATGATGGTAAGTAAAGTACACATATTATGCAAGGAGAGACAAATGGCTTGTTAAGTGATGAGGAAATACTAGAAATGGGAGAATCCTAATTTTTAACGTGTCTTATTTAAACCATATAAAGAATAATTTGGTCCTAAGAAGAGATGACATGTAATTCAAGGAAAAATTTACAAGATGATAATGGATAGTGGAAGCATCAATAATTTGGTCGTGAAAGAAATGACATTCAAGTTGAAATTAAAGAGAATCGAGAATCTGAATCCGTACATAATTATATGGTTACATAACAAAGCTCAATTTTTGATGAAGTAACAATGTCTAGTTAGATTTAAAATTAGGAGATATGAAGATGAAGTAATGTGTAACATATTTCATATGGATGCACATCATATTATGCTTGGTAGGCCTTGGAAGTTCACCTAGAAAGTGCAACATGATAGCCAGACAAATTCACATGTGATTAAAAAGGATAGAAATAATTATACTCTAAACCATTTTGGGAAAAAGGGTGAAGTTACATCAAAAGTTTTGTTTCTCTCGGGTAAGTAGTTCTGAGTGAAGTAAATCTAGATAGTGCATGTTTTGAACTCGTAGTGTGGATTGCGGAATGAGAAGGCATGGTCTAATTGGATGAGAAAGGAAAAAAATTCCATAATAAGTGAAAGGAATATTGTAAGAGTTCACATAATTTGTTTCTATTGAGTTGCCTAAAGGGATACTACCTTTGAGAAACATTAATCACCACATGGATTTAATTCTAGAATCAAGTTTTTTGAAAAAGGAAGCTTACAAAATGACACCATATGAGAATGTATAGATACAATGGTAAGTGTAAGATTTTTGGAAAAGGGATTTATTAATGAGAGTTTGAGTCCATGCACAATACTAACATTATTAACATTGAATAAGGGTGGTGAGTGGTGTATGTGTAACGATTCAAGGTAAATACACAATGTGACCATCAAGTACATGTTTACATTGTTGTGCATGTATAACTATTGATTACTTGAGTAGAGAAATGTATTTCAACAATGTTTATTTTAAGATTGATACCATCAAATTTTTGTAAGGGGAGGATATGTATGGAAGAAAAGGTTTAAGACTAGATAAGGGTTGCACGAGTGGATTATGATGCCATTTGGATGGAGAAATACATCGAGTACACTTAAGATTTTGATGAATCAAGTCCTAAAACCATTTATTGTTATAATCATGTTGTGCGGAATCATTATCGCCTCAAATTTTTGGTGTAACATTCACTACATTTGGTATTAGAGCGACCACCCATGTTCGAATCCCACTCGGTTGGTTACACTTTGTGTAGTTGAGGCCCGTGAGGTGCCTAAATGTCGATGAAATGAGGATCGTATATATGGGAGTGTGGGCATGAAACCAACCCGAGGTCGGGCTTTACTAAGCATGGCGGGATGTTATGATCTTAGTGTGTGGATGCACTAATGCTTCAAGGTTTTGGTGTTACACTTTGTTACATATGGTATCGATATTGTGATCCTAGTGTGTGGACTCACTACTACCTCAAGGTTTTGGTATAACGGTTCATTATATTTGGTAGTAGAATCTCCACCCATGTTCTAATCCCACTTGGTTGGTTACACCATGTAGTCGGGGCCTATGGGGTGCCTAAGCGTCAACGAAGCGGGGCTTGTACGTATGGGAGTACGGGCGCAAACCCAGCCCAAGGTCATGCTCTACGGGTGTGGTGGGATGATATGATTCTCAAATGCGTATTTCACTACCACCTCAAGGTTTTGGTGTAATAGTTAGTTACATTTATAGGAAAATTTATGATAATGTATGTGGATGATATTCTAATTTTTAATAAGACACATGAGGAGAATTCACTAAACATCCGAAATGTGTTATAAATATTATGCGAAGAGAAATAGTTTAATTTGAAGTAGTTTTATGTAAGAGGAATTGGTATATCTAGGATTTGTGATTTCTAGAGAAGCATTGATGATGGAACCTAAAATGAAACATGCAATTTTGGATTGGCCATCACCAAGGAGTGATTATCGGGACCACAACTTTCATGGGTTAGCTATGTTTTACCTCAAGTTTGTAAAAACATTAGTGGTGTATGTGCAATGATTATAGATAACATGAGAGGGGTTAGGAAGAATTTTATCTAGGGAATAGACATAGAAAATAATTTTGTGGTGTTAAAGAGAATAATAACATAAAAACCAATGTTGACATTACCAAAAATTTTAAAGGTGCATTAGGTTGAGTACGACACTAATGGCATAGCCAATGGATTAATATTAACTTAAGATTATAGACCTATTTCTATTTTAGTGAGAATTTTAATTATGTGAGGAGATAATATAGTGTTCATGATTAGGATTTTAATGCATTGTGTAAACATTGAAGAAGTGGAGACTTTACTTGTTTTCGAAGAGTTTATGTGTTTTACATGGACCCTTAGGAATTGTATTTCATTAACATCTAGTGAATGTTTAATTAGAGGCACGTGAAGGGGGTGGAGTACCTACATGGATAAACATTTGTGTTGAATAATAGAAATGGAAAATCTAACAAGGCGGATAATTGACTTAGTAGGAAGTGTTGTATATTATCGAGAGGTGATAATAGATGCCAATTTTAAATCCATGAAGGAAATGTATGAAAAATATGAAGATTTTAGGGAAGTATGGGAGGTATACGAAATAATTGAAAGTGTCAATAAGATGTATTTATTAGGCTATTTTTTACATGAAGGATTAATTTTTAGAGGAAAATTATGCATCCCAAAAGGATCAATTTAAGAAAAATTAGTGATAGACAAACATTATTAAGGAATAAAAGGGAACTTTAGCTTTGATACAACCTTACCATAGTTAGGGTAGAGTTTATTTTGGGCATGGATGAGTGTGAATGCACACAAATTTATCCAAGAATGCTAATTTTTTCATCAAGCTAAAGGAAGATCTCATAATGAACGGTTGACAACCCTTTTCCCATTCCACAAACACCTTAGGGAGACATAAGTATGAATTTTTTGAGTTTTTAATACACAATGAGGTGTTGATTGCAGCTTTGTAGTTATGGAAATCTTTTTCAAAGATGACACATTTTATTTTTTTATATGAAGCCTAGTGATGCAATGCACATTGCAAATCTTTTCTTTAGGAAGATTGAGAGAATGCATGGGTTTCCACACAATATAATGTTTAACAAAGATACAATTTTTTGGGTAACTTCTAGAGAACATTGTGGAGGATGTTGGATATTAATTTCCAATATAGTTCCTCGTACCATCCACACAATGATGGAAAGGAAAAAATTGTAAACAAAATCCTTAGATAATTTCTTAGATGCTTGGTCAAATATAAACTAGGATATTTGGATTTGGACTTAGCATATCAACAATTTATTTATACTAATTCATTAAATAGGAGTATAGGGAGAACACAATTCCAAATTGTATAAGAAAACAACCGAAGTGGAGTTATTTAGTTGAGAGACTTACCAAGCAATGAAGAATAAAGAACTCAAATGGGAATTATTTTATAAAACATGAATAAGTACACCAAGTGTGTAAGCAAATGCATAAGATGGATATATGATAAAAACAACACATATATGAGAAATAAAGAGATATTGAATATCGATTGGGGACATGGTCTTGGGATACTTGTGGAAGGAAAGGTTTCCTAAAGGAACATACATTAATATTAAGTGGAAGATGTTGTGTACCTAAACACAACTTATATATTTATGTGTGTGGACGCTTAGTTAATATTATTTTTATTATATTCTATTTTTGGGTAACTTAGAGTTAGTGTTGGGTTAGGTCATGAGTTACTCATGGGTAAATTAGGGTTTCTAGGGATTGAATACAAATGAGGAGAAAACCTAAATATTGTGTATTTTTGACTATGTCATTTTAGTGTAAGAGATAGATGCCATTGTGTGATATCCCTTTCATTATAGTTGGATTTATAGGTGCAATCCAAACTTGGGAAGTAGTCAATGCTCCCACCATTTCTTGCTATTTATATATATTTCTACTGATATTTGTAGTTTCAATTCCCATTGTTATTTTAGATCATAACAAGTGGTATTAGAGCGTCACTCATTTTATTGATCTTTTGCAGTCACTTTCAAAATGCCAAGGGGAGTTTATCCATGAAATGCATCAAAGATTTTGACGAAAGAGGATATGAAGGGGTTATTTCATGATTTTTTAAAGAGGTTCGAAAAAGGGATACCTTCATCAAGAAAAAATCTAGATAGAACCGTGTATGAGATGAGGATGACACCCTTTGGGAGAAGTTTGATCCATATCCACCAGTCATGAAGAGGAAGAGAAAGGAGATGAGTAGAAAGAGAAAGTGAGATTTCAGAACCCTTCTTTTAACTTATAAATATAGGTCCCACTATATGATTTAGAGGTAAGATGGAGACGCACACGTGGTTGAGTAAGATCGAGAATGGATTTAAGGGTACAAAGGATTATGAGTCAAGAAGAGAAGATGATTGCCTCTTCAACACTTAGATGGTGTTGCCCACACTTGGGTAGATCAATGGGTTTCCAAAAATATAGAGGGAGATCTTTTAGAATTTTCCAAAGCTTTCAATAAGAGAGATGATCATAATTGGGATGAACCATACAAGACATAGTTGATGCACATATTTCAATAATATATGGCTGTGGAGTAGTATACAGAAAATTTCAAGTTTTGGAGCCCAAGGCTAAGATTTATTTGAAGTTGGTGCAGAAGATCTATATTTCCAACTTGTGGGATGTTATTCGAACTAAGGTAAAAATGTTTGAACCCGAATCCTTTGAAAGGTACATTATCATAGTTGGGAGAACTGAAAAACATATTGATGCCATAAAAATTAAAATCGTAGGAACCATTAAGTAGATCATGTTTTCTCACCATTATTTTGCACTCTAGTGTCAGTGTAGAGCTAGAGAGCAACCTTCTTTTTTGGATTCCTTTGTAGCTTTCAAGATCTGATCCTTACACTCAAAATTCCAATCGCCCCTATCTCAATCAAGTGAATTGGTTTCAAAAGCACCTCTCTTGCTATCTGAAAGCATATAGATATAAAATGCAATAGGCATGTTCACGAACATGAATCATTGGATCACATGACGATGTAAGAGTAGGAAAGGAGCGACATATGCCCAAGTAGATCGATAAAGGTCACACTCGATAACATTTGATTCTATAAGGACATGAGGACATAGTTATAGTTGTGCTTACAATTGCAATTCTATACAATAATTCCATATAAAAAGTGTCTCTGACAGAGAATCCTATAGAGTATATCTCTCCTTGATCAATCCATAGTCTAGTTTATAGGTCGTCCGATCCGTTAGAGCACATAGATTCTGATAATATATATTTTACTTGGGATACTAAAGATAAATACCATAGTCGTGAATCTACTCCTACACCAACAATTGCAAACCCATGTCCTAGGAGTTCATAATCAAGGTAATGTTTATAACCAAACAAAGACTTTTATGGAAGAAAATGTGTGTCCTTCTAAGATAGGTCAATGCCTGATAATGAGGATAGGATGTGAACATGAAGATCTATATCCAACCACAATAGAACCAAGGGAACCATCTTTGTCACTTTATGCAATCATAGGGTTGGAAGGACAACCACAAGGGGAGGGGGTGAATAAGTGAGAATTAAAACATTTTCACTAATCTCTTTAACCATTCATTAAGAATTTATCAACATATAGAATAAACTGTGATTAATCAAACACATGAGCACGCACCATAACAACACAAGAACACATGAACAAAATATATATGTGGGAAACCCTCAAAGAGAAGAAAAACCAGTGAAACAAAGATTTATTAGAGCAACGATTCAAATTTAGTTGAGCACTAACCGAACTAGGATCACCGACCCATAGGTTGAGTGAGGCACCAACCCCATAAGGAACACTAACCCCTAGATTTAGTAGAGTACCAACCCTACAAGGAGGTACCAACCCCTTTAATGACTCAACACCAATTAAAAGCCATCTCGATTTGTTTGTCACTTCTAAAATGTTTCACAAAAACCGATGATGACAAATGCATGAAGCTATGTTCCCTTCTATCTTCTCTAAAACTTTCCTTCTTGCTAACGTGTTCAAGCACTTATTGTTAAAGATGATTATGTCTAATGGCCTATCTCTACAATATATGATCACTCTCTAGAACATCATAAAGCATCTTCTCTGCCTTCTCTTGATGATAAAAATACCTCTTTCACCTCTTCAGACAACCCTCTAGCTCACACTTTTCATACCCTCTCTCTACACTAAAATATAACACTAGCGCATGCTGCTTAAATACTTGAATTAAGCACGTAATCCATATAGGTCGGCCATCATAGGTAAAATACACTTAAAACCACATAAGAACATCCTAAAAATAACATTCATAAGACCACTTAGATAGGTAATATCATCTTGAATCGCAAATCCCTCATTAGGACACAAGAATCTCTAAAGCACTAAATTAACCCATTCACCAAAACTAAGTCACTTTGGCCAACAAGACCTTCACCTTACAACAAATACCACTTAGACACATTGTCTAAGCATTCAAACAACTCTCTTTAAGCTTATACAATTTTGCACCACCATCTCACATCATGAAGACACTTGAGAATAAGGACAACCAAGATGCCTGACAACTAGTCTTTAAGAATGAACTCAAACCAACACCAAAACACCTCAACCATGCAAGTGTGATACATGTATGGAAATATCATGACCTTGAGGCCATCACCATATATATATTACACCATCCGTTAGACCGTAGAAGCACAAAAACACCTATATAACCATATCACTTGAAATCGCAAGCAAAACTACATCAAAACCAAAGTGTTGTAAGAATGACTTCAATAAACCTCCTAAGTTTTCAACTATGATCTAAAACCACCATGGACATGTAGAATGAATTCCATAATCCCTCAAACACCAATTTAGTTAATAGGTCCAATGCAAAACTTGGGAGAAAACATAACTTGTTCAAGAACTTATAGATTTTAGTGCGGTCCACACACAACGAAGAGACCTAAATTGCACCGGAGAAACCTGAGAGAGTCCTCTACAACCTAAAATCATCATACAAGCCAAACCAATCCATTCTGGGCATGAATGAGCTAAATATTCTCCATTGCTTTTGACCTAGGGTTTAAGAAGGGTTTAGAAGTTGTTTACCTTCTTAACCATTATTCGTAAAGCTTCGCCCATAAAACCACACACTAATTCCCGTGATGTCATCTTAGGACGCTTCCCCAACTAACATGAAGATATTAGACCACCATGCAGAGTTTACACGTGCCAATGAGCACAAGTGAGTCAAAATCGACCTTGGTTTCTCACTTTTAAAACCTTGGTAGGGCTAAAAATCACTTTTTTTGCTCAATATTTTAAATCAACACCCGAAACTTGGACTAAGCCTCAAAAACACCCTACTACACCTTTTCCAATGTTCACATTTACATACCTATCTCTGAAACATATTAGCTCACCTCATTTAGCTACATAGGGCTTGAGAATAGGTCTAGTGCAGACCTAGAAAACACAATTAAGCCCTATATGTGCACTATGAGACACTTGTGAGTGTCTCACAACTAATATACATGCTTCCCATGCTTTTACCAAGCTCAAATAGTTGCCCCATACATGTTATCCACCATGTCATACCTCATCCTATTGACTAGGCCTCACAAACAAGCACCTTGAAAATGTTGACACTAACCAATCGACCTCCTCATCACTTTTCCACTCTTTCCAACCTACTAAAGCATTCAACATACTTAATGACATCATCGCATCATCCATTTACCTTATCAAGTCACTACAACACTCTTACAAGCCATTACACTGCTCAAGACAACATGAGACTCAACTAGACCAAGCAATCTCAACAAGACATTACCACTCATCCTTCATATCCTTACTCTATTTGACATCAATGATACTTCATACATCAATGAAAATCCCTACATTATCACTCTTTTGACATAAATGACAACATACTACCAATAATCTCCCCTTTTGTCATTGATGACAAACAAAACCAACTCAATCTCCCCCTAAGGTATTTCATACACCGTTATCTTATTCCCCCCTTTTGATTTTAATGACAAAGAATCATCTTGGAAACTTCTTGGTTTTACTTCTCTTGACAACACACAAGGGTTCTCCTTTTGGTTGGAAACATCCACCAAAAAAAACAAGGTCCATTTGATCTTCTTCTTCTCTGATTTGACAACACAACTCCCTATAAGGAGATGCATACCCTTCTTAATAGAACTTATCACTCCTCTAGCTCTGTGCCAAACACCAACAAGTCTTCATGCCTGTTTTCAAGAACTTGCATACCATCGAGGCCATTCTAACTCCGCTCATGGAGCTTGATGCACCTACACAACTCTTTATGACTCTTTGACACATGCCATATGTTCGAATGTGATCTCATGAAAAAACCAATCACTAAGAGACACTTCCTTCTTATCTCGTCCTCAACAAACTTAGACCATAAACACACAAAAATGATCACTCAAATAACATTACATACCTTGTTCCTTTGATTCATAATTTGTAATTTTGTAACTCAGAGCCACTGAGCTCCCCCTCATACCAAGTTCCACCAAAGCATGACACTCTTTCAATGACCACACATTTCTTAGGCCCCCTTTCTTTTTAACACCCGATTTCATCAATGACTCGCTGGACTCCAATGTAAACTACTGATGCACATGATACCAACCTTTGGTCATCAACTCGAGAGATAAAATAACCACCCCTAAGATCAATCTATCATCTCTTCAAAGTCACCAATGCTCCCCCTGAATCATACACTCCATTGATATCATTGTGTATACTTAGATATCTGACTCAAATATATGTTATCCTGACTTCAAGATCTTCAGACACAACTCAGAGCACTCTGTTTTCGTATCTTATTGGAAACATACTTATTATGACCCAAAACAATGAATAATCCAAGTTGCCAAACCTTAATATTCCATCATATGCTTCACAGAATCAACACAAGCCTTAGGATAGTGAAAAGGCTCAAGCATGCTTACCAAAATTCTTTGCTAACCTTCATACCTTCTTAAAACTCATGGACCACTTCACTAACCTACATAAGTCTTTCTTGATTCCTAGAAACCACAACTCACAATTGAATCTCTTAAGCTTTACTTCTCCTTTATAGTTGTCTTCTAGAGGTCTTTGTACTTACAACACACTTCTCATTCTTTTAGGTCCGACATAGTTCTTCTTGAAGATGTTATACTTTAAAGCACACATTCTAGGAACTAGCTAGGCTCCCCTATCTCCATGAATCATCCATACATGATATCACTCATTTGATCTTCACACAACTTCCACATATTGCAAACTAAGATCTTTGTTATATCTTTATTAATCTTCCTTTGTGATCCACACACCTTTTTGACTTCACATAACAACTTCAACACAACTCCATAAATGAAATATATATCTTGTAATTTTGCCAAGCCTCAAGAACACATACTTCTTTGCCCAGGTCATGCAAACAACTTCAAGCAAACCCTCATAGGCATCACATAACTAAATAAGGTTACTAGCCACAAACATGAGCTCATCATACTCGAAACAGTCAAACCAATTTCTTGAAGCACATAAAACCCTTGATTTTTCATTGAAATCACAAACATACCGCTTGAACCTTCAAAACAGAGAGAAAGATAGAGTCACCACACTTCAAGCCATTATAAAATCTTGTTGATAAAATCATGATAGAAACATACATTCATGATTGAATCCAAACTTCAAGCATCTCCACTTGACTTTCTTGCATAGTATCTAGCAAAGACAACTCTTACACACAGTACAACATATCTATAATTCTTTTTGAACAACATACTTGAACGAACCTTCAATACTCATAAAATTATGCCTCATATTACCTAATTACGTTCAAAAAATACTCCTGTGGATCCAAAATGGCCTTCATACAATTTCCAAGCATATAGGCTATATAGCTTCATACCTAAACAACTTACTTGTGTTGTCAAAATTATTTGGAAATTAGGTCTACTTATGTCAATTCCTAGAATTCTCTGTCCATCATACCTAGATTTTCTTGATGCTTGTTCATTGCTGAGACTCCGTGATTGATGACATACCCTCATGAAAGATACTAAGCAAATCAAGACAAACTCACCTTATGATGCAACTCTACGAAAGTATCAAAATCTCCTTCAAGTCATCATAACGTTCTTAGCATCCTTGTGAAGCCTCCTTTACTTGCAACATGACTTTTGGGTCAAATCAAACCTGATTTAGACCTACAAACATACACACAACTCTCTTCTACCAATCTATCTATCTTCAAGCCCTCTCATGCTTTCTCACAAACTTGTAACCAATCTACAACATGGCATCTCACCTCAAGTCTTCATGATACAACTTAACAACCATAGCTTACGGTTCATAACAATCTTCCTTGATGACCATACATACATCTTAATCCTCCATGCATTAGGAACACCTTATTGATGCTTATTTCACAACTCAAACATCCTAACCTAGTCTTCACCAGGAAAGCCATACCTAACTATTGATTTAGTTGGAAGACGAATACCTTAAAGAAGCATAATGAAGACACCTCATATCACTTAGGGCTCTAAAACATCATGAACTTAGGATATTTACAGATCTCCATCACCTTCTCATCTAACTTGCATCACCGTTTTTAAGATCTTTTTCTCTTCTTTGGAATATTTGGCTTGATGACCACCTTATCCTTCTTCTCCTCCTTTGTCAGTATAGTTGTTAAACACACATGACTCTCTTCAATTGCTAGCTTATTCTTAATTATGGAAAACAAGCCTTCTTGACTTGAAGAATGGTTAGACATGATTGTTTTAGGCACTTCATTGTGATTTAACAAATATTGGATGTATAAAAACCCTAAGTATAGAGTCACATATGATAAATAAAGAAATAAAGTAAAAATATGACTTAAGCAATAAGATAAAGAAATATGAAACCCTATGTGCAAGAGAGAGTATAGATGACTTAGCTTATTTCATAATTCATCCTGAAGTAGGCTGGATTGGAAGATTGATGAACAAGAGGAGGAAATTGTCATAACCACACATAGAAAATTGTGGAACTATTAGACTAAGCTGGACCATGGCGCTTGGGCTAGGTCGGGGTTCCTAATTGGTAGAGACCTCTCGTAGGCGTGTGTGACTCGCAAAAGATACTTAGAAACTATTTTTTCCGTGTTACACAAGTGTCGCTAACCTTTTCTGTTGATCGCCTGTGTGTCGCACTATGTTCGTAGAATTCTCCCGCAACCTGCAAAATAAATGATCTCCTATAAAACCCCAAAACACATCAAATCGTAAAAATAAAAATACATAAATAGGGCGTTAGACTGACCCTAATAGTCACCTAATAGAGTGAACTTACAACCAAGTGTTACATTACATCTCAGACTCCATGTAGTTCTATGTGTGTGTGTGTAGAATCATGCCCTAGGAATCTCTTGTGCAAGATACACATGATAGCGAGAAATAACTAGATATCGCAATGTAGATAGATGTGGTGATGTCAAAATGAACATCCCCTCCTATGAAGTGTATGCAGAAAATGTAGTCCCTTGTCCCTTGAATGATAGCTAGATGGATGCTTTCATGTTCTTAGAATGCCTTTGGATACAACCTTAGGTGATGATAATATATGCTTTGATTTTTTTCCTTTATTATGATCCTATAGATTTTAATTTATATGATTCACTTGTTTGAATTTCGTAATTGATAACTAAAAGGCCGACGCATAAGAAAACAAGATGCCCAAAAGATAAAAGAGGCCCAAAAAGGGGCGAGCAAGATACAAAAAGGTCAGGGGCGCGAAAAAGGACGAGGGTGCTTTGGCGTTAGCGTCCTGACTGGACATTAGTTTCTAGAGTCAATATAGATGAAGCAATGAATATCGAGACTAGGCCACTTTTCTCGCTTAGGAATCATATGAATGGTAGTATATGATTAGGACCTAGAAATGTACCCAAGTGTGTGATTTAGTGTCTATATTTTCCTCCACTTTAAGTTGTTGAGTGAATGCTCGATAACGTAAAGTAGATAAAAGATGTGTATCTGATAACCATGTAAATCACTTGTGAAAGTGCGATGAGGAGTCAAGAAAAAGCATGGAGTGATAAATGAAGTGTTGAAACTAAAGAAGTAGAAGTGACCTTAGGGGTGAAGCTTATGTGTTGTGTCGCGTTCTACCTGTTGTCGTTGTCGCTTGTGTTTGATGTGTTTGCTGATGTGACTACTATTTCTCATAAGGATAGACCTGCAAAAAAGAGAAAATGAGTAGTGAAATATGTGTATATGAAAAATTTGGTGCAAATATGTAAAAAGTGTGTAAAAATGTGCAAAAGTAGTTTAAGGAACATGTGCACTGCATTTGTTGTCGTTGTCGCTTGTGTTTGATGTGTTTGCTTGATGTGACTACTATTTCTCATAAGGATAGACCAAAAAAAGAGAAAATGAGTAGTGAAATATGTGTATATGAAAAATTTGATGCAAATATGTAAAAAGTGTGTAAAAATGTGCAAAAGTAGTTTAAGGAACATGTGCACCTGATCTGTTATGAGTGAACAATATAGAAATTTTACTTGTTTGCTATAGAAGGGCAAGTTTTTTGGGCGATCTCACGCTAAGAATGAGTTTTCGGGGTGATCTCACGCCACGATAAAAGAAGTGTTGGGGAGAAAGGTCTAATGTTAATCTTCATCCTTGACGGCTTCCTAAAATTTATACACCACTTTGCAGATGGTGCGGCGATCATGCTTTGTTCCAATTCGATCCAATTCCATCCTATGAGATAGAAGAAAAAGATAGATAGAATGCATTTTGATTGCTTGAGGATTGTGCATGTATTGTGCAAATTGCTCTTTGCAATGCCAAAAACCGTGATGATCTGCGAAATTTTTTGTAACTGCCCCCTGGTCATAGGTGCCCAGGAAAGCTCGGGCGTTTTTAGGTGCTCATGTCTCGTATCCGGGCATTGACATCTATGCTATCTGAGGACCTTCGTTAGATTCTAGGCCGTAATGTGACTGTATGACTGCTTTGTTCCTGTGCACGTCTGAATTGTGAGTATGTGATGATGAATGAGTTGATTGATCATTCCATACTCTTTTGATGGATTTGCATGGTTTGAGAAGGAGAGAGACCAAGATTCCATCTTCGTATTTGTATTGCACTGAAAACATTCTTTCACTTGATGAACACCTTGTTATCTTTCTAGAATCCTTATTTCTTGTATCCCCATCTTGATGCTTTGTGAACACAGTGATGCGGGGGCATCATATGAACAACAAGATTACAAAATATCCTTATTCAAGATTGTAAAGTGTGTAACAACATGTTTTTATTCCTAGAAAGGTGTATTAGGTGGATAAGAGACTCTATATTTCAAATTACCCATTTTCCTTACAACACATGTAATTCAGAACCACCAACTTGTAAAAGGGATACCTAAGCTTACTAGGTGAGTAGAATGGGTTAGGAGGTGATGTATACTTACTAGAAGGGGTCATACGTTACAAAAAATGAAAAATGATGTATGAATCTATGTTTAGCCAAAATAGCGATTCTGCTAAGGAAGGGTAGTTGCGATGATAAGTCATGATGGGATGTACGAAGTTAGCTAGGAGCTGGAAAATGGAGTTACATGGGATAAAGATTTGAATATGGAAAGGAGGAGATCGATTTTTGATTTCATTCCTCAAGAAAGAGGATTGGAGAAGTTTGAGAAATATGTAAGTTTTGTATAATGTATATGCCTTTCATGGTGACAACTCTATTTTTGTGTTGAACTTTCACTAGTAAATCATAATATTGATGTCTGTGAGCCAAAGGATTGATGATCATGGTGTAATACACATTCAAGAGTCTTTCTTAGGACCCCATGCAGGTTGATTATATACTTATGTGCTTTGTTTTAGCATCACTTGTGAGTTATGGCAGGATTGTGCATGTGTTGCAATGAAATGCCCGGTGTATTGAAATTTGGACATCCTTTATGTGAACAAGCACGTGATATAAGGTGAATGAAGTGTCATTGTAAGGTGTGAAGATTGATAGTTTTTAAGTTCTTCATTGTAGGTATGAATTCTTGAGGAATGTGACTATACTTTGTGGTTGATATTCGTAAATGTGAATATGTAGCAAGTTCTTTTAGATCCAAATTCTAAATACACTAGAGGATGAAAGAATTTTGCATGATATTGCTTGAGGTTAAAATTCTAGGGTCTTTTATTTCATGTTGAGAACAAATCAAGTGGTGATGAAAACAAAGACCTAAGACACTCTATTTTGTACATTTAGAATTGGTAGAAAACATGTAGTTGATGATAGTGAGGATATAAAGGTGAAGGGAAAAGAGTGAACAAGGGTTGGATGAAGGCCTAGACATATAGGAAAGAATCCAATCATGGAAAACAAGTTTCATTAGGCCTCACTAACACGTAAGGGTTTTAAGAGTTCTAACACCTTGACTATACAATTTTGGCATAAGAGAAAGCTAGTTGAATCCTATGCATTGGTAATCTTTGGAGCGTCTTCAAAAAGTTTTACACATGAGAGAGGTCAATGCGAACATACATTAAGGAAAACAAGCTTTCAAAACAAATTTATTGCATTTGGGGAACTATTTTGAGTTCTCGCGCTGTTACACCTTACTATTATGAATACACCATTGGAAATGGTTGTAACTTTCTAGAAAAGTCTGTCATGATGTATTTTATGTGTTTAAAAGAGTTAGAAGATAGAAGGAGCCATTTCATTCGAGTTATACATGACAGTCGGGAGAAGAGCAATTGCACATAGTCAAAGACCTAGCTTGAAGGGTTATTTAATAAAGAAATTATGCTCTAAACCTCTAGTTGCATCTTGAAACTTCCTCCATTGGTATAAATACTAGGACTAGGCTAATGGGGAGTTTCTAAGCCTAGGGACAAAAGTGGAGTTAGAGAGAACAATATAAAAGTTTGGTTCTAATATTTTACAAGTACCCTACGGGTAACAAAATAAGAAAAATGAATCTTATAAGTCTTTACGGGTAGCTAGAAGGACCTCCATCCATGAATGATGCAAAGACATATTGTCTTAAGAACACTATAGGATCAGTCTTGAGTGGGATAGGTAAAAGTTTATTGTTGACCTACTTGAATCATGTTTATAGATTGCATCACTTTATTTATGAGTGTGAAATAGGGAACATAGCTTGGGAAAGTCTAGGAGGCTTAAGGGACAAAATATTAGAGGTATTGACGAATCTAGATGGGTAAAATTAAAGGGTAGTTTGAGCCAAGAGGGTGAATTCAATGATACTTTGATTTTGGATCATTAGTGAAGGTGTACTTGAGCATGGGATAAGGTTCTAAACATGGTGAAGGCATTGAAAAAGTCATAATAGAATTAAAGAGAAGAAGGTTCTTGATTTGTGAGGTTAAGACCAAGAAGGTTGAAGTAGAAGAGCATAGGGCGCTTTAGGGTCTAATGTGTAAGTGTAATGTTCTTGAAATGAATCACCATGTAAAGGTGTTGCTAGCATGAAATTGAGGGTTACATGCGGGATGTAAGTAAAGTAAATGCTTTTTGAAGACCATTGAGGTGCTAATTGTCGATTGACCAAGTTTCTCAAGCCATTTTGCATTGTGAATGATCCTCTCATGCGAGAGATTGGTTTGGGGTAGTTATTGTTAAATCACCTTGAACTAGTATAAATTATTACTTTGCTTTAAGATCTCTGCATCATTTGGTATCGAGCGAGTTGAATGTCTTTGATGTTCACATGTTTTACAAACATTGAAGTGATTGAGTTGCAAAAAGTGAAGGAATCAAGTTTGTCAAAGGAAGAAGTGAGGAGGAAAGTTGTTGAAGGTGGTTATACATGCTTTTAGTTACCGATACTTGTCTAAGAGATGCGATGCAAGTGATCAAACCTTGATGAAGAATACTTTTTTATGTGATCCTTGAAGATGAATCCTACCTTAACTTCAAGTGAAGAATGTTAAGATTTGAAGAGTGAATCCTTCTAGATTTTTGCATACGAAAGTATTACTGAACCTATTTGAATATTTTTAGAACTTTGAATCTTTTTAGAACATTGTTGATTAATCAATTTTGATGAGCCTTTGAGGCATATATGTTCCTAGGAAGTGGCGGAGTGGTGAGTGGTGACAGGTTGAGAAGCTAAGTAAGCAAGTTGTCTAAAGGAGGCAAGTTGAAGTGCTAATAATCTCAGTGAAGCAACTAAGAAGAGGTAGAAAAGTATAAAATAAATTGAAGCTATTGGACAAGGCCAAAAGACTCGAGTGCAAAAGACTTAGGTGAGGACCTAAGGGGATCAATAGACCAAGGTGAAAGAGACTTGGGTAAAGATATCATGAAGAGACTGAGGAGAGATATGGGCAGCAAAATCAAGAGCTTAGAAGAAGGAAAAAGCTCAAGTAAAGTGAAGGAAATCACAAGAAGGACAAAGTTATTCTCAGAGAAAGAACAAAAGGAAGCAAGGGACGATTTTGAGAAGTTGGAGACAATGATCAAGACCATGATGAAAGAGCAAGCTCAAGGATTTTAATGGAAGCTCAAAAAGAAAGCAACTCATGAAGAGGAATAAGAAACATAGGTTGATTTCTTTAGAGAGAGAAACAATGAAATAAAATCATGAAAGAGTGAAGGAAAATGTGATGTTATGTGAAGAAGAGAATGAAAAAGGGGAAGAAAAGGAGAAGGTGTCTATGAAGAAGACTATTACGAAGGCCTTATGGGCTCTTGTTTTATTATCTAACTTCATGTTTGAGTGGGTACTTGCAGGTATGAAGACAAATGTGATGATGAAGAAGAAAAATACCTCAAAATGGATGAACATAAGGTCAAATGAAGCTTATGTGGAAGGAGATGAAGCTAAAATGGTGTAGGTACAACTAGTACAAGGAAAGGAAGACAAAATAGAAGGTTCTAAACATGATTAAGAAGACTATGAAGACCAAATTCCATTCTATGAGGCATGGGAAGGTTACTTGGAAGGAGAATAAAGTGCTGTTGGGAAAAGTGAAGTTAAAAACTATGAAATATTGAAGAGAAATAAGATTGTGCAGGCTTGGAGGAGAAGAAAATGAAGGTTTGAAAGTCATTCCTAATGAAATAAAGAGGAATAAAGAGTATACTAAGGGAAAACACCAAGTTTCTCATCCAAGGAGATCATAAATCATGGATATATTATTCCTATATGGCTTAAGGGAAATGGAAAAATAGTGAAGCCTTAGGTGAATGCAATTAAAGAACAGGTTTGCAAAGATTTTGAGTCAAGTTTCCAAGCCAAAAAAGAAAGAGAGTGTTGATATAGAACAAAGTTCAAGCTACAAATACAAGAAAATAGTTGATATGAGACCAAAAACTCCATCAAAGCATATGCAAAACAAGAAATGGATAGTCAAAACCAAGAGTGAAGTGAACATATCAAAATAATGCATGGAAAATGCGGTGAACACTAGTCTAAGGGAACAAGACAAGATGGAAGAATCAACCAAACCATGGCAGGAAAGAATCCTACTGAAGAATGAACCAGCTCAAGAAGAAGGCTAAGACAAATTTCAAGGTAAGGAGGTGAGTTGTGGAAGATTTGATAATGTGTTAGAACATGATGGCTTGAGATTAATGAATGAAACAATTAAAAGGAAAATATCAAGCTTGCAAAGAGGTGAATAGAGCAGCTATATGGGAAATTGGTGAATGCTCCTACAAAGATGAAGAAAAAATATGGAGAAAAGATGAAGATTGTGCATGAAAGAAGAATCATGACAACCCCAAGTTTGATGAGACCATGGATGAAGATGACACTCTTATTTAAGAGAGAAAATGTTCATGATTGAGGAACTCTCTAACTCCCCAAAGGGAATGCAAACAAGGAGTGAAGACAAGGTCAATGTATTTGATGATGAGATGCTTGATAATGTTGGTTTTGTGAATGAGTTCCTTGACATAGCACATAATTAGTCTACTTGTACACTTGAGCATGTTGACAAGCAAGGAGATGATCATATTTATATGAGTGAAGGCTAAGGATTACTACAAGAACTAATGTTTATTATGAATGGAGACACAAAGGGTGCAAATATGAGAAAGAGATGATTTCTTCTACATAAGGTGAACTAGAGGAGCTATCACAAGGTTTGATAGATGAAAAGTACAAAGAAAATAAGAAAGAAACAATTTTTTTGCAAATGTCAATGAAAATGAGGAACAAGAGGGACCATGTACAACCATAAAACAGATGCGTATGATGAAGGTCAAGAATAAGGAAGCAAAAAGGCAAGGGAAAGAAGGCTCAAAGAGTAAAGGCATGGCGATGAAGAAATTGAAAGCGAATATCACGAGGAAAAGATGCAAAGTGGAAGCAAATGGATGGAAAAAGGAGAAAGCACGAGACCCGTGGATATCAATAGAAAGCACAATGAGAGCAAAGTAAGAAGGCTAAAATCCAGAAGAGAAGGATAAGGTAAGACCAAGCAAGAAAAGTGTAGGAACACTTTTTCTCAACCTTGGGAATATGATCCAGGGGCATCATATGAACAAAAAAATTAAAAATCTCCTTATTCAAGATTGTAAAGTGTGTAATAACATGTTTTGAGTCCTATGAAGATGTATTAGGTGGATAAGAGATTCTAGATTTCAAATTACCCATTTTCCCTCCATCACATGTAATTCAAAAATACCAACTTGTAAAAGGGAGACCTAGGCATACTAGGTGAGTAGAATGGGGTCATAAGTTATAAAAAGTGAAAAATGATGTACAAATCTATGTTTAGCCAAAATGACAGTTACACTAAGGAAGGGTAGTTGCATTGATAAGTCATGATGGTATGTAAGAAGTTAGCTAGAAGTTTAAAAATGGAGTTTCATGGGATAATGATTTGAATATGGAAAGGAGGATATCAATTTTGGTTTTCTTTCCTTAAGAAAGAGGATGGGAGAAGTTTGAGAAATATGCAAAATTTGTATAATGTATATGCCTTTCATGGTGATAACTCTATTTTTGTGAATTGATGTCTCGTGAGCCAAAGGATTGATAATCTTGTTGTGATACACATTCAAGAGTCTTTCTTGAACCCCATAAAGGTTGATTATGTACGTATGTGCTTTGTTTTAGCATCACTTGTGTGAGTTATGGCAGGATTGTGCATGTGCTGCAATGACATGACTCGTGTATTGAAATTTGGAAATCCTTTCTATGAAAAAGCACATGATATAAGGTGAATGAAGTTTCATTGTAAGGTATGAAGAGGGACAATTATGAATTCTTGAGGAGTGTGACTATACTTTGTGGATAATATTCCTAATTGTGAATATGTTGTAGGAAGTTTTTTTAGATCCATATTCGAAATACACTAGAGAATGATGGAATTTTACATTATATTGCTTGAGGATAAAATTCTAGGATATTTTATTGCATATTGAGAACAAATTAAGTGGTGATGAAAACAAAGGCCTGAGACACTTTGTTTTGTATAGTTTAGACTTAGTAGGAAACACATGGTTGAGGATAGTGAGCATATAAAGGTGAAGGGAAATGAGTTAACAAGGGTTGAATGAAGGCCCAAACCTATAGGAAGTGATCCTAGCAAGGAAAACAAGTTTCATTAGGCGTCATTAACACCTAAGGGTTTTAAGAATGCTAACACCCCGGCTTCACGCTTTTGGCATGAGAGAAACCTAATTAAATCTTACTCATTGGTAACCTTTGGAGCCTAATGTCAAGCTTAACACATGAGAGAGGTTAATGTGAACCTACAATAATGAAAATAAGCTTTCAAACGAATGTATTGCATTTGGGGAGCTATTTTGAGTTCTCGTGTTGTTATAGTCCTGCAACTTTTTAGGGAAGATTTCCATTATCTTGTGAATGCGCCATTGGAAATATTTTTAACTTTCTTGAGAAGTCTTTCATGATGTATTTTAAGTATTTAAAAGGTTTTGAATCCAGAATGATCCATTTCATTGGAGTTGTACATGACAGTCGGGAGAAGAACAATTGCACACATTCAAAAACCTAGCTTGAAGTGTTATTTAACAAAGAAACTATGCTCTAAACCTTTAGTTGCATCTTGAAACATCCTCCATTGGTATAAAGGGTTAATGGGTGCCATAAAATGTTTGGTCCATGTTTGAATATCTGAGAAATGAGAAGATATGTATGACAGTTGCCCAAGACAGGTCTAATGGGGGTTTCTAAGCTTAGGGACGAAGTGGAGTTAGAGAGAACAATATAAGAGTTTGTGTTCTAATATTTTACAAGTACCCTAGGAAAAAAAATAAGAAAAATGAATCTTATCATACTTTCTGGGTAGCTACAAGGACCTCCATCCATGAATGATGCAAAGACATATTGTCTTAAGAACACTATAGGACTAGTCTTGAGTGGGATATGCAAAATTTGATTGTTGACCTTCTTGATTAATGTTTATAGATGGCATCACTTTATATATGAGTGTGAAACAAGGAACATAGCTTGGGAAAGTCTAGGAGGCTCAAGGGACCAAAAATTACAGGTATTGACTTGAAACTAGATGGGTGAAGTTAAAGGGAAGTTTGATCCAAGAGGGTGAATATAATGATTCTTTGATTTTGGATCATTAGTGAAGGTGTATTAAGTGTGGGATAAAGTTCTAAACAGGGTGAAGGGATTAAAAAAGACATAACAGACTTAAAGAGAACAAGGTTCTTTATTTAGGAGGTTGAGACCAAGAAGGTTGAAGAAGAAGAACATAGGGTAGTTTGGGGTCTAATGTGTAAGTTTAATGTTTTTGACAATGAATCATTGTGTAAAAGTGTTGCTAGCATGAAATCATGCGGGTTGTATGCGGGATGTAGGTAAAGTAAATGCTTGGTGAAGACCATTGTAGGTTATAATCACATGTCGGTTTGCAAGTTTCTCAAGCCATTTTGCATAACGAATGATCCTCTCAAGTAGAGATTGGTTAGGGTTAGTTATTAAATCACCTTGAATTGGTATAAATGATTATTGCTTTAAGATCTCTACATCTCAAAATAATCCATTGCTCCATGTTTTCAAAAAATGAATTATTGATTCCGTCATGTAAACATTCATCACCCTTGAATTACAACATGAAATCATTATTTGAATCAACGAGGAACTTAGAAGAAGTGAGAACAAATTGATTCTCTTCCCATTTGATAGCTTTTTGGAAACCTTCACTTAGTTGTTGAGGACAATTGTTTTCAAGAATGGATGCCACACCAATGGTATGAAGGTATTCATCATCCTTGATGAAATGATTAAACATGGAAACCTGTTTATGACAAGTTGGAGTTTGGGAAACAATGAGTGCAATCTGATTTTGAAATTCAAAATATTCTTACACATTGTCACTTTGTTGTCCGGAACAATTGTTGTCAATACTTACTTGCTCAAAATTGACCTTGACATCATTTTCAAAATTGCAATCCTTGATTTGGTCATAGAAGCATTTTTCACCCTTGAGTTAATATTTCAGTATGGATTCTTGTTCAAAATTTGTAGGGCATCCAAAGGTAGTGAGAAAAAGTCGACCCTGACTCCACTCATAAGACTCTTACATCCACTCTAAACAATTTTCTTCAATACAAATTAGCTTAACATTTTCCTTGTTATCTTCCTCCATGGTAGAGATGTTGTCTTCAAGATTGAGAGTATTCATAGGAGATTCAAAAATCTCCTTTTGTTACATTCATGATCATCTTCAATAAATAGGAAAGAGGAAGAATTACCTTCACCTTCATGCTCATCTATGAGGGCATTGAGGAGAACATCGAGCTCATCCATTCGCTTCATATCAACTTTGAACAAGGGTGCAAGGAAAGGAGAAAGATAGTTTGCCTCATGCCTATCTTGTATTTCCATTGCCCGACTTAGGATCTCAAGATGAATTTGAGGGTATTCAATTTCTTGTGCAATATTCAAAATGTCTTGTAGTGATTGCTCTTTCAAATATGCAATATGCTCATTGTTATCTCTATTAGAAGAATCTTTGCATTGTGTCTCAAGGAGATGATTGAAAATTTGATCCAAACATGGCCAAACTTAATTTGAAACATCCTCTCTCTCTTTCTCTACATTTCTTGTCATCACAAGCTCACCTTCTTGCAAGAATGGACAAAATTGGTTTTCAACATTCTATGAAAAGGAGAATAGATCCAAGCTACGTGAGAAAGGGACACCTTTGAGCTCAAGATCCATTTCATCATCTTCATGATGGGAGGTAGAGAACCATGTTGGGGAAGCAATATGAGAAGAATTTTCAACTCCATCTTGATCATTTCTTGTGGCATCTTCTTGTTCACAAGGAAAAGGAGATATTTCGTACTTATTATGATGAACAACGTTACACTCGTTTGTTATGGGTGCTGAAATCATATCCTCAGAGAGATCAGGATCAATTTTCTCATCTTCCTTGGTTTCAAGAAAGAAATTGGACTCTTCCATTTGTTCACCCATTGTTGTATTAAGAAGGGAACTTGATTCTTCAACTATCTCCATTTCATCATCAATTACAAAATTAGAAAGTGGGTTATCTATGATTACCTCGAATTCATCATCTTGAATCCATGATGATGGATTTCTCATAATTCTTCATTATTGGACGAGTCCTCAGAAAACATTGGATCATTTGTTGTATACCAATAATCTTCATCTCTTGAATCCCTTGTTTCTCCAATGGGTTGTGCCTTGAGCGAATGAGTTGATGAATGGGGGTTCAACTATCATGTCTTCTTCATCAAACTCCAAGGTGCTGATTTGATTCTAATCGAAAGGTTCAAGGATATGTCATTCATCAGAAGTGCACAAGAATCTTCTAGGGATGAACACCTCGTAGTACAGACACTCATCATGATCTTCTTGAGTTTATTCTTCCTCGAATTACAAAGTGATTCAAGATGTTCATAACTTCTTTTCAAGGCCATTATATTCTTCCAAACTTCATGATAGGCTTCAGATTAGAATTTCCTTCTTCCGGACTCAGAAGCCTTTGCACATACTCTCTTCTCAAAACATCCATTTCTTCATCTCCGTATGCAAGAAAAAAATCTAGAGGAAGGGAGACAAAATATAATGTTATGAGTTTCTTGGTCAATTGCGTGAAGTTGAAAATGTTACCTTCAGTAGATTCTCCACCCTAATGCCATCCATATAAATATTTCATATCTTTTATGAATCTTCGTCATCCAATTCTTTGATTTTCGATCATCGTCGTGTGAAATTCCCATTTTATTTCCTCTAGAAACACTCTACTTGAATTGTGGCCATGATGACTTGATGAAGTGGTCTTCAAAAATAACAATATTCTCCATTCTGGACAGTCTTTTCATGGCTACCGAGAGATAGCATGAACCTTCTTCCCTTAGCATGATTTGTTTTTTTGCAAAAGATTTTCTAGAGTGATGGCTAATCAAAGGTTTGCATCTCTTAGAAGTCACCTTCTTCTTCTTCTTCTTCTTCTTCACTTACTCATTGGTACCAAACTCCAATCTTGAAAGTTCGTCATTTTGTTTGGGAAATGAATGTGACATAGATTCATTCCTTGACAGAGTCACCTTCAAAAAAATATTTCTTTGAAATTTGAAATTTTTGTTTTTGTTTTTTTGGAATATATACTTTTTTGTATTTTGCAGAGATCTTTGCAGGTGCATTGGAAAAATCTCTCCCCAGTATAGTCGCTAAAAAAGTTGGTGAAATAATTTATCATATGGAAAATTATGTGTTTCCACCAACACTCACATGGATACGCCCCTCCTTGTGTATGCAGAGGCTCCCATTATTCAGTGTTAACTATCTAATCCTTCCTAATGTTTTAGGGGTGGCTAGTATGCCGAGGATCACATAGAAACACTTCACCGAACCTGTGGCAAAGTGTTTGTACGTGGTACAAGGGAGGAAACCACAACGACGAGGGATAATTGAGAAAAATTAGGAAAGTGAAGGTTATCGTTGTGATTAAGCATTAACAAAGTTCACATCTAATAACTGGAGTAGTTCAACATTCAATGAAAGGAAAGCAACTATGTAAGTCATTAGTGAGACTAACAAATTAAAGACACATAGTTCCTTATATTCATCTATTAAGGATGCAAAGTTCCTTCTTGATCACTATGCTTCCAAAGTGCTGAAAAGAAAGAGAATAGAGGAACACATGAAAAAGGAAAATGGAATAAATGTAGATTTTATTTCTTGGGTGGGTGATGCAAAGCTTAACACCGAAACTACAATCAACAATTGTTACCACAGACTAAAATTTCAAGATCCTTTGAAATGGAGAATCCATTTAAATTTATAACATTATGAATTGACCTTTCACGTACCCCACATGAATCTTCATGATCTCATTCAAATTTTGACTTTACATCTTCTTAGGAAATGAGAAATAAGTTCCCTTTTTATAAATTAAAGGAACTCTTACAATTCAACTTTAGAAAGTCTTTTAAGTGAATGAGATAAATTATCATGATTACGCATAATTAAGAATTAGACAGGGAGAAAAGAAAAGGGAAAAAGAGAGGAGAGGGAAGAAGTTTCCATATCTGATGAAGAAGTTCCATATGATGAAGAAGCGCCTGAGAATATCACCAATCTTCTTACAGTGACCAAGCTATCCTTCATGATCCTTTGCAATTGTAGAAATGCAATTTCTGATGTAGGTCAAGGACTCCATGTTATCTTCATTGAAGGAAAGAGAGTCACCTACCTCTTTCTTGACCAACTCCTGGAAGGAAACAATAATTTCTTCTGAGGATGAATTCTTAGTGAGCAGAGGGAACTCAAGTTCCTCAAAACATTTGCAAACCTCTCCAAATGATTCTAACTCGATATTGCATTTTTGAGCATTCCATATCTCACATCCATGATGCGGATCTAGACTTGAGACAAGTTATCTACAGATGATGCAAACACATTCTCACACATGAGAGTGTGAGATTCAAAGGAGATCATCTCTGACACCAATGGGAACACCTCATCCAAGTGAATTACCTCTTTTGAAAACTCCTTTTCTTTCTTTATTTTTGACAAAGTTGCAAGAATGTACTTGATGAGAGAAATGCCTTCTAGAAATAATGGCTTGCCTTACTCAATGATTTTCTCAATACACTTCTTGTTATCCTTCCCCTGCATCATGTATCCTTGTGCTTTGTTGACCACTTCAAGATAAAAAATGATGATCGAAGGAATGTCTTCTATATGAAGAGAAGATATTAGATCAGGCTCTAAGAAATATTGAATGTGAGCATTAAGAGTCTTTACATGTTTTTCTAATTACAAAATTGTTTGCTTTTATTATTCATTCCGTGCAAGGAGGCAGAAAAAGGATTCCTTAAATAAATGAAAATCACTCTCATGCGATGATTGAACCAATGAGATACAGATCAACTCATAGTTTGATGGTGTCATTTCCTCTATAGACTTTTCATTCGCAAGCCTAATAACTTCTACATACTGATTATCTGAGGTACCACTGAAGAAACATGATGTTGTCTGTGTCTTCTTCCTTTGCTGGGATTTCAGGGTTCCTGATATTGCTTTGATATTGGGCATGATAGCGTGTTGCGTTATTCTTGGCTTACTTTTGAGCATTTTTCTTGAATCCATGGAAATGGCTCTTCAGGGTTGACATGATGTTGCTCATAGGAGCACTTTCAAGAGCATGTTGTGAGATCAAATCTCGATCACCATGGGGAAGCTCTGACATTGGGGAAGATATACCTAGATGATTCTGAAGAGAAGGATGTTGTAATCGATGACTCTTTCTTTCCTCGATAAGTTCTATGAGATATCTAACGAGCTTTTCCTGTTTACGAGATCTCTTGGAATATGGAATCACTTTGTTTGTTCATTGTTCATTACCTTCACTTCCGGCTTGTTAGATCTTTCTTGCAATTTTTTACCTCAATAAGTTCACCTTGGCTCACTTATCCGAGCTCAAAACTCCCTTTGACTCACCTAACTAGCTCACCCACTCAACTCACTCAGCTCACCCAACCGGTTCTCCCAGCTCACCAAGCTTAACTCAACAGAGAGATGTGGATGTCTCTAACATGATTGATGAGTTATGATGACCCGATTAAGTTGAATTTCAATGGAGCTTTGAATCTTTCTAAATCTCTTCTAATTGCACAATGTTTCTAGGTTTTACTTGTTGTGCCCTACGATGTTATAGTATACTCTCAGACAAACATTTGATCATGGCGATGCTTCAGAATCTTGTGAAGAATGAATTTCCTTTCTTGAGCTATGCCACCACCTTGAAACCCTGTGAAGATGTCAAAAAGAAGTGAGAGGAATGAAAACGGAGCCTACTACAACTTTCTACACTAAAAATGGAGACTTTATATTTTTAGCAAGTGGAACCAAAACTTGCTATTTTGGGATATTTCACTTATTTTGCTTAAATTTTCACTTCTTGATGCTCTAGAATACTCAACTTAACTTTGTTGACGATGCTTTACCCTTTTCAAATAATTTATATTTTTGGAAAGTTATTTTTTACGTTTTGCTTTTTTTACTTTTTTTTTGGGGAAAAATTACATAGTTTGTCATCTTCAATGTTCTTGAGTGCACTGATATGAGGGGACTTACTATTTTTGGTAAGTTGATATTTTTAGTAACCAAAGGAAATAGGTATTTACTATTTTTAGAAATGAAAATTATCCACCTCGGATTAGAACAAAAATTTCGTCACTAGATTAGGCTTACTTAGGACTCTGTGCTCAAAATTTCACCTTGATTCGCCTGTTGAAATGCTTGAAACTTAAAAAGCACCATCAGATACGAGTTTTTCTTATTTTAGCTCATATGATAGCCCTGTAAAATTTTTTATAGAGTTTCGGTTTAATTTTTAGGATTTTTAGAGGTTTTTACTTAGTAACCATGGTGGTCTTGTGAATAAATTAGGGAATGGTTTCTTCATGTATCTTATGCTTATGACAAAGTGAGTGTTAGTATTCGGATGATGTCAAAGCATGAAGTAAAAACAACAATAGTTAGTGAATTTTTTAGGTTTTTCAACTTCTTGAGTGAGGAGAGAATTTTCTTGTCCCCTATGTGCCCATGAGTCAAGGACAAGAGGGACAGAAAAATGTGCCCTCATATGAGCATGACAAGTATCACTACGAGATTTAATGAGAAAGTGAGAGGAAAAACAAGCATTTAAGCATCATAGAGCTGAAATTGGGCCATGTGAGGAATTATTGTAGGAGTTGGAGATAGGTAATTTTTTTAGTTCCCTCTGTCCCCTCGGGACAAGAACAAGAGGGACAAAAATACACCCTGTCTTGGTGGTGACAAGTGGCACAAATTGGATTGCACAACTAGAGGGGCTAGAGTGAGGTGAAAAGAGATTGCGGAATGTTTAACAAGGTCATGTGGAGGACTATAAGGAACAAATGGGATGCAGCAAATTTTCTTGTCCTCTCTATCCGCAAGGGACAGGGACAGAGGGGATGCCTTTTCTCTTTAATTAACAACTTTCTTAACTCCTCCATGTATTTTGGTGGGGCCTTAAGGGAAGAGATATCCCAAAGGGTCTTTTTAGAAGAGATCAAAGCAATCAAAAATTTTAGATAACAATTTGGGTTCCATTAGAATGAAAATACAAGTAAAGAATACCCCAAATTTATGTCATGAATGGTGTGTGTAATGTCTTCAACATCTTCACTAGAACAAATATCAAATTAAATCTCTCTCTATTACACACATGATGGTGTAAGTCTGATGCCAAATGGAGGTTTCTAACAAAATACAGGAGACCTTTGGCTCTTTTCACAATGGGGTCTTTATCTCATTGGTCTTATTAATTCTTGATCCTCACAACAACATCACTCTATCATCATTGCAACCAAATATTTCACTAAATGGGTGGAACCAATCCCACTCACCTCAACCAATTATCTACCAAAACATTAGTTGTCGCTTTGGCATTCCCCACAAACTTGTCAAGGACAATGAAAAGTCCTTTAAAAATAAAGATCTTCAGAAAATTTGTAACATTCAACATCCAACTCAACTTTTCTTCTCCATATTATCCTCGAGCTAACGGGAAAGCCGAAACTACTAATAAAACCCTTTGAAACATTCTTGCCAAAACTATTGATCAAATAGGTTGTAATTGTCATTTCCAGCTTCCCTTTTCCCTTTGGGCCTATCGCACTAGTATTTGTGCCTCCATAGGAGCTACGCCTTTTTCTCTTGTTTATAGTTATGAAGTCATCCTTCCCCTTGAAGTTCAAATTTTGTCTTTGCATGTGTCCCTTCGCGAATTCATCTCTCATGAAGACTATCGCCAAGCACGTCTAGCAGAGATCGAGTTGTTAGATGAACTCCACCTTCTCGCTCTTGAATACCATCGTGTTTATCAAGAGCACATCAAATGTTCTTACAATAAGCACCTTAAGGAACACAATTTTAATTTCGGTGACCTTGTCGTCAAGAAAATTAGAATGTCACTACTCTAGAAAGGAGACAACGTGGAAAGTTTTCCCCTAATTGGATTGAACCATACATTATCACGCATAAGTATGGGTCGGGAGCCTATCGATTGGCTTCCCTTGATGGTAAACCAGAAGTGGAACCTCTTAACGCATTGCACTTGCAACCATTCTATTATTAGCATATCTTATATCTTAGCCTTTTCTCTCTCATTGTAATGATTTGGAATCATGTGGTCTTCTCTCACTTCCTAGACATGACCTTAAATATGGGCACCACAGCTCTACCCATAACATTTTCCTTATAGATAGGTTCTCCTTCTTGGTGATAACTCCGCGATCATTACATCCATCACCCTCTTATTCACCTATTAGAACCATGCAAAGAGTCTAGAGGTGTCTCTTGTACATTCATTATTCCCTCTTAAGTGGTCTACTTAGCTAGTCCTAACTCTCCCCCATGTAAAAATAAAAAATCATGGATGCTCAAATATCAAAGTTATAAAAACAAATAGATCCCTTGAAGAACAGGTTGTTAGTGCAATATATATATATATATATATAAAGCCCGCAAATCAAAATCAAAGTCAAAGTGCAAAGAAATAGATGGATCCCTCAAAGGAAGACTATCATATATTATTCTTACCATCTATATTATGTAAAAAGTAGACCATACCCTCAAAGGATGGCTACTCCTTATGGCATTTGAAGCCTTCCCACATTGATCAACCTTCCATTTTACTAGCATCCTAAGAAATCTTCCCACTTTGATTAGCTTTCTTTCAACAAAATCCCGCATTGATCGATTTTCTCTTTCCCCATCCCCGAGTCGGGCATAGATTTAGGGAACACCACTTTTGGATAACCCTTTTCCTACGTATAAGTTACATCTCAAACCCCTTTGTCGCGTCGACGTTAGGTTTATAAGTTCATTTCATCTATTTCTTCCTTATGATCTTTGGTATGACCAACTGTCGTTGGTTGCATACTAACATTTGTTTTGGTCGAATGTGCTTTGCGTTACACTGGTACCATTCTTTTTTACCTCCAATGTAGTTGGAGGCATCTTTTCCTCGCACGTTGCTTGATATGACATAGTGTTGCTCATACCCATAGGTCACCATTGTTGAGTCGCATCTTATCATATACCCCATTTGACCTTATTCAATTTCTCTGACATTCAAGTCCACCTTGACGCCATACCTAACATTTTACTTAATCATGTTTAACTTTATGCCCATCTATATTCTCCCTTTAGGGAATTTGATTTCAATATTTTGCATCCTCCCCTTGTCATCTTGAAGTCCACATTTTTGGCCATATTTACTTTTTTCCTCCAGGCATTATAATTAGACATTCAATCCTATCCAATATACTCTCTAAGTCCACCTTGTGGCCATACCTATTTCTGCCTTGGGGCATTTTACTTAATCATTCCTTTCTTTCTTTGCCTTTGTGGCAATACTTATTTGTTCCCCTCTGGGCATTTTAATCCAATATACCCTCAAAGCCCACTTTTGTGGCCATATTTACTCTTCCGTTGGGCATTTGATTTCACAATCCTCTCCAATTTGTGCACAAATTCCACTGCGTGGCTATACCTTATTTCCCCACTGGGGCATTTTTTCTTCATCATTCGCTTCCTTATTTGTCTTTGTGGCCATATTTACTCCCCCTTAGGGTATATTATTTCACCACCCACTTTTTTATTTTGCCTTCTCGGCCATTTTTCGTGTCCTATGCTAGGGCACCATAACCTTTCATCCTCATCCCTTGCAGACGCATACCTATTCACTCGATTCCTCGTGTACGAAGGATTTCACATACCTTTCACATTTAGTTACACATACTTTTATGTTTTCCTATGACCCATTGGTCATTGTGCCTTGCATCCATACTGCAGTGATCTTCACCCACTCATTGCCTCGTCTAACATTGTCGCACATCTCCATTGAGACTGTAATTGTCTTCTAACAATGTGATATTGAAGTCACTACCATAGTTTTTATTGTTATCGTGATCCTTTTTGCTTGGGGCATCTTGCCTCAGTAATCATTCTACCCCTTTTTCTTCTACCCTCTTGTTATGTGATATTTATCATCTACCTTTTTAAAATGTGTCATCGATTTCCCTTGGCGTTATTGATCCCCCATTTGAAGGGGAGCTCATCGTCTACCTTATGTCAATCCTCATTCACTTTTAATCTCTCATCATTTTTATTTCATGGCTTGCTAACGCAAACCACTCAACAAAAAGGGGCAAATGAAGACATCTAAATTTGGTATCCCTAACTCGTCTTCCCGTGTGCACACGTTTTATCATGGTCCTAACTAGGCCCCCCTTTTTATTTTATTTAAAATGCCCACTTCATTATCTTATCACCTTTAATTCCTATTAATTAATTAATCCCTATTAATTAATTATTTAATCAATTAATATCTCATATGCCCTAACAAATCTTCTATTTTGAGCGCTTTTATCCTAACCTACATCCCCTTTCTTTTCTAATATTTTGTTCTGTCTATTTTTATCCTCTAACTACCTATGAAACATCTTGTTGCCACCTACATTCTTTAAAGAAACCTTATCCTTAAGAAAGCCCTGATTTCAATCAAAGCACAAAAGAATCCCCATTGGGGAAACTTTCCCGATAGTCGGTGGTGACCCAACCCAGTTGCCATCGACCCTATAAGACTATCTCAATACTTTCCTTAAACAACAAACAACACAAAAAACACAAAAGTGCTAGTCATCTCTGATTTTCTTGCACTCTGCGAAATCAACCTTCAAACCAAAGCATCTCAGCAATCCTCTTGCAGCCCTTAGAATCTTGTTTTGATCATTTGCATAACTACGAGAGGTTTTGCATTGATTTTTATGTTATCTATATCATTTCTATTGCTATCTTGTCGAATCTATCACCTTGCAGGTTTACTAGTGGTCATGACTCTTTTATCATGTTGTTTTTCCAGTTTCTATACTTGTAGGTTGCCTTTTTAGTCCTTTTACCTTTAGTGTTGCTTCACTTTGCTACACTCGTCATCACCCATCCCGATTCGTTGTCGAATCAACCCTTTATAGATGTGTTTTCGCTTCAAGAGACTTCTCTAGCCTCTACACGTGTTCTCGTATCTCGCACCAACCTACTAAAACCACCACTCGATCCTCGGATGTATCCAAACTAGCCTACATGCATCCCCTCGCCGCCGACGAGGGTCATTTTTGTCCATCAATCCATCCTCATCTCTCGTTTCCGACCATTTTTGGTTTCTTTGGCCTCAATTGTTTTTCTACAAGTTATTTTCAGCATCTACAGACTTCTGCTTCTGGTTGACATCCGAGATCTTGTGAGGTCTGCATACTTACTTTGCTATTCGATCCACTCTCCCATGTCACTTGGTCAACTCCGCCTCTATAGTCTGGGTCGCCATCGACCCTATTAGGTAACATACAATCTACATTTATTTCAATGAAATTAGCATTTAGATCAATTTTAATCACTTTCAGATTATGTACCTCTTTCAGTTTCTGTATACTATCTGCTAATCAATCATTTATTTCATTTTTTCTTATCACACGGGGTTGACATCCACTAAGGAAGTTAAGGCTTCTTGGAGCTGCTTTGTTAGGCAACCCCCGCATAAACCATCTAATCCATTTTCATGTTAGTTTTTCATATTTATAGGATATTAGTTGGTAGCAATAGGATCCATCATCACTTTATGCCCATCTCCATCCACATCACGTATTTGAGGTACCTTAAACCCTCTATCATTTCTGAGTTGTGTACTTTCTTTAGTAGATAACTCATTAATTAACGAAAGATAAAATACCTACAACAATTCATGCCCATCATTATTCTTTTTTAATAAAAAACTATTGAGTGATACTATTGAATGATGAGATGCAAAGGAAAATATTTGAAAATATTTAGCATAATCGAGACTATCGAGTATTAGAGCTTATTTAAGATCTTTCTTTACATCAAGAAATGCTCATTATCCTTCAACAATCCACTTGTTTACTTGATTTTTTTCTAGTATGCTAGCAACGAGGATCGTATTTTTAGAAAAAAAAATGATACAAAACACCCAAAAAATTCTATTTTCCTAAAAATGACTATATCTCTTTCTTTGAATGTGGAATAAGAATGCCATTAATAGCTTTCACCCTTTGGTGTTCAATAATCACCCCCTCCTTAAACACAATGTGTCAAAGTGTCTTTCCTCTTTCCACTCCAAAAATACATTTCTTGGGATTGAGAGACATTTCATACTCTTTACACTTTTGAAACACTTTTTCCATATGTTCAACATGACCATCTCTTTTCTTAGAGTACACCATGATGTCATATTGGTAAATAACCATAATCTCATTGATTATATCGAAAAGGCATAATCCGTATTCCTTGAAACATTACTTTAACATTTATGAGACCAAAAGGCATGCGTATGTATACATAGGCTCTCGAAGGAATTATAAAAGAAGTTTTACATTTATTAAATATACGAGCTCAAAACCAAAGGTGATTTTGTGTAACAAGTGATCCATGTTTAGTAGTGGATAATTGTCCTTTAAAGACATTTTATTCAAGTTCCAAAAATCCACACACTTGTTTTCCCCATTCTTTTTTCTCACTGGTAAAAGATTGAAACCCATGAAGAGAACCTTATTGGATGAATAATTCCTCTTTTCAATTTTATGAGTTTTTTTCCTCCGATTTGGTTGCGCAACGTTGGATTGATTGACCTTTGTTTTTTCCTAAATGGTCTTGCATCGATATCAACCGAATTACATATTGAAATAAATATTCTTTATAGGCTTTCAACTCATCATAGGACTAGGTCATAGAATATCTATATTTTCAAAACATTTCAATCAAATCCTTTTCCACATCTTACGTCAAGCATTTTCCAGTGAAATCATATCTAGGAGACACAACAATACTCAAGTTAATCTCTTCACTATTATGCAGTATTGATACATCACTGTCTCTCACCCTCTCTCGTAGCATTGAAAGATATTTCAAGTGCAAGTAGTATGCTTGGGATCTTGTTAGTTTTCAACTAAATAACCTCTTTCTACAAAAGAACCTCCTTCCATTTTTGATTTTCAATAAAAGGACCCAAGTACAAAAGCTGATATTTATACTCAACTATATTGTTCATGAATATCAAAATCTGATTATCATCTTCAAACACTTTACTATGATTTATATTATCAGAAACATAACGCCTTACTAGTATCTCAATATCATACATGTAAAAGGGAGAAATCAGGTGACTTTGAAAATTAGATGCATGCACAACAAGTTGATCTAAAAATATAGTTAATGATCTATCAACATGCATCATGTTGAATGAGCTTAAAACACCAAATAATTCAAAATGGTAATTATATATTTTGTTAGCCTCTCATTCTTTACCGAATACACTTTCTTTACCTATTATATTATTATCTTAGATTCTCCTTTGACATTAGTGTCTTTGAATTTAAACATGGAAGCCATTTTTAGACCAATCAAAAATCCTTCATACTTAACTAAATTATTAGTACAATCAAAATCCAATTTATAAACAAATATGAACATATTTCTTTATAGAGAATATAAAACAAGTCCAATCCATGCCCTTTATCTAGAACATCCCCTATCAAACAAGAGCAACAATGTTGCAGAAATACTATCATATAGCAAAAATGTAATGCACTTTACTGGTAGTATGTTGGAAAAGGTGTACCGATTGGGATGGATACCTGTTGTTCGTGTTTAGTGAAATAATGTTAACGTGTCATCACTAAATCCATGTCTTTGAAAAACTATAATGATCATTCCATAAGGTGACATCATGTTCAGTCATTTTGTTAAACACTTTGCATACATACATTAAACTTCCGTGTTTGTCATACATACATATATTGGTAAATGGAAATGGTGGTTGTTGTTGCTGCTGATGCACATGAAAAGAGGATTCATTGTGGGCATATGGCTACCACATATGAGCCCTTGGGTATAATTCTCAAGTATCCGGTTTCTTCTTTGAGTGTGGTTATAAAGAATTTCGTGGATTGGATTTCCTATAGCAGTATGGCTTCCCATTCCCATCATTCTTTCACGGTAACTTTGAAGAAGGCATTCTCTCAGGGAAAATATGTAGGTGCAAGTCACATGGGCATCGAAAAAGCATTAAGAACAATGATAATGCTAGGATTTTTCACCTCTTTTCTTTCATACATCGTAGATAAAAGCTTTATCTTTATAAGGAGTGAAGGAGATAAATACAAAATGTTGGGAATGATCTTGGTGGTGAAATTTCATGGGCATATTTGCATGCAAATGATGGAGATCTAAATCACATACACTACAATGAAAGCAAAAACCGTGCCTCATTTCTCGCCCACATGGGTTGCGCCAGAGTACAAATCCCATCGCTGCCATTATCCCTTAGTTGAGAAAGAAAATTGAGGACATGATTATTAGTAGGGTGGTTTATCTATCGAGGGATCAAAGAACAACTTAAGTAAAGATAATAATTACAAGGTCTATAATGGTAAACCATTAATCCATTTGAAATAAATTTAGTGCATCCTCTGACGTGCTCGCTACCACACGAACTTGGGAGTTTTAAGACCAATTATCATATGATGGTTTCCAATTTTGTGAAAGGATTTGCATGAAGGAGTGTGAATAGAAAAGACAAAATTTGTATATAGACACATCAAACTTAGATTTGTAAAATTTTGTAGTTTAGAAGAGGATATTCTCTCATTCACTAGCTAAATTATATTGATATCTTAGGATAAGCTATGACAGGTGATTTCACAACACAATTATAAGACTCAAACTCTAGAAGACCAACATACCGGGTTGAATTAGACTCGAAAAAATAATTCATCTAAAAGTTGGCTATCCTTAAACATATATTTGACCCTAGTGGTGCAAATTAACTCGCAACAATTAATATGTTGTTCACTAATCCACAATCATTTATTCATCACACCCAGAGACATAAACTTTCAACTTTGCGAGTGCTTTATACACAGTTATAGGTGTTTAAGAGGTATAAACTAAAAATTGTTGTCACAACAATTTGAAATAAAATGCTAGAAATAAACTACGTTGCAAATGAAAGTAGATGTTACAAATAAGTAAGAAAATAGATAAAAACATAACACAAGTAAAGGAATGAATTAGGTGCTAACCATTCCTAAGGATAAAAAAATGATAGAACTTAGATTTTATTCATCAACATGAATATTTAAAATGAAACTTAAAACACTTCCTTAACTATGGATCGATATCTACTACAATCTTGTCATTCTCTTTATATTTTGTAGAGATGTGAAGAGACTCATTCAAACTAACAGTTACATTTCGATTAAGTACAAGATCATTACCAAGAAATACATAGATTTTTATTCATGTAATCAGGATTGAGAAAAGGTGTTCTAATACAACAACATAACTAATCTGTTCATTCTAACAATCAATTATCAAGTTAAATCAACTAGTTGTATAGTTGTAGTTGTAGAGCATAATCAGGTATTGGCGTGAAATCTGCTTGTTGTCATAATTGCTTCTTTATTGATATGTGCAAACTCAGGTGAAGTATCCACGTTGATCAAGCTTCCCAAAATCACGGTCTTTTTCATATACGTGCTCTCTTTTGGCTGCAGTGCTTTTCTATGACGAGTCCCAGATTCTTTGCGTGTCGATTCTTTGGGACAAAGTCCCTTTATATTGTGACAGAGTTTCTTTGGTTGCATGTTAGTGACAACATATAATAGCTTCTTGCAAATAAGTATGACATTTAAATAAAACACTATTAATCATTTCATTGTATCAAAGAGATTAACATACACATTCAAAATCCATAAAATAGAGTAACTTAGTAATAGCTATATTAATTAATATAAGTGCCATACGTTTAGGTTCAAGTGGAATTTTCTGACAGGATAACAGAATAAAAATTGCAAAGGTATACAAAATATACAACAGATGAGACAATTAAAACAATAGTTAAAGCATCTGATTACACCCCGGACCTAATTTCTTGAATGTCCCCATTCAAACATTCTCTGGATCTATTCTCTACTTTCTTGGAATCAGCTTGTATTATACTAAATAGTCACTGAAATCCATTGGGAGCAAGATTCCTTTTGGTTCTGTAAATAAATATCCTGCATTCCTTTTGAATTTTTCCATTACCCTTTCCTACAGTCCCTAATCTAGCTCTTTGTTCTCAAACCAAAGTGAGGAATATGAAAATAAAAGATTGTGGATAATAAGCAATGGGAAACCAAGCTTTGCCACATCCCTTCGAGACTTCAATATAGGAATTTATCCTTCTAAAATTTTGAATGATATTGGGATATGAATGCATTTCTTTTCTTCTTATCTTTGGTGACATTTCTTCCCATCTTTCTCTGTAGGCATGCATTATTTCCATGTTATTAAACCTAATGTAGTATCTTGCCTCATCATGGGCTTCCTGTCTCATCCTGTATACCCTATGTTTTATTTTATGCTCTTTCATAAACTTTCCATACTCCTCAATCATTGCCGTAGTATTGCCTACCTTTGCTCTCATCATCAATGGTTGCTCTTTGCATAATTGTCTATACTCCACCATTTTCCCCCTTTTATAACTCATTGTTGAAGTAAGAACACAATGCCTGAATTTTTACATCCCCAATGTAGAGAATAGGGATACAGTCTTTGTCATACTTTAAAGCATAATTATACATATACAGTTCACAAAGAAATAACTAGATCTCATATTGAACTTTTAGATATATTCTGAAGAAAGGGTTGACTAAACTAATATCAAATGGTATGTCATTGTTGATACAAGTGTATTTCAATTGAAACATTTGTTCTTTCAAGAAGACAACATAAATGTTAGATGGTGGTCTACATTTGAATATTTCATTTGTCACCTTTCTGTAGCTTCTTGTTTCTTCTTTAGCCTTGCAATTTCATTTTCCTTGGCCCTGAGTTGTCTATCTTTTTCCTCCAGATCCTGTTGATGTTGGAAGAGTAACTCTTCCTTCTCCCTTTCCCACCTTCTTTTAGTTTGTTAAAATAATTCTCAAACTTCTGCACCTCGTAGTCTGAAGTGGTTTGGGTTGCCATATCTCTACATACTGGCCTAGGAGGCTCTCTAAAAACTTCTTTTATGACAACTTGTGGCTGCAAGTTGGGTGGTGGCATTGGTGGAGACATAGGTTTTGAGATTACATGAGCTATATCTGGGAAACTAGAGGACTGTCTATGTGCATTGGCTCAATATATTCATCAACAAGTTCTATCTCAAAGGTTTGGACAATGTTTTCAATTGTTTCTTCTATATCAAGTGGAAAAATTTCTTCAATATCCATGGCATTGGTTTGTGTTTCATGTACTAGTTTTGTTATCACTTCCCGAGGCTATTCTTTATTATCTGCAGCAGCAGTTATTACTTCCTCACTTTCTTTGGTCACTGCATCTTCTTCATACTATGCATGAAGAACCTATGTTTCATCAGGGCTCTTATGAACATTGGTTACACCTACGCTTTCTTGATTGACACTTCTTATTCATGTTGCATGTGGTTTTCCCAATATGAACGACCTCTGTTTGAACCTCAATTGGTTCATTAGGGCTCTCATGAGCAGGTTACTCATTTAATTCTTCCTCCTTTGTCTCTTCCACTTCCTTATTGGCATCTTCCATAACTACATATCCATATGCGTTTACATGATCTCCCGCTCAACATCCATTGGAATTTGTTCCTCCTTTTCTAGTCCTTCTTCATCACTGTCTAAAAAGATTTGAATGTTTCTACTAGGCCTTGAGGTTTTGGTATTTTTAGGATTAAGCTTGTTTAACCTCTTAGACAACGCATAGACTTTGTTTGAGGATTTATGTTTACATTTGAAGAAGAGGACTCGGTGTTGATATATTTAGAAATGCTTTAAAGAACTGAACCCTATTAGGAGAGATGTCGGTTTGTCACGGAAGAGTGTTTCTTCAGTATCAAGCTTCGAAGGAATGGGGGTTTCTGCAGAAGTATGGGTTTCTGACTAAATGGAGGTTGAAGCTAAGGGTTCAGGTGGAGGAATATAAGAACTAGTTGAGATTCTTCTCTTTTTCTTACCCTTCCCCAATAGATCATTAATATGTTTTGCTCTAGAAAATTCTCCCCATTTTATTGTAGGATGTTCAATTTCAATGCATGTTTCACAATTAAAGTGACAAGACAATGGTGAGACAAGACAAACCTTCCCCTTTGTGATTCCTTACTCATCTTCTTCAAACTCTCATGCAAGAAATTTGGAACATTCACATGTCTGATTATTCTTTAAATGATTGAGCAATTTAAAATGAACTGTATTTAACTGTGAATACCGACCTTCACAGTAAAATATTTAATGATATAGTTTGACACATATGCCAAAAATGGTTTTAAAGAAGTTCATATAGTACCTTGTTTGTTTGTCACAAAGTTGTCATCCTCATCTCGCAAACTCTGTGCGAGCTTCCTCTGGATTGGCTTTTGCAGGAAACATCTCACCTTCTGCTGGTATTCTAGTGACTGCAACTAATATTTCATCATCAACTTTAACTTGCAAACCCTTGACAGTTTCCATCCGTCCCTGAAGGTGGTGGAAATTTTTGTGACCATAGACTCATTGAACCCTTGGAATTTATTGATGCAATCCATCCAACCGCCATCATGAAAGTGTTGTATAATTTATGGCTGATTTCGAAGCTGTGAATGGTTTGTAGGTTTGTTTCTTATCAAGTCTCCCCTTATTGTTGATTTATGCAACTTCCATAAGCTCTGCAAGTAATATGTCTTTCTTTTGAATTGATTATGCAAAATTTGAATGAACAGAAGAACTCAAGTGTTTGCCTTTTCAAAATTTACAACCGATTTTGCACTTAGCTTGAAAAGGTAAGCATTAATTTGAATTGAAGTATATCCCTATGTGAAGTGAGATTTCATGATAACATGGGATGATGTGGGAGACATGTCACATTATAGAAGGTGATGAAACATTATGGGTAATAAAGTTTATTGATGACTCAACACATATATTAAATAAATATAATTATTCTAGCGCTACTTTATTAAAGGAAATTAAGTGCACTTAACTTGAGATGTACGTTGAATGATTGTGACATGTGCCTTTTTAGAGTTCACGCCTTTGGATGTATGAATGAGGCTACATGTTGAGGTACTACGTGTCTACAAGTAGTGTTGTTGAAGGATATATTGCTGCGAGTGCAAGTGCAGTGTATAGAATAATCTCTATAACGAATTCAATTAATTCCCAGAGAGGGGAGATTGAATTTTTTTGGCTGTAACTATCTTTATCTTTTTGTGCTTGTTCAATTGGGTTCTTGATCTTCATACAATATCGGTTCTATAAAAGGAAAGAAAACAGGGCTTTGGCTACATGCTGCTACAAGTGGACGTTCTAGTCTTTGCACCACCTCCTTTCATAAGAGATTATGCACTCCTTGCCACAAATACACCAAATCCTACAAAATAGAAATGCTAATAAAATAAAACATGTTAGTGAGTGGTATTGATCACCATGAAGGCTGATCACATCACTTTTATTCCTCCTTGGGGTATCCAACAAGCTGGATATACCAAGGCCACTAAGATCTCATTCCTCTAAAACTTTAGAAGATGAACAGGTAGGTTCAACTTCTGACCTCAATTTTGATTTTATCATTTCCATCCTTCTTTGGCCTCCTCTGAACTGTTGGATGAAGGTGTTCTTATCGAGTTGCATTTTTATACAACCTCAATCTATGACCATTTACCATTGGTTTTAATATCACAGGATCAATGGTGGTGAGCTTCACCTCTCCATTGCGAAATATTTTCTTAATCTCATATGGACCTAGCCACCTTGTCCTGAGTTTTACCATGTGGTCCTTGTATTTGGAGTCAAAGAGAAGTACCCAGTCATCTTTTTAATATTGACTTGCTTTGATGAACCCGACATGCCACTTGATCCTTTGTTTTTGTACCACGTCTGTATTATGAACAATCGCCTCCTCATTTCATTTCATTGAGTTGAAGAATCCTTTACCTCTCGAGCTTCGAGAGAAGTTTATGCCCAATTCCAATGCAGTTCTTAATGTCTTATGCTCAAAATTAATAGGGAGAACAACAATCTTACTTTATAATAGCTTAAAAGGTGTGAATCTAGTTGTTGTCTTCCATGTGGTATTGAATGCCCAAACTACCTCTAGAAGTCTTACTGACCAATCCCTTCTATGCAACACAATAGTCTTTGTCAAGATGGCCTCAATTTCTTTGTTTGTTACTTCATCTTGGCCATTGGATTATTGATGATAAGGTGTAGAATTCCTATGCCTGATTTCATATTATGTAGCTAAATCAACAATAACTTCAGCAGTGAAGTGGGTACCTTGATCTGACAATCTCTCTTAGCACTCCATACCTTGTAAAGATGTGGTCATATAGGAATTTTGTAACTTTTTCACTCTTCTAATTTGGTAATGTTTTCACTTCTGTCTATTTGGTGAGGTAGTTTTTACACACCAAAATGTTTTCTTTTTGTTGAGACTTAGGTTCAATGGGACCAATAAAGTCCAATCCCCATTTGTCAAATTGTTGCAATACTAACTGAGGCTGTAATGACATTTCATTTGATTTGGTAGGCTTTCTCATTCTTTGGCACTTATCACATATTTTTGCATACAATGTTGCATCATTGTGTAGTGTGGGCCAATAATACCCTGTTAATACTTTGTGTTTTTCTTTTTGCAACAAAGTGTCCTCCACATGGCTCACTATGGCAAGATTTGAGGACATCATAAATTTCATCATCATCTATATACATCTTCTCATAACATTATGCTTCCTTGTATGGAATAAGAAACCAATTATCCAAGAAAAATTCACAATTTTCTCAACAATATATTTCTTTTTTCAAATATATATATTGTGGAGGTGTTTTACCTAAAACAAAATAGTTGGCTATATCATCATACCAGGGTGTCTTGGTAGAAATGACAAACACATTCTCATATGGAAAATAGTCATCCACTACTGCTTCCTTATTATTATTCACCATTCTTGAGAAAAAATCTACCACAACATTGTCTTTCCCTAGCTTATCCACAATTGTTACATCAAACTCTTGTAAGAGAAGAAACCATATGATTATCCTGTTACTTATAATTGGTTTGTTGATCAGATATTTAATGAAAACATGGTCTGTGTGGATAAATATAGATATCCCTTGTTGTAGTGCCTGAACTTGTTGATGGTGTATACTACTACCAAAAATTCCTTCTCAGTGACCGTATAGTTAAGCTCAACATACTGCAGGTTCTTATTGACATAATAGATTACATGATTGAGTATCCTATATTTTTTTCCTAAAATAAATCTAATGGCATGATCGGAGAAATCAATGTGTATATGAAATGACAAACTTCAATCTGGTCCTCTTAGAACAAGTGCAGAAGTTAACATTTGCTTCAAAGTTTGGAATGCAGCTTCACATTTCTTTGTCTAGACAAATAAAACTTATTTTCCCAAAAAAACAAAATAATGGTGTTGGAATATTGAATAAATCTCCTATAATACCTAGGATGGCCCAAGAATCTTGTTACATCCTTGTACTTTTTAGGTGTTGGCAAGTTTATAATCATTGATATTTTGTCGGGTCTACTTGGATTGCAACAAATGAAAGATAATGGCCTAACACTATCTCCTCAGACATCATCATGTAACATTTTTCGTTGCTTAAGGATAGATTATGCTCCTTGCATCTCTTGAGAACCTTGTCTAAGTTCTTCATTACTTCATCAAAACTACATCCACGAACTATTAAATCATCCATATATACCTCTATGCAAACATTGTTTATATCTGAGAAGATGCTAAGAATTGCTCTCTAAAATGTGGCAAGTGCATTGCATAGACCAAAGGGAAGAACATAGTATGCAAATGTTTCCCATGGGCATGTGAATGTGGTCTTGTCTTGATCCTCTGGTGCGATTTAAATTTGCTTGTAGCTACTGTAACCATCTAGAAAAGATTTTTTTTTTTTTCCAGCTACAGTGTCAAGTACCTTATCAATGAAAAGGAGTAGAAAATGATCCTTCTTTGTTGTTGCATTCAACTCCCTGTAGTTTGTGTAGATTATCCATTTGTCATTCTTTTTAGGTACAATGACAAGGGGTGATACCCATTGATTGTCTAAAATTGGATACATGAATCTATTATCCAATAATTTTTTAATTCCTCTTTCATTATATCCCTCACTGTTGGGTTCATTATCTTCTGTGGCTATTTTATTGGCTTGCATTTTTCCTTGATGTATATCTTATGAGTACAAAGTTTATGATGGATTCCATGCATGTCTTCATAGTCCCATGCAAATATTATCCTATGATTTTTTAGAAGAGCAATTAATAGTTCTTGTTGCATGCCCAATATTTTGTTCAGATTGAGTGGCTTACCCGGTGCAATCTCCACTTGTTTAGAAAGATAAGTCAGGAGCATATGTCTTACTTACTTACGTAACTCAAGGTACAATCATGTGGGAGAAGCAAGTAGAATGCAATTCTTACCTGAACATTCATTGTACTCTTGTTGCAGAAAAGATTTAATTTTTAGGACTTTTTATGCTTTGCAATTAGCCTTCTTCTTCTTCATTGTTACCATAATTATTCTCGTAGAGCGTTTGAAAGAACACCATCATCCTCTGTCCTATTATGCATAGTTTTTCCAAAGCATCATAAGTTGTTTAACCGAGCTCTGGTCTTCTCCTGGTTCTTCCACCAAAACAGTTTGGTCTTCTTCATTGAATGGTTGTACAAGAGAGTAAATCATATGCTTTTTGATGCCACTTTTATTGAATATGATCATATTACCGAGAGTTGCAGATAATGAATGCATCAACAATTGTTAACCACAATCTTCCTAGGACGATAGGATATTCTTCTAAGCTTGCTTTTGGTTGGAGAACAATGAGTCGTGAGTACTCCAAGGAGTCTACTACTACAACCACATCCTCCAAAACTCCTTCATGATTAATTGTTGATCTGTCTACAAGCTCCAAGACTGTGACTATTGGTCTTAATCCTTCTAATTTCAAATCATCCATGATTTGTTTTGTCATTACACTTATTATCGCCCCAAAGTCAATCAATGTTTTTTTTATCACTGTCATCAGTTAATTGTGACATTTACTAAAGGGATTCTGGATCTATATACTTGGGCAAAATTGAGTTCCCAAGCATAATATCAACTAGTTTTCCAATGACATGTACAATAGATGGGTTTTTCCTCTTTGTCCCTGACATCTTAATGCATAGGTTCTTAACTAGTTTATTGTAGATGGGCACATCCTTAATAGCTTAGATCAATGGTATTTTGACATAAATGTCTTTGAGATGATTGACAAAGTCAAAATTGGATTCTGATTTGAGGTCAGTTTTCTTTCCTTGTAACCTTTCAAAAAATGGTGGTTCATTACCCTGCATTGTACCATTGATTGTGATATTTACTAAAGGGATGCCTGGATCTATATACTTGGGCATAACTGAGTTCGCAAGCATAATATTAGCTAGTTGTCCAATGACATGTACAGTAGATGGGTCTTTCCTCTTTGTGCCTGGCTTCTTAATGCATAGGTCATTAACTAGTTTATTGCAGATGAGCACATCCTTAATAGTTTGGATCGATGGTATTTTGACACAAATGTCTTTGAGATGATTGACAAAGTCAGAATCAGATTCTGATATGAGGTTAGTATTCTTTTCTTGTAACCTTTCAGGAAATGGTGGTTCATTACTCTGCATTTTATCCTTGCTGGAATTCTACGTAGGTTGTGGATCAACCTACAACATCTTTTTTCCTTGCTACGGGTCATCATGCAACAACTGTGTTTCTTCTGTAATTTTAGTAATGTTAGATCCATCTAGTGGAGGAAGTTCTTATTCCTAAGAGAAGATGGATATTGTTGATATCAACATAATAGGTAGGGTATTGAGCTGGTTCAGTGGAATAGGTTGGCTAAGCAACTTTATTGTTAGGATTAGGCGTTGGTTGAGCGGCGGTTGTGTAACTTTTGGTTGGGAGCCCGATTGAGGTTAGACATCGAGCTTGCATTTGTTTGATAAAAGGTTGTTGATAAGCTTGTTTGTAATTAGGAGGTGTGTTATTCCACTACTGTACCCTCCAGGGTTGTTGCCATGATTGGGGAGGTTGTTACCATTGTTGTTGTGGTTGGCCTTGGTATTGAGGTTGCCACTATTGTTGGTATTGGTTAGGATATGTGGCCCATCCTTGAGGGTTAGCCCAAGGTGGGGGCTGCATATATGAATTATTAGACTAATTTTTAAATGAATGCATAGGGCCTAGTGTCATACCTCATTGCCTCGGTGGCCAAGGTTTCCTTTGAAAAACATGGAAAATATTCCCATCTTCTGTCTCTAACATTTTGAAATTAGGTGAAGCCTCAATTTCTTGAGCAATGTTGGTCAATTCTCTACATCTATAGTCTAATTTCTTCATTTTACATGCATGACAGTACTCTGTGAGTGTTGCTTCTACATCTTCTTTCTTCTTTTTGCGTGTAGAGCATCCAAATGATTAGTCATGTCATTGATAATCTCTTGCTTCATGTTTTTGAACATGCTAATAATCTTTGACTTAGATATGTCCCCCATTGTTTTGGTAGATAATCCACCTCTTGATCTTACATTCCTTACTCTCTTCATAGTAGCTATGGAGTAGTTTTTATAGGCGCCATAGATGTCTTCAAAACTAGCCTTTGAAATATCTCCTGGTCCTATCAGATCCAGAGCATCCATGTCTTCATCACCGAGTCCCTTCAAAAAGAGTAATTTGAGGGAGTCAAGTGGTATGTTAGTGGTGTGCCTTGACTTATGAACGCAAAACAAGAACCTTTCCAAATAGTCTTCCAATGGTTCATCCTCCTTCTGTGCCATTCTATAGATCTCATCACCTCCTCTGCTTTGCTTGGTATGTAATAGTCTTGGTACTTATTGATGAACTTCTCCTTCATTTGTGCCCATGCGGTAACAACATTCCTTCTCAATCCCACGAACCACCTTAAGGATGCATCTTTAAGTTTCGCAGGAAATGATTTCAATTTATGTGCATTAGTAGTATAATCATAGCTCATGCACAAAACATCAAACTCAAAAAGAAAGGTGTCTGGATCTTCAGACATTGCTCCATGGAAATTTGGAAAGGATCTGGATAAATATTCTTCATACCAACAACTACATTATTGTTAGTGATGGGGAGCTTGAAGGTGGTAGCCCCATTTCGAGCATTCTAGCCTACTTCTTCTACCATCCCTAGCTTCTAAGGAGTAACTATACAATTGTCACTTGGGGATTGTCTTCAAAAAACAAACCGAGCACAAAGGTTTCTTCTTTAGAGTCTTCAGATGTAAATGAAGAGATTTTTGTTACTTGTGGATTAGGTAAAAATCTACCAAGGGCATCCCTTGGGTGGTGCATACATCAACTACTCAACTCTATCAACGAAAAATTAGCCGGGGGTTTAAATTTGAGTTAAATTCCTAAAAACCTGGATTGCTTCTAAGAAATGAAAAACCCTCATTAAAAACCTAATAACTTGGCAGTGTCCCCGTAATGACGCCAAAAATGGTGGTGCAAATTAACTTGTAACAATTAATATGTTGTTCACTAATCCACAGTCATTTATTCATCAGACCTAGGGACATAAACTTTCAACTCACAATGTTGTATACATAATTACATGTGCTTAAGAGGTATAAACTAAAAGATTGTTGTCACAACAATTGGAAATACAATGCTGGAAATAAACTATGTTGTAGATGAAAGTAGATGCTACAACTAAGTAATAAAATAGATAAAATCATAACACAAGGAATGAAATGCTGTAATTCTAATCTATGCATGCAAGGAACTAAAACAACAAACAAAAAAGAAAATGGTTTAACAAACCACAAGTGGGCCTTTCCTTGGGTGCTAACCCTTCTAAGGCTTGTGTCTACAAAAATGATAGAACTCAAATTTTATTCATCAACATGAAGATTCAAAATGAAACTTACAACAATTCCTTAACTATGGATCGATATCTACTACAATCTTGTCATTCTCTTTATATTCAACAGAGACATGAAGAGACTCATTCAAACTAACAATTACATTTTGATTAAGTACAAGATCATTACAAAGAAATCTGTAGATCCATATACATGCAATTAGAATTGAGAAAATGTGTTCTAATATGACAACACAACTAACTATTCATTATAACAATCAACTATCAAGTTGAATCAAGTAGTTCCACAGTTGTAGTTGCAGAGCATAATCAGTATTGGTCTGAGATTTTCTTCTTGTTGTCATAATTGCTTCTTTATTGATATGCACAAACTCGGTGAAGTATCCACATTGATCAAGCTTCCCAAAATCACGGTCTTTGTTTATGTGCATGCTCTCCTTTGGTCGGGTGCTTTATTGGGGATGAGATCCATTGTTGCATGTCGATTCTTTTGTAGATGAGTCCCTTTGCATTGTGACAGAGTTTCTTCGGTTGCATGTTAGTGGCAACATATAACAACTTCTTGCAAACAAGTATGACATTCATACAAAGCACTATTAATCATTTCATTGTATAAAAGAGATTAACATGCACATTCAAAATCCATAAAATAGAGTAACTTAGTAATAATTATATTAATTAATATAAATGTCATAAGTTTAAGTTCAAGTGGAAATGTTTGACAGGATAAACAATGTAAATGTATACAAAATATACAACAGATGAGACAATTAAAACAATAATTAAAGGGTCTCATCAGACCCAGAAATAAAATCTCATTTTATCTATTTTAAGGCAACCTAGTATCATGTGTGGACTCGGATAAAGTAGTCAAAAGTCAAAAATAGTTGGTAAAACTTGGAGACATGATGCATTTCAACACAAGAGTTATTTAACCGATTTGAAGAGTCTTATAATCTTAATTTCTATGTTAAAGATACTGATTTCCAAGACAAGGCATTAAAACCAAAATTCCTTCTTGTAGGAAATAATTCCACAACAAGCCATTGAGATAAGACATCATTACATTTTACATAATCAATTTACACAGAAGGAATTGAGATCATAAATTGCTACATTTAGGTTATTAATTTCCATGGAATGCATTGAGATTAGAAATTGCTACATTTAGGTCATAAATTTGCATGACAAGGAATTGAGATGAAAAATTGCTACATCCGAGAAAGTTTTGTATTACCAAAGAATTCATTGAGATTGGATGGTTAATTTTAAAATCTCATCTCAATTTATCCATAAAAATCATAACAATAAAATTGGAATTTAGATAAATCCAATTTGTAACCAAAAGCAAATTTAGTCAAAATCGCAAGTTTAGAATCAAATGAAAGTTTAGAAAAAGAGGATAAACATAACTTATATAAAAAGGGTTGATATTAGGCTTTGGTTGTTACCTCTTTGAGCGTTTTCTTTGAACTTGTCTTCTGACTTTTACTTTTCATTTCGATTGTGCCTTCCCAACTTTTCCTTAGCATCTCTATGTAAAAATATGCCATCTTCAACCCATTTACTTCAGAAAATCCCACAGAGCTACGCCTATGTGGGTCCACTAGAGTGTTTTTTTGAAGAAGACCTACTAACACTTAATGTTTTAGTAAGTTCCAGTGTTGGATTTTTTTTTTTTTCATACATGAAAAACTGTCCAAATGCACTAATTCATGAGGATGTTGTCGTAAATTATGCTTTGGCTCTAGACTGCACCAAGAGATGAAGCACAACTAGTTAGAGAAGAAGACAACAAGTGGTTGTTTGTTGAAGGGGCATTGTTATTTAATTTTGGATTGCCATTTGAGTTGTTCTTCGAATGTGACATTTCAAGCATTCTCATCCTGCTCCGACTTTTGGAAATAGATTATAATAAATGCTATTACATCATAATTTCCTCAAAAGTGGTGAAGGATGGAATAACAAGTTAATTTATAGGCCAATCAAATTGAAGATAAATAAAATTTTATCATTATTTTGTTAAAAATTGCATATGTTTATTAATACTTTTTAATGTGAGAACTATATATTTGTTTACGAAAATAATAATAGTCTCTGATTGGTTAAAAAGTAAAAATAACAACTGGTTAAACAAATGTAAAGCCTATAGTATAACCTGCCTTCGATAATATTAATAACATAGTCCATAAGTCATCAAGTTTGCATTATAGATATGTGGGTAGCTGTAGACACTAAATCACACACTTTGGGTATCTATCTAGTTCTTAGCACATACTATTATTCATATGATTCATAAATAAGAAAAATACTAATTGACCCATATCTTTGGCCTATCTCGCTTGCTTTCTATTTCCTTTTATGGTTTTACATTCCTACTTGCCCACCGAGTCTTTTCATACTTCATCATTTTTCATTCTGGACACTAGCGCTTGACCAAGACGCGTCAACATTAGGTGCCCCAGTCCCATCTAGGTGCCCCGACCTATTTGTACTTTGCTCACATCTTTTGGGTTCTTTCTATCCATTTGGGCATCTTATTTTTTTGGTATTCAACCTTTTCAGGGTTAATTACAAAATTTAAGCAAGGGAATCATATAAATATAAAGTTATGTGATCATAATAAAGGACCAAGCACTAAGCATTAGCTATCACCACCCAATGTTGCATCTAAAGGCATTATCAAGAGCATTCAAGCATCTATCTCGCATGCACACAAGGGCAAGGATTGCATTTTTCTGCATACACTTCATAGGAGGGAAAATTCATTCTTTCATGCACACATATATTTACATCTTTTACGTCTAGCTACTTGCTCGCTATTAAGTGCGACACACACAAGATCCACCTAGGGCACAATTTTGACACACACCACACATAGAACTACATTGGGTCTAATATGTAGTGCAACATTTTGTCATAAGTTCACTTTTTTGATAATTGATGACAATCCGATGTTGGGGTTAGACACACACCAGTGTTCTAAAATCTATACTCAAATTGAAGCATGCAAGTAATAAACACATAAATTAAACCAGAAGAGAAATACACAAGATAAAACTTTGTTCACCCAGTGTGGGCTACATCCACCAAGAAACAACCAATCTATTATTATTTGTTCATAGAGGATATACAATGAATATTTGTAATCTTCCGCACCTCTCACGGATGTATACTTTTTCCTCACAAGCTTCTCTCATCTCTCTCTAAGAAAATCTTCTTACAATAATCTCTATTCTTACCTTCTAACCTTATTTTCAAGCTTATTATCATATACAAACATTATGACAACTTATATGTACATTTACAACCCTCCTATCGCCTTTATAACCAAGGTTCAAATCTAATCTCGTGTCTAAAATAAAAACATCAACGCACAAGTAACTGATGTCGGTTACTCCTAGGTGATCAAGTCGGTTACCCGGTCGACGTCGATTCACTGTGTAAACTTGTAAGTTTGTAAAGCATGCTATTTATGAAGCCATTATCTCCACAAAGTAACAATCTCCCACTTGGAGATAAATTGTTGTATTGTACCTTACAACTCCATCGTTAGATTTTCCTTGGCCTATTTCTTCCTCTTCAAGTCTCATGTTTGAAGACCAACAAAAGTGGAGTGAAGATCTAACTTTTCCTTTGCAAATGAATTTGTTAACATATCTACAGGGTTTTCATTTGTATGAATTTTCTTCGATTTAATTTGCTCATCCTCCAATACCTCTTGTATGAAGTGATATCTCAACTGAATGTGTTTCCTTCTAGAATGAAATTCTAAGTTCTTTTCTAGATGAATCACACTTTGACTATCACTCTACAATCTACAATCCTATTGCTTCTTTCCCAACTCTTCCATGAATCGACTCATCTATATCATCTCTTTGTTAGCCTCCGTAGTGTAACATATTCAACCTCTATAGTAGACAAGGACATAACCTTCAGTAATCTCAAAATCCAAATTAATTGGCGTGCCACCTACTATGAATACATATCTAGTGGTGTTTCTTTTACTATCCAAATATCTGACCATATCTGAATCAACATAGCCGCATAAAGAAGTATCTGACCCTCCATATTATAAATGCATGTTGAATATCCCTCTCAAATATATAAGTATCCATTTGACTGCTTTCCAAAGCTTTTTCCTTAGATTGACCATAAATCTACTCTCAACTCCCACTTCATGCAGGCAATGTCTAGTTTGGTACAATCCATTGCATTCATAATACTTCTAACTGCTGAAGCATATGGAATTCATGCCATGTACTCGTCCTCCTCATGTGATGTAGGCCATTGATATTTTCTTAATTTAAAGTGTCCAAGCATAGGTGTAGTTACAGGTTTTGAACTCTGCATTTTAAACCTTTCCAACATCTTATTGATAAAATATTCCTGAGACAAATACAATTTCTTGTTCTTATTATATCTATGAATTTGCATGCCAAAAATTTTCTTTGTAGCTCCTAAATCCTTTATTGCAAATATATGAGCTAAGTTTTTTTTAAGCTCAACAATGTCCTGCATACTAGATCCTACAATAAACATATCATCTACATACAATAGAAAAATAATATAGCTTCCATTTTCAAGCTTCTTGAAAGAAACACAATGATCAAATTCACATCTTATATAACCATGCTCATGCATAAAACTGTCAAACCTCATATAACATTGCCTTGAAACTTGTTTGAGGCCATACAAGATCTTTTTCAACCTACACACAAGTTTCTCCTTACCCTTGACTTCATACCTAAGTGACTGATGCATATATATCTCTTCCTCTAAATCCCCATGAAGAAAATTTGTCTTAACATCAAGTTTCTCTAAGTGCAAATATTCTACTGCAACTAAACTCAAATCAATATGTATGGAAGTCATTTTTACTTTAGGAGAAAAAATCTCATCAAAATGAATACCTATTTTTTGTGCAAACCCTTTTACCACAACCCTTTCCTTGTATCTTTTATATCCTCCCTATTCTTCCTTGATCCTGTAAACCCATTTGTTCTACAATGTTATCTTACTTGCCGACAACTCAACCAAATCCTATGTCTGATTCTATTCTAAGGAGTCCATCTCCTCATCGATGCCATACTCCCACTTCTTGTGGGTATCCTCCTGCATTGCTTCTTCAAAACTTTCGGGCTCGCCACTATTAGTCAATAATAGATAAAATAAACGAGTAAATATTTCTGGAGGTCTACTTACTCGTTATGACCTTCTCGCAGAAATATGGGGTGCTAGAGGCTCATTTTGTACATCATGTACATTCGTATCGATCTCGATAGTGGTATCGACGTCAATTATCGTAGCCGATGTCGATCCAAGCGATCGACGCCGGTCTCGCTCTTCTACGACAACATTTTGGTACATGCCGATGTCGGGTCCTGCTGCTTCGACACGTTCTTCAGAATGCACACCGGCTGTAGGTGTCAATTTTAAATTTGAGAATGCATTTTCTTCCACAAACTCTTCCAATAGTTCATCCTTGGGTATCAAAATTTTATCCCTATACATTCTCTTTTCATTCTACTAAATATCACAACTCGTAACAATCTTAGCATCATCTAAATCCCAAAAACAAAATATGAAATCACCGTAACCATAGCCAATAAAAGTGCATCTCTTGGATTTAACACCCAAATTCCTATTTTCTTTATTAACATGCACAAAATATTCTGAACCAAATACTTTAAGAAAATAAAGATCTACCTCTTTTTCAGTCCAAGTTTCTTCTAGTATTCCACCATCTAGTGCACTTGAAGGCCCATAATTGATTAAATATATTGCCTTATATATTGCTTCTGCCCAAAATTGTAAGGGTAATCCAACGTGTATTCTCATGCTTCTTGCACGTTCCATGATAGTCATGTTCTTTCTTTCAGCCACATCATTCTCTTGTGGTGTTCTAGGAACCATTCTTTATCTACGTATTCTATTCACTAACAATAATCATTAAAAGCCTTGTTGCAGTACTCACCACCATTGTTAGATCTAAAGAATTTTAACTTTAAATTGGATTAATTTTACACAAGGGCTTTCCATATTTTAAAAGTCTCAAAAACATCAAATTTACGCTTTATACAATAAACCCATACCTTTCTTGTGGCATCATCAATGAATGTCATATAGTATTTAGATCCTCGATGAGAAGCTACTTGGGTTTGTCCCCACACATGTGAGTGCACAAACTCCAAAGTTTTCTCCTTCTTTGTTGCCCCAACTTTAAAAAATCTGACTTTCTTTTACTTTCCAAATATGCAATGCTCACCGAAATCAAGATCTACATTTTTCAAATTTGATAACTTACCCTTTGCCTTTAATATATGTATTCCCTTTTTACTCATATAGCCTTGCTGATTATGCCACATGCTTGAATTTGCATCTCGATGTAGATAAAACAAAAAATGAATTAGTAATACAGGTAGAAAAATATAGTGTTCCTACCTTCTTGGCTATTGCCACAACAAGAGCTTCCTTGGTAACTTTCCAAGAGTCGACTGTGAATGTAACCATACAACCAGTTTCACTTAGTTATCCTACAGAAATTAGATTTCTCTTAAGGCTTGACACATGACTCACATCTTTCAATATCTATGTATTTCTATTATGAAATTTTAGATGAACTTCCCCTTTACCAGTAATATTGCATGGTTCATCATTTCCTAAATAAACATGCCCAAAATTACTCTAGACATAATTTCTGAAATAACCCTTATTAGGGGTAGAATCGAAAGAAGCTCTTGAATCTAAAACATAATATTCTATTTTATTATCTAAGGAGAGAATAAAGACATCTTGCATTACCTCAGTTGCAACATTTACCTCTTTACCTTTATTTGGTAGATTCTTTTTATCTTCCTTGAACCAACAATCCTTCTTTGCATGTCCTTTCTTTCCACATTTCCAACAACTTATTCCTTTACATCGATTTGGATCTACCCATATTTGACTTTGATTTCTCATTATTCTTGCTCTTGGATATATCATTTTGCCTTCCCCTACTTTCTACATTCAAAACATTTTTAGATGACGACTCTCATGTACTTTTACTGCGTATTTCTTCATTCATGTTTATATTAGCCACATCATCAAACTTCAAAATATTAGTAGCAGATGTTGTATTACTAACAACCATTACCATGTTATCCCAACTATCCGACAAATATCATAAGAATAAAAGTGCTTTCACTTTATCATCAAATAAAATATTAATTGATTTACAATGGAACATAAATCATTCAAATGGTTTGATACAGATCCTCCTTACATTTTTGAATTAAATAATTTCTTCATCAAATAAATTTTATTTGAAGAACTTAGTTTTCATATAAATTAGCTAAAGATTTCATCAACTCTACCGTAGTTGCTGCTAAAGCTACATATATTGTCATACTCAATCTTATAGATCCCAAAGCCTTTCAGTCAATAATCTTCCATTCTTCATCAATCATCTTTGTAGGATTTGCATTCACATCCAACGGTAAATATAAATCTTTCTGATAAAGATAATCTTCCACGTGCATCTTGCGTAATTGATAATTACGATCATCAAATTCCTCTACTTTTTATTTGCTATCTTCTGCCATTTTTGTGTTCCCACTCAATCAAATATAACTATCAACACACAAAACCCTCAAACAAAAAATACCCGATACCGATTGTTGGGGTTAGACACAAACTAATGTTGTACAAATCTATATTCTAATTGAAGCATGCAAGTAATAAACACAGAAATTAAACCAGAAGAGAAATACACAAGATATAAAGTCGTTCACCCAATGTGGGCTACGTCCACCAAGAAATAACCAATCTATTATTTTTTGTTCATAGAGAATATACAATGAAGATTTGCAATCTTCCACACCTCTCATGGATGTACAGTAATTTTTCCTCACAAGCTTCTCTTAGCTCTCTCCAAAAAATCTTCTTACAATAATCTCTATTCTTACCTTCTAACCCTAGTTTTCTAGCTTATAAGCATATACAAACATTAGGGAAACTTAGCTATGCATTTACAACCCTCTGATCACCTTTATAACCAAGGGTTGGATCTAATACCGCGTCTAAAATAAAAACATTAATGCACAGGTAACCGATGTTGATTTCTCCCGGTGATTAACGCCGCTTACCCAACCGATGATTCTTATATGTACACCTATAAGTTTGTAAAGCATCCTATTTGGGAAGCCATTTAGCTTCACAACTCAACATCTGAGCCCCCATTTGCATTATTTTATTTTTGGGATGTGATGTGCTTTTGAGGTTTTGTAGGTGTGTCTTTCTTATTACAGTGTTTCGAATAACAACAATGATGTGTAGCAATATATACAAAGCGATCAAAAGCAACAAGTAATGAACATCTTGCGACTTGCGAAACGAGATCTGCAGCTTCCGAGAGCAAGAACATGCACTTAGAACAAGTTTCTGCATTTTCGGCACCCTTGACCCTCCATAAGCGCCCTAGTCCTAGAGTTTCTAACAATCCTAATTTTTTTAGCTTTGGTGCAACACTTTCCCCCTTTTGTTCATCACTTCAAAGATAGTCCATTTTTTTCAAATTAACTAAGTATTTTATTGTCTTCATTCGCAACTAGGGTTTCAAATATAAATTACTTATTTGCTTGGGTGAAATCTGTATTTCATCGCATATTTATCAACACTATTACATAATTAGTATTAGGCATCTATTTATGACAATATTTACTTAATCATTTGGTGAACTTGCGTTCGTATACTCTTGGATCCCTCCATTTGTTCTTTCATGGCTCCTAAAGCTCCTCAAGTCCCCTTGTATTAATTACTTCGATGTAGCCATATTGCCAAGAGGCTCTCTGAAAATTTGTATGCACTATCTATCTCCCTCTTGATATGCGACCTTCACAAATTAGTCCCATATTTGATCGTCTATCTAATGACTCCCTTGGTCCTAATTCTAATCAATCTATTTGCAAGTCAATTCAAGCTTTGCATTCTTTATTTCAAGATAAAATTCAAGATATGGAATCAACGATTATATCTCTTAAATCTGAAATCCAACATCTTAAGGATGCTTCTCAGGATCATGTTAGTTCTTCTTCTCATCCTCATTCTATGTCTTCTACATGTGCTCATATCATTGAACCTCAATTCTTACCATTACCAACACCTCTCAAGTTCGATCGCAATACTAAGCAACATGACATTCTTACTACACTCCTTAATCATCAATTAATTAGCTTGTCATCTACTCATTTCTATCCTCCTTATTGGCTTGTCAAATATCAAGGTCTCTCATTTTGTACTTATCATCGAATCAACAAACATAATGACAATTATTGCTATACTTTACAATGAAAAATCAAACATCTTGAGCATTAAGTCAAGTTTTATCTCATTCATTCTGCAAAGCATTTTCTTACATGGCCCTCTCCACTTGTTACATCTCAATGGGTCCCTTAATCTAATTCGCCTATGTATAATAAGCATTATGTCATCACTTCTAATCATTCTTCTCACTCAAGAACAACCTATCCAATACACTCAAACTAATCAACCACCTCTCAAAATCAATATAACACCTCCTCTCCAGCTTTTCTACCACATCACCAAGTCAAACTATGAAACCACATTTCAAAATCAGTCTAGCTTCTTCTCCTATCAAGTTTTTTGCAGTGTCATCAATCCCACATAAGCTCTAACCAATCACTTTTTTCAAAGCAATTACTCTTACTGATGTCCAGGACACATTTCAAACACCGCCACCATCGCATGGTTCTAATGTTGCTTCTACCTATCATTGTGTTGTATGTCTCTCTCTCTCTCTTATCATGATACAGATAACTTCTCCCATAATGGCATGGTATCTATCACGTCACCACATAGATCTCCATTATTAACACTCTTGGGGGGCATCACACTTATTCCCTTCTTGCATTATCAATTGTTTCTATCATACTTAATGGTTCAAGCTTCATGATTCATCTTTTTAAGAACTTTCAAACCTTTTGATACATGCATTGTATCGTCATTACCCGATGCCACATTCTTGCGCTTTGCTTCACACTCGACTGTTGAGGGCATACTATACACATGAACCTCACACACTACAAAATTCACACATCACACATTCATCACATCTCTTTCTCACAGCCTCTATTACACATCATACACACTACACATTTCACACTCAATGCACATTCATGACATATATTTCTTACATATGATTTTACACGTTGCGCTCATTACCCTATGACACACTCTAGTTTCATGGTTCATACTCAAATGTTGAGGGTTTCAATCTAAAATGAACCTCACCACACTCACTCGCTCACTCACTCACACACTCTCTACGCTCTATGTTTTCACGATCACATATTTCTAGTGAACAATTCAAACCATTTCCCGATGACACACTCTTGTTCTATCGTTCATTCTTTATTGCTGAGGGAAAGTTATAAATTAACCTCATCACATGCATACTCATCCACATCCACTAGGGGACATACGGATCCTATCACACTCACCCTACATTCCATTTCATGTCATCCACATCATATTGAATATATTGGTCACATTACTCATTCTTACTTATGCTTACATGTACACTTTTTACACATGCTAGAAAAATACTTTGTATGTCATTATATTTATACACATGCGCATTCACTTGTTTTCTAGTTGTGATCGCAGGATTTACAAAAAAATTTACACACAACATGGATGGTTGGCATAGTACTTCATACCAGTCCCACAACGGCTCATGGGGTATCCACTTTCATATATCACAGGTGTTATTGTTTCATTTTTTCATAGCACATTACTATATCATATTATTCACACTTTGACATACTTTATATCTTTCTAACATGCTAACGGGTGCTTCATGTCCAACATTTGTCTTCCATGTTTATTTGCTTCCATGGTTGTTTGTTATTATTTTCTTTCCATTGCTTGTCATTGTCTACCATTGATTGCGCGATTTGCCCTTTTTATTGTGTGCACACTGTCTACTTTTGGCTATATCGACCTTGTGTGTCTTGTGATATTGTGAGTGATGTCCCATGTTTTCCACCCAATTTTCACTTTGTATATATTGCCTTCTTGCATATTGTTTTCTTGCGTGTTACTTACACATTGTCTTCTTGTTTGTTAGCTTACATTTTATCTTTTACATGTGTATTTGTCTTATTTACATTGACATTTGTTTCTATCCACTTTGTTTGTGTGTGCCTTAGTTTCTAATAAGCGTCCTCCCTCCCTCCACAGGGCATCGCTTTAAGTTTAGGGATCGGTCCTTCTTTGGGCCGATACTCCTCATCGACATCGCATGCACCCCAAATAAGGGAGGCATCTATCGTGTGAATCACCAACCATTCGAGTCTACAATCATAGTTCACTACGCTTTAGCACATAGTTAACACAGTACCAACACAACACAACACAAGCCACCAAATTTTGAGTTGGGTGTTCAACACAACACACAGATCACCAATGCCTAAACCTAGACAAGAGCACTTGCACCCATGAAACTTTATGGATGCCTATGACCAGAAGCGCTTACACATCATTTTTCAGTTCAACATAGTTCTCGTAGTTAACACAACTTTTACGAGATAAACAATCCTTTAGCACTTGACATGTATGCAATAAAATTTCTTTTTTACTTTCGCATTGGATCATAATTGTTCGAAATGGATAGGATTTATAAACACCATCTGCGCAGTGATGTTCACATTGCAAGAAGTTAAAGGTTAAAGGATGACACCAAAATTTCCTCGCTACACTTCTTCCATTCTTGGCATGAAATCGCCAAAAACTCACATTCAATACAACTCGACGTGAGTTTGCCCAAAAAATCATTCTTCTACATCATCTTCATGATCCTTTTTACATCCTTTTACTCATCATGGATCGTGTACACATTTTGATCATATACACGTATTTGACTACTTGTTCATTCTTCTCTTTTACATGTCTGTTCTTATGGGAAGTGGTAGTCATAATAATCACACATCATCACAACGTCAAACAACATCAACAACAGGTACAATCGCAACATCTACACATACGCTCTCGCCCTAGGGTCATCACTCATTTTTCACTTCCTTTTCTCTTGCTTTCACACTTCACATTTTTATCACTCCACGCTTTTCCTTATCTCTTGGCACACTTTTCGTCATCGATCTACATGGTTATCAGGTTCGCATATCTTATCTACTTTATGATATTGAGCATTCACACAACAACATAAAGTGGGGGGAAATGTAGACATTAAATCACACACTTTGGGTATCTATTTATTCATAATCACATACACTATTCATATGATTTTTAAGTAAGAAAAGTACTAAACGACCCATATCTTTGGCCTCTTTACTTTCTTTTTGTTTCCTCTTTTGGTCTTAAAATCCTACTTACCCATTTTGTCTTTTCATACTCAGGCATTTTTCATCTTGGACACCAGCACCCAGCCAGGATGCCAACACTAGATTCCCCCATTCTCGTCTCGAGCACCCCGACCTCTTTGTACTTTTCTCACATATTTTGGGTCCCTTTTTGCTCGTTTGGGCATCTTATATTTTTGATACTCGACCTTTTTGGGTTAATTATGAAATTTAAGCAAGAGAATCATGTAAATATAAATTTATGTGACCATAGTAAAGGATCAAACACTAAGCATTAGCTATCACCACCTAAGGTTGCATCCAAAGGCATTATCAAGAGCATTCAAGCATCCATCTAACATCCACACAAGGGTAAGGGTTTGCATTTTCTACATACACTTAGTAGGAGGGGAAGTTCATTATTTCATGCCCACATTTATTCATATATTTTACATCTAGCTACTTGTTTGCTATCAAGTGGGACATGCAAAAAAGCCACATAGGGCATGATTTTGACACACCACACATAGAACTACATTAGGTTTCAGATGTAGTGCAAAAGTCGGCCATAAGCTCACTTGTTTGACATCCGAGGACAATCTAACCCCTTATTTGCATTATTTTCTTTTTGAGATTTGATGCACTTTTGGGGTTTTGCAGAGGCTTCTTTCTTATTGCAGGTTTTAGGTGAATAAAAATGAAGTGCAACAACATACGAGATGATCAAAGACAACGAACAACGAACATCTTGTGACCCTATGAAATTGAGTTTCGTAGCTTCTGAGAAGTCACAGGAACCCAGATCAGGTCTCTTGCTCCCTAGGCACCCCTGACCCTCCATAGGTGCCTTGGTTCTGGCATTTTTGACACCCCTACAATTTTTTTATCTTGGGTGTGACACTTCCCCCTTATGTTCATCAGTTTGTCACTTCGGAATAGTCCCGATTTAATTATGAATCAACTAAGCATTTTATTCTGTTTATTTACAACTAGGGTTTTAAATTTAAATTTCTTATTTTTTTGGGTCAAATCTGTACTTCATTGCATATTTATTAGTGTTGCTACATAATTAGTATTATGCATCTATTTATTACAATATTTTCTTAATTAGTAGAAATTGGGGTCAATTTCATTCTCAATAAAGCATGTATTCCCCAATAATTATCTATATCCAAATCTTTGTATAAAACTTCATTCAATGCCCTTTGTGGATATTTAATTAGATGAAAAATTATTGGCTCTCTATAATTTTTTAATTTCTCTCCTTCAAGAGGAATAATTTTATAATACATATCCATTTGAATGTTTCCTCTAATTGAGGCAACCCACTTTCTTGATAATAACATTCTTAACTTAGGAGGACAATTCACTATTACCATATCCATAGTTAAAAATTTGCTAGGGTAAGCTACAAGTTGAGAAAAAATTCCCCATAAACACCCTACCATAGGCACTTGTGTTGAACACATAATATAAAACCTTCCATAGGTAGTTGAGATTTTGATTCATAATTCATTCACTATAACTAGTGGCATTATGTTGTAAAAAGCCCCTGAGTTAATCATGCAATTATGTAACCATCCATTCACAAGTAAACTAGTGCAAAATGGATCAACCTCTAGCCGAATCTCCACCAACAATGTACTTAAGTAGATCTCAGGAATCTCTTCTAGTTATTCACTAATATCATTGGCTTCAATATCCATAGTTAAAAATTTGCTTTGCCTATGGAGGGTCGGGGGTGGGGGAATTGAAATTTGGGCGTCAAGGAATACAAATGCTTTATTTTAATGCTCAAGGATGCATAAAAACTAAGTTAAGGGAATATAATTTCATAATTAGCTAATGATCCAAACCATATCATAAGTGTTATATTTAGACATTGGTGTGTTTGGTGGAAAAGTGGTAGCATTGATGTCAAGGATGTAAGAAACAAGGGTTTATGCCATGGAATAACCCAAATGATAAGGTGGAGAAGTATTATTTTTAGACGGTCTTATAGTCTCATATTCCACCCTTTGTTTCCTATTCTTAGCTTTATTTTTGGAGCATGAAGGCTCCTTAATCACACTAGTAAGAAGAGGAGACTCACCATGCAACTTATGTACAAAATTTCTTTGTTTAGCAATATGAGGTGGAATGATATTTTTCTTTGAAATAAAACCATTCTTAATATTATCTTATCCCTTACTGTCATTATTCTCATGTGAAGCCTTTTTATGATCCTCTTCTGTGCTTGAATATTTTTGATTACTCAAGTTATAACTACTTTTAACTTGAGCTTTTGTAACATTTGTTAAAGCAATGATGTCTTCTTCAGATGGTCTTCCACCATTGTATTTCTTTATCATCTAATATATTAAGTACTCAAAATCATATATTGGAAACTCTTAAATGTGAGACACATTAATTGAATCTTCATCAAAATCCAACATGTAAATAAATTCTAAACTTTCCAAGTCACTATTAACATGGACAAAATAAACAATAATTGAAGAAAACACACAAGAAGCATGGGCCAAGAAGCATTCATGACACCATGTTAATTCTTTTAACTTATTTATTTCATTAGTATTGACAATAAGGGGATTGGGTCTCTTTCTATTATTGAGGAATTCTCTATCTATGAAAATGATTCTTCCCCTTCACAAAAATTATATCATATGTAGACTCTCTTTCATAATTATGTGTCTTGTAATTTAAATAATGATTGTTTTAAACAAAAGGAAAGTTGTTTTCACTTCTAGACACTCTATAAGACATTTCCTTCAAATATCATATCATCTTGTCTAATGTTTCATCTACACTCAAGGAATTTCTTGGAGAAAATTTCTTTGTTGGTGGGAGGAGCTTCATATCAGCTTTGTTGGATGGCTTACAAGTCACTCTAATGTTATTTTCAATGATGATTGACATAATATAATATTGTATTAAATTTATGGATCCCTTATCCCTAAGATAAAAATCAAATTTTCTACCAATCATTCTTTGTGTATCCACTTTCCTCTTGATTTGATGATCCCTAAGGAACTCCTATTTCATGTCGACGATCCTCCCATCTTTATCCCAATTTATATTGGGCACACTATGGATAAGAGAGACCTTATAGAATAAGGTTTGTAACTCGTGTCTCTTCTCTTGACTTCATGTTGGCGAAATAATTTGTTGCAAGTGAAAATTAGTGATTTTCACAAATGCTCCAAGACTACGTCCCTCCTCTTGAAATGGAGAGGCTCCCATTTATTAAATGCAGGGAAAAGTAAAATTTGTTATGACCATTAGGTCGAGGATCACATAGGAAAACTCTAGTAAACTCCGTGGAAAATTGCTTGTAAAAAATGCAAGGGAGGAATTTTCTTGGAGAGGGTGAAGGGGAGATAAAAATATAGAGGGTTAAAGTAGTGAATAGGCGCCAGCAAACCTCATAGACATTAACCAAAGTAGTTCCACATCTAATAGGAAAAAATATCAATATTAACAAATCAAAGACATAGTTTAATTAATTTATTCCTCAAAGATACAAAGCTATTTCTTGGTTATTCAAGATTACAATGCTTTCAAAGTTGAAAGTAGGAAATAGAAGAACATAGACACAAAAATAGAAGAAATAAATTCTTTCTTGGAGTAAGAGAACAATCGCTATCCACCCCTTGGAATGGAGAAGCTATCCCAATTTATAGCTTTATAATGATGCCTCTTCATCTCCCCCATGGTGACTTTTCATCTCCCCCATGGTGACTTTTCATCTCCCCACCATGTGTAACCTTTCATATTCCTTTAGGAATGAAATTTGGCCCTTTTCTCATTTATGAAAAAGGAAGTTTTACAATGCAAATTAAAAGGTCACTTAAGTGAATAAGATGAAAAAGACAAAAAGTAATTCTAAATGAAAAGTTAGAATGTAGAGATAGGAGGAAGAGAGAGAATAAGAGAGAAGTGAAAATCAAGATGAGGAAACTTTTGATCGTGAGGAGCCTGCTTTTGACAGACATTGCAGAAATGCTCCAAGAATAAATTTCTTGTCTTCAACCTCTTTAATGTACCAAGACTTGATCAGTGTAACTTCCTTTTATGGTAGGATGAGAACATACTCCAAAGCATTGATCAAGTGATGGAACACCACCATGAGATCCGCAATGTGTGAACTTGAGATAACTACCTACATAACCCAATCATGATGATCTCCTTATGGGATCACTAGGATGAATTGAACCATCCAATCTCTTGCATCCCAACATGCCTTATATAATTCACCTCGAGACTAAGTTTTGGGAGTTTGCAGGGCTTCCTTTCCTACTTGATCTATGAAAAAAATATTAAACCTTATAAAGATGACCCTTCCAACTCTTAAAATACAACCTGAGAAACTCTTATCCTCTACATTTGCATGGTGTTCACTTAGCATCCTTATTTTTTGGTCTTTTAGATCCATATTTGTAACCTCATTTTCACCCATATTAGGATACTTGGTGTTTGAAGTCGAATTGGCTTTGAACTCGAGTAGTTAAACTCCATGGTGATGATGGCTAATAATATGAATGAATATGGAGACTTTGACTACAATCCCAACACTTACTATTTTTAGTAGGTCCTATTCTAGGATGCATATTTTTAGTAAGTCTCTCAACTTGTCACTTTTTAGTGTTTTTCACTTAAAAGGAGTGATGGTGACATTAAAAGTTTTTGTTTATGAAACTAACCTTATTTAGACTAAGAGGACCTCGTATAACTTACTATTGTTAGAAGGTGGACCTCTGGTTGTGAAAACTAAACAAAACTAGTCTCAAGAGTTTAGGTTTTTTCTCATAATCATTTACTCTAATTTTAGAGGTTTTCAATCGTTAAAAATCCGTAGATCTTAAAAGGTAGGTACAATGGATGAAATTTTAATTTGACTCATTGCATAAAGGTGGTTTTTGAGAAGAGGCTGCAATTAAAATCTCATGGAAATTAGATAAGGGGTTTTGAGATATGGTCAACTTTCCATTTTTGGGTATGAAGGTGTGTAAAAAAATTTCAACATCATAACAACATGGAGGTGAGCTTAAGAGGGAAAAAAATCAATTTGAAATACTGGTTAAGTGTTTTATTTAACTATTTCTCCCTCTCAAGCACTTTAACTCATGTTTAACCCAAACATGCCAGATAAGGGTTAGTCGAGGGTGGATGTGGAGTTGCAACCTAAAAAATAGGTGAAAAATGAGGTAAGGTGATAAGAGGGGCATCAAAGTGCACTTTGCACCATATCGATAAGTGGTAGCATGTGGTTTCATGTGAGGAAGACCAAAGGGTTGAAAACAAGCTCTCAAGGGTCAAACCGGGTTTCAGCGTGTGACCAAAGACCAACTCCATAAGGGGCACATTTTTGTGTCCCTAATATCCCCTTAGATATTGAGACAAGTAAAAATGTACAAATGAGGGTGAAAAGGAGCCATGGGTCAAACCATCATGAGGAGGGGCTAGATTTTGATCAAAACACTTGTTTCTACTTTCCTAACACTCCAAGTTACAAGTTTTGTGTGATGAAACATAACCTTCATAGGGGAGCACACTTTACTATCCTTGTTGTCCCTCGCACCAAGGGACAAGGGAAACACATCATTTAAAAATGTGTTGAGGATCTAGTCTTCATAAGGAGGGACCAAATTTCAAGTTACACATGTAAAGTGAGCATATGAGACAAGTTATAAGGTTTTAAGTGATGAAACATAATTCAACAAGGGGAAAATTTTAGTGTCTCCACTTTCCACTTACACAAAGAGAAAAAGGGAAAGAAACAAATGAGGGTGAAAAGTGTGCTCAAGCTTGAAAATGTGTAGATGTCATCATGGCAACATGTAATTAGAACATGGAGAGTGTTTTTTTGCCCCAGGGAGTAAGATATGGAGTTCGGAGGTCAAACCTTATATGATTTTGACTCTAAAACTCATATTGAGATTATTCCAACCATTTCAAAGTGCCAATTTTACATGTGATTTAAATTTTAGGTCCAGTCACTCTTTTCTCTCAAAGGAGAAGTTGTAGTGACTTGTCTTCCATGTGGATAATTCCAAGAGCTTTTCATTTCCTATTTGTTTAGCTTCCAACTCTTCCGAGAACTCCTGTAAATTTTAGGACAAGTCCACTTTCTTTGTTAAAGCTACATTTCTTGCTCCCAAAATGACCCTGTTTTACTTGAATGATACTACCTTGGATCTCTTCAATACTCCTCTACAAAATCCTAGATTATTTGAGCCCTTGTAATTATCCTTCTGAGTGTATTCCTTTTCTACAAAATGGATAAAAATAACCCTTTTTATGCACCCAGGAACACATACTCAACCTTGGATCTCAACAAATTCATGAGTCAAACTAGGTAAACTTATTTGCACATGAAACACACTTGAAAACCATGTTAGCATCTCCTTCTAATCCAGATTGAGGGTGACACAATTGATAATATGGTCAAGAAGGGTTTATAATGACCAAGAGAGGAAGTTTTCAAGTGGGGGCTTGGTTGTCATGATCATTTAAAATTTTTGATGTCGACATTTATTTTGATAACACTTCATAAAGATAATAAATTACTCTATAGAAAATCTAAAATCCATTTATATCACATATTAGGGCTACGATCATAGACAAATGCACCCTATGGGTTGTATTTGACTCCATATCAATGGGCCTCCTCATATTGTTCATTTCAAAGTCATGATTTTATTATTCCTCGTGTGTTATAATATCCTCTTAGGATGGTTGTGGACTCATGACACGTGTATGGTCTATTGGCCATCAGTGTCCATAGTGTTGTCATTGATGTTAAAGGTCATTGCTAACAAAGGGAGTCAAGAGTGTTAAGGAGTCTTCATGAGGTGTAATTCATAGTTTAGCATGCAAGTTGATTCGTAGTGTCCAATCATGGTGTCTTGTCATGATGTCTTAGAGCATGGTCATAGTATGAGTCCTTTAAACGTGGTATAAGGATGGTATGAGGTCAAACATGGTTAGTATTATATGGAAAAGGTTTCCAAGTGTCTGTAAGGTTTCATCATGGTTAGTTCATGAAGAGTCATGGTTGCGCCAAGATATTCTAGACCTATTCCTGACCAAGTGCATCGTGTATGACATGGTGGAATGCAAAATAGAGTAGGGAAATATTGTTCATGTATGATAATAGTGTTGTGACACTAAAATATGAAGTGTGGAAGGCATCTCAGTCAATATTTAGTGGTTTAGTGCATGCATGAGGTCCATTGAAGTAATTTTCTTGAGAACAAAACAAGATTGCATAGTTAAGTCAATGTGGTGAGATAGTTTTAGATACATTTGAGAAATTATTAGACTTGAGAGATTTATAGGAGGTTTCTATGGTGTTTTAGGTCAAATTTCAGTCCACATGATGAGTATTTTGATGGATATTAAGTATTTACAAAAAATGGGTTTCCAAAGGTGAAAATTTGAGGAAAAAGTTGACTTTCTCGATGTTCGTTTTGGACTATATGATTTTCTTGGGGACATGAACTCTTTGGCATAGTTAACTAGGTTAGTAATGAATATTTTCCAAGTGGAATGAAGGATTTTGATCATGAGATTTTTATGAACAATCGTTAAGAGGCTAAACTACTTTTTAAGCCTCATGAAAATCTAACTTTGAAGCGACTTGGGATATATTGAGCATAGTGATTCAAAATTGATAATTTTGGAAAAAGTGATGATTGGAGGTTGTAGAGGACTCCTCCAAATCTCTCCAAGTGTGATTTAGAGATTTTGACAGTATGCGGGCCCTACTCAAAAGGTAATTTTTTTGGAAAGTTTCAGTTTGTACAAAAGTTTCCCATTGAACCTATTGACTAAATTACCATTTATTTAATCATGGGAGTTGTACTACATGTCCATGATGGTTTTAGATCATGGTTGTTCCTTTAGAATGTAAAGTGTGCCCTATTTATGAGGACCGATTTTTAGGTAGTTTTGGTGTAGTTTTGAGCATGCTAGGAAAAGAGTAGTTTTGGAGATGCTATAGGTGGAGTTATTACTTGGTTTGAATTTTTCATTATCCCAAATGATTGAATCTTAGATATTTGCAATGATATATCAAACTTGAGTTCTTGCTAAAGTATGAGCAAGTTATGACATGTTCTTTGAAGATCAATTTTGAGAGTTCTTAGTTGAGCATGGTCTGAAGTGGCTTCATGAGTCTTGTTAATTATTCTGATTTGTTTCATGTTTTATGGAGGTTTCTGAGTGATTAGACAACATGTCTAAGTGTTTTCCATGCCTCAATGGAGTTGGTATTGGTATTTTCATTCCTTCTATGGCGAGTTGCTTATTTTGGGGTTTCAGGACTTGTTGTGTCCTAATGGAGCTTTTTGTGGGTCTTAGTGATAGTGGCGACCTACATGGACCTTTTTGTGATATTTTTATGATGCTCCTTTGATTTGGAAATTAATTTTTCACTATGAAGGCCGACCCAGATGATTTGGGGAAAAGAAACATGTATAAAAGTAAATTAGAAGGCTCATTGTGACTAGTTGATCTAGTGGGAGAAAAGTACAACCTAGGAGGCTTATTGAGGATTTTGATGAAGGTCTTTGTGACCTTGTTGAGAGGTAAATGAGTGTATAATGTTGTTCCAAAGAGATATAATTTGATGGTGAGCTAGGGCATGTATGAAATTAGCTTGAAGAAGAGGAAGATTTTGAGTAAAGAAGAAGGTGTGTTTGAGAGGGGTTTTGAGTGCATGGAGCTGAATTAGTGATCACCATCAGTTGTTGGAGCAACAAATCGAGGCATTCTTCATCTTTAGGTGGTTGAGTTGGTGCTTGGTTATCTTAAGCGCTTAGTACCCTACTAAACTTGGGGTTGGTGCCTCACTACAAAAATCTTGTGTGATGTGTAATATTCACATGAGTCCTTTGTTATGAGTAATATTAGAAGAGGTTTCAATGGGTTTTATTCCCTTGAGGTTTTTCCACTTATATCTGGTGTCTTGTGTTCTCTCTATTGTTTCGTGCACTTGTAAAATTTTGAGACACACCTAATAAGCTTGCATGGTTTATTGATGTTGAATGAAGGTTTAAATGATGAATGAAAAATTAAGTAAAAATTTTGTAGGACTCATTCACCGCCCCCCCTCTCCATCCATTGTGCTTCTAACAATTGGTATGAGAGTTAGGTGCTTGTGAAGCAAGTTTGACCACTTGAAGGAGATACTCTTGAAGAACATGTTGTTTGATAAAAATGGAAGAAGAGATTTTTCCATATCGAGGTTCTATATTCAATGGAACTAATTATGCCCTATGGAGATTCGGGATGAAGACAAATATGAGTTCTATTAGATATGAGATTGATGTTGGATACTCTCATTCATCAAACCCCATGGAAGAAATTGTCAAAAATATCATTTTTTGTGCATTGGAAGAATGTGTAACATGTTTGTAGAGTGTGAATCAGCCAGAGAATTATGGGATAAGTTAGAATACTTGTAATAAGATGTTAGCATCCATTTTAGTGTTAGTAAAGCTGATGATGGAAGCTATGCAAAAGGAATGGATTAGGCGAGATGAAGATGTTTCAAATAAGGAGAAGGAAATTGTCTCTTATGAAGGTGAACTTGTTAATTCTCTAGATGACCTACAACCCAAAAGGAAGGAGCTTGAAGTAAAGGAAAAGGTATGTGATTAGTTAGAAATTCATATTAAGATACTACTAGTCTCAAGATTAAGGAGGATGAGTGCATCAACTTTAACAAGGCTATGGAATTTGTAATGGCATACCTAGAACTATCTTCTAATAAGTCAAGACCTATGAAAAAAATTGAGGGAAGTTCTAATAAAATTGATGATTTGCTAAGCAATAAAAGATACTCAAGTGAAAAATCTAGTTTGGGATTAAAGGATAAAGGAAAGAAGGATGGGCCAAGTCAAGAATCTATTGAAGCCATTAGGATGTTAGAAATCATAAAAATGTTATTAAACAACCCAATGCAAGGAAAATCTTAGGTAAGTTCAATGGTGTGTTATTCATGCCATATATTTGATCATAGAGCTAAGGACTATAAAAGGACAACCAAGAATGCATTTTTGTGGAGCAATGGTAGGGTTGATCATTCATATCACCAAGAGATACTATTTGTTATAACTTCCATAAGAGGGGTCATATTGCCAAGTTTTTTCATCAAGAGTCTCCTAGACCAAGTTGAGGAATGAAAGTAAGTTTGAGGTAGTGTGTTACAACTGTAATCTTGTTGGTCATATAGCTAAACATTTATATCATTGACCATCTAGGAAAAGGATGGAGCTCTTAAAGGAAAAAAATTCTATTATTTTATTCAAATGTAAAAATGTTGGCCACAATGCAAGGTATTGTAGGATGAAGATGATCAACTACAAGAGGAAGAAAGATATCAAGAGTGATCCTATAAATATATGTAAATATAGATAAAGGAGAATCGTGTACATCCATGACAAACAAAGAGGTTATCCATGTAAACAAGGTCAAATAAAGTGAATATAAAAGTATAAAATTTGATGTGTGAAAGTATGACATGAAGACAAAAGGTGTAAAGGAGATAATAAAGCTAGTCAAAGAAGATGAAAAACTCAAATCAGGACAATCATTAAGACAAGAAGGTATGTTTGCTTTGATTGAAGAAAAACTAGAAGAGAATCATATATGCTTATCAAAGTTTTTTAGTCAAAAGAGACAACCAAGAAGGATTTAAAGATAAACCAGACAAGTAAAGCAACGAAGGAAGAGAAATTAGTCAAAGTGGATCTCAAGCCAATAGATCCTACAAAGAGAAAAAGGGTTATAAAGATTGACAATAATGTGGATAGGAGGAAAATCAAGATTTGGTAATATCCTGAGTTCTGGTTAATCTAGTGCCCTAAGATGCATTGGGGAATCCATTAGGCCCCATGGAGTCATTCTTCATACTATGAGAATAAATAAAGGTGCATTATCTTGTTGAAGGTCGGTTTTTACCAAGGAAAGGTATTGTTTTCCCTTGTGTTATTAATTAGGTGTCTTAATATTGTGTTAGGAGTTTTGACTTGATAAGGTATGCTTGAGTCATGTTTATCCAAGGTGTGAAAGGTTTGATTTTTGGAGTCTTGAGATGTTTGGTTCGTTCAATAAGAAGTTTGGGTTCATGCTAAAAGATTAGTTTCAAAGTTTGTTATGTCTTAAGGTTTAATCCAAGATTTGTGGAAAGTGATAAGGGTGTGAACCATCCCATGGGGAATAAGGTATTTTATCAAGGATTTTATAAGGTGCATTGAAGTTATAAGTTTATACAAGGTCTTTTAAAGGAGTGGGTGTCTTGTAAAAGGTATGCGTGTCCACTTAAAGGATATCTAAGGTTGATACATCAAAGGTATGGTTTTTTGATGCGAATATTGTCCATAGAAGTTGTAAGAATTAAAGGTTAATAGGATTGATCCTGGTCTTTGTTAGTGGTGCTTGAAGTTGATATTCCATCAAGATTTTGTGCTAGAAGGTCTTAGTACATTCGAATATACTAAGTTAAGACAAATATATGCTAAGCTATGAGAAAAGTTATAAAGCAAGTACATGATTGACATGTGTGTCAAAAGAGTAGATGGTTGATCGAAAAGAGGTTGAAGAATTACAGTAATCTTGTGTGAAGGTTTTCAATCATAAGATCAATGCATAAAGTAGTGTTGCTTTCAAGGTCTATGAGTTCATATTAAGAAGATGTTAAAAAGTTGTAAAACATGTTTATCAGGATCTTGAAGGTACAAAGTGGTTAGTGTGTGCCCTTAGGAGTCATAATCATGAAGGAAGGTTTACAGGTTGGTGAATGTGCATCATTAAGGTATGTTATCAACATTATTGCCTTGCATTTTGACCATTCATGAGAAGCTCTATGTGATTCATAAAGTCACAAGCATGCTCGGGAAGAAAGTAAATGGTCATAAAAAGTCTATCACTCATTTTTGCTAATTGATTTGACTCACTTTGAACTTGTGAATGAGAATCAAATTATGAAGGTCTAGAACAATGTATTAGAAGATTGTCCAAACATATAGAATGTATCTTCCTAGAAGTACTTGTGTTGCTCCAAAATGGAAAGTCAAAGGCCTATATCATCTCATGGTAACATGACTTTGTCATGTTTGTACAAGCAAGAAGTTCTCGATTAGCTATGAGAAAGAAAAATAAAGTCATGTCATTTGTTCATTCATGAAGATGCTTGTGTTTATCTTGGATATGTGTCTCATAATAGTCAAGGAGGTATGTATGATTGTCTCTATTTCTTTGTGGATTAAGTAAATACTAGTAGGATGATCTTAGGGGGAGAAGAGTGAAGATAATACTAAGTATGAAGGAGTCAAGTAATAAAGGACAATCATAATAATGCAAGAAAGAGTATACTTGTGTAGAAGTATGAAATATGAGTCATAGGAAGGTGAGAAATGTTTCTAATAATAATTTGTTAAAGACATGATGGTATGGAAAAGTTTCGGATCTCACATCAATATCAAAGAAGTGAAGGAGTTAAAGGTTGACACCTATGAATGTTGCTCCGTTTTGTGTAGTGTTATTATACACCAAAAATATGTCTACATGAGTGAAGACTTGGTCAGACCATAAAGTATGTGAGTTTTGTTGAAACAATAGTATGCTTTACAAAGCTATGGAATGTTTCTTTTGGGATGGATACAATGTGCTTTAGGTATCTTATTTGAAGCCCAAAAGGTGTAATGTTGTCTTCAAATGTTCTTGAAAGCATGACAAGTATTGAAAGGGCTTAGATTAGGTCCATGGACCCCATTCATGTCTCAGTAATAAAAATTTGGATTTGGGAGGCAAGTCCCATGATTATTAGATATGTTGAAGATGAATAAAAAGGCTCATGTTTATGAACCAATGATGGTTATCCTCATCTAGTATCATGAGTATTATTCCGTGGAGAGACTAGTTTTCAAATATGTTCAATCCTCGCAAGTAGTTGACCCAAGCAAGTAAGCAAGATGTTGAGCAAGATTTGATGAAAATATGAAATCTCAAAGTGTGCCAATGAAGAGATATTGATTGATTATGGGTCTACTATAAGTGAGGTGGCTTGACATTAAAGGAGTGAAAGCATATCAATATCTTGAAGAATCCAAAGAGGTCACATGGTGACAAAACTAATTTGATGAGCATAAAAGAAGGTCCCGGATTATCAGAAGAATAAAATATGCATTGAAGAGATATTGTCATGAATGATTGAGGTACAATATTCTCTTATGAACTGATATGAAGTGCAAAATCATTGTATGAAAAATTCAGAGACAAGAAGAGTTGACAATGATCCTTAAACACATTACCTAAATTGTTCATTTTTCATGAGCCTCAAAGGTTATAAGACTCGTATGAAGATGATAAATAATTTTCAAGAGGAGCTTCTATATGCCCAAAAACTGTGAAGAAAACAAAGTGAGTACTCAAAATTTTCTTCAAATTTGTGATATTTGAAATAACTCATCTTCATGACCATTACTTAAGGAATGAACAATTTTATTTTCCTTATCGCTTAGATAATGATGATATCTTGTAAAGAGGAGCTATTGTAAGGAAATTAATTGGATAAATAAGAATATCAACAACAAGATAACACCAAGGAACACACTATTGCAGATAAATGATTATAATATGCAAGTGTAATAGCTTAGCCACTTTGAGGGGGAAACCTCCAAACCATACAATAAGACTCAAATGCTCAAATGATGATCAAATACTACCTACTAACCCCTACTTATACTATTCCTTTGTTATGGCCATCCCCAAGGCCGACCCACCCATGATAATTTAACATATATGAAAGAGATACATAATGATAAAAAGTTATATGATAGCACCAAGTCGGCCATATACATTAAATGTAAGATATATGATTAAGGGAGTAGCATGCCCTTCCCCTTCAAAGAAACATTGTCCCCAATATTCATAAACTTCAGTGCACTACTCTAGGAACGTCATATCCTCCCATGTTGAATCTTCATCGTCCATATTCTTCCACTTTATCAGTACTCAAGAATAACCAGTAATTATTAATCTTTTAGTGTGTGTTTGAAGGATGCATTCAAGTTCCAAGATGACTCTCCCCTCATCATCAAGCTCAGGTAACACTGTTTGGGCTAATACCCTCTATCTAATTACTTTCTTCAGGAAAGAAACATGAAAGACTGGATGTATTATGGTTGTCAGTAAAGTTATAATTTGTATGCTACAAAGATCTATTCTTCTCGCAATACTTAATAGGGCCATAATACTTAGGTGAAAGTATTTATCCTTTTGTTGTTGTTTTAAAACATTGACTTATATGGTTGTAAAAGCATGAAAACCCAATCACCGATTTAAAAAAATCCGTGCGATGTTGATCGCCCTCTTTGCTTCATGCGGTTTTGTGTCATGGCCAAGTTCTCCTTGAGACTAGAGAGTACCTCTTGTTGATGTTGAATCTATTCTTCTAATGCTCTTACCCGTGGTTGTCCTCTCAACAATGATGTGATGGATGGTGGATGATACCCATATAATGCAAAAAAGGAGACATTTTGGATGAAGTATGGAAGGAAGTGTTATACCACCATTCTGCAAGTGGTAGCCATTGGACCCATCTCACTTGTTTATTTGAGGTGAAGCAACGAAGATATCCCTCCAAACACTTATTTACAAGTTATTTTAGACCATCAAACTAGGGATGATAAGAAGATATACGAGCTAACTAAGTACCCAAACATGAGAATAAATCAGTCTAAGAATTACTAGTAAATATAGGGTCCCGATCACTTACTATAATATTCGGTGTCCCATGTAGCTTTTGAACTAGTGTCCATGAAGGTTGTTTCTACTGTGCTTACAAAAAATGGGTATGATAAGGCACAAAAATGAGAATATTTGGTGAGTCTATCCACCACAACCATGATGACATTTTTTCCTTCAAATTTAGGCAATCCTGTGATGAAGTCCATGGAAACCTCTTCCCACCACTGGTTAGGAATAGATAAAGGTTGTAGAATACCTGGGGACTGAATTTTTTCACCCTTATTTTGTTGACAAACCATACATTCTACCACAAATTTTTGGACATCCCCTTTGCAGCCCTTCTCAAAATAAATCGTGTTTGATTCAATGATAAGTCTTCAAGAATCCAGAGTGCCCTCCTACTGGAGAAGCGTGAAGCTCAAATAAAACCCTATTTTTAAGAGTGGATTTCTTACATAGGTATAATCTATCTTTATACCATAAAGCATCCCCTTTTAATACAAATTTTTCAGACATGCTAGGATCATTATGGAGATTATGAATGAGGTATTATGTAGTTGGGTCATTTCTCCATTCAGACCCTACCTTTTCTACACAAGCTTCTTATAAGATGAATATTACACATAACAATGTCGCAGTTGATTCATCTTTCCTAGACAGAGCATCCACAACTACATACTCCTTCCCTTTCTTGTAGATAATCTCAAAATCATCTCAACATATTTGAGACCCATTTTTGCTATTCTTCATATGATAAATGTTGCTCCAAGAAGTATTTTAGGCTATCATGATTTGTCTTCACTTTAAAGTTTCTTCCTATGAGATATGGTCTCCATTTATTTACTTGCATGAAGTATTTCCTTCTCATAAGTTGGCTTTGAAAAATTATTACCTTTGAATTGACGGCTCAAAAAGGAAATAGGACAGCCTTCTTCCATGAGAAATTACCCCATACCACCACGATGCATCACATTCAACAATGAATGTTTTGGAAAAATTTGGAGTATCCAAGACTGGAGTGGTGCACATGGCCTCCTTTAACTTCTCAAATGCTTTGGTAACATCCTCATTCTAATGGAAAGAGTCCTTTAATAAAGTTGTGAGAGGTGCTACTATACTTCCATAATGCCTTACGAATCTACGATAATAACCTGTAAGCCCTAAAAATCCTCATAGATTCTTTAGGGTTTTGGAACCTTCCACTCCATCATGGCTTTTATCTTATTAGGATCCACTTTAACACCTTCATGAGAGACAATGTGACCCAAATATTCAACCTCCTTGACTCCAAAATAACACTTAAAGGGATTTGCATAAAGTTGATGTTGCTCAAGGGTTTCCAAAACCTTATTTACATGATACAAGTGTTCCTCTCATGCTTTTCTATAGATTAATATATCATTAAAGAACACTAAAATAAACTTCCGCAGAATGGCTTAAAAATAGAATTCATCAAACATTGAAATTTAGAAGGTGCATTTTTGAGTCCAAAAGGCATTACCAAGAATTCATAATGGGCTTCATGTGTCTGCGAAAGGCGGTTTATGAACATCCTCATCCCGATTCTGGTTTTTGGTATCCCGAACGAAGATCAAGATTTGCGAAGTAAACAAAACCATGAAACTCATCAAAAAAATCATCAATTATAGGAATAGGAAACTTATCTTTGATTATGTACTTATTAAGTTCCCTATAATTGGGACACATATGCCACATGTCATCTTTCTTACGCACCATCACTACTGGAGAAGAATAAACACTTTGACTATGACAGATGATTCCTACTTCCAACATCTCTTGTACAATCTTATCGATCTCACTCTTTTACACATATGGTTACCTATAAGGTCTTATGTTAGGTGGTTGTCTCCCATGTATTAACCGAATAACATCTAAACACAACAAAGTGTGCATCCAACACCGCTTTTATATCTGATGGTATAATTTCCTTAGATTGATGTGCCTCCAATGAAAATATTTGTGAGACAAATCGCTCTATATCTTTTTTTGCATATGATGAGAGCTCACTATTTATGGAGACTTTGTTCTTAAGCCTCTTAGCTCAAAAGTCCTTCCTTCATACTGAAAACGCATGAAAATTTCTTGGAAGTTCATCTTAGTGGTTCCCAAGGTGGTAAGCCATTGAACTCCTAAGACAATGTCTGCTCCTCCCATAGAAATGGCATACATGGGGCTATTTAGTATATAATCTCCCATGGTAAGCTTAATGTTATGATATTTTTCAAACAAGTAGCAATACCTCCATCAACAATCATTACTTGACATTCATGAGCTGGATAAATAAAATAGTTTAGGCACACTACTAACTTATGATTGATGAAGTTGTGAGTACTTCTTGAGTCAATCAACATTATGACCCTCTTTTTTTAAGAATCCAACCACCTTGAGGGTTTGATGGTGGTAATTCCTGAAATTGCATGACATGAGATTGTTGGATGGGGATCTTTTGATTCCTCCTTTGACTCGACCATGAACTCTGACTCGACATCTTCATCCTTCTCTTCATCTTCACTAGGCCTATCAATGTAGAACAACTTCTTTTCAAATGATTTATGTCCTGTCTATATTTACCGTCAGATTTAAAACACAACGCTTTTCCCCTCTTTTCTTTAATTTGTTGAGGTGTCAATCTAACTGGCCGCGGGAGTGCTGGAGGCAAGGTGTTGTGATCTCTGATATTAGTGAAATTTTGTCTCCTGCTTGAAATAATTTTTTCCTTTTCACATTGTGCCATAATCATAAAATCTGAAACCTTGTGAGGATTAAACATATGCACCTCATGCTCAATGTGATCCTTAAAACCCCCAAGAAATAGGTCATTCAGATTCTCTTCAGTAATATTTTCCACCCGCAAAGAAAGGTTTTGGAATTGATGAATGTAATCCTTAACGGATCATGTCTATCTTAACTTTGCTAATTGGCTGAAGTAATTTTCGACACACTAGAACTATATTGTAATTGAAACTCTTTGGTGAGAACTATTCATGTAATATTGAGACCACTCTTTTGCCTTTGAGACCATACTAGAGGCAGAATTGGTCAGGTTCGAGATACAAAGATGCCATGGTCACCTTTTGTCCTGATGGAATCTGATGTAGATCAAAGAAATTATCCATCTGGTTAATCCAATTGAGTGGATCCTTTCCATCAAACTTACGCATCTCCACTTTCAAAACATGTTATAGGCCTGCAAAGTGTTTGTATTTGGATTGGGCATGCTCAAAGATCTACCCTGGCTCATTTGTCTATTATTTTGACCTAAAGATCCACCTTGGTTGATAGAAGTATGATTACCCATTATATGTGTACTGAATTTCTACATGAAATCCTCCAATCGTTGTCCAATCCTTTCCACATCTTCTTTGCTGGCCACCCTAGACTCAAGGTCTCACAGGTCAAACTCAAGTTGGCTTACCTTATGGTCCATCGCGGTAAACCCTAACCTTGAAGAATCTATAGTTACCTCTTCTGACTCCAACTCCTCAAATATCATCTCATCTTTTTATAGTGTTTTACCTGGAGTGATGGGATTATTTTTTCCTCTTGTGGAAGGCCCTGTCATGATGCCCCACAATAGTAGGATTTAGGGATCACAGTCAAATTTTAGGGTTTGATATTTTGATAAGAGTTACATAAAATATAAAAAAACTTAAAGAACAAACTCCAACTAATTTTTTATCCACTTTTGAAAATGTAAAGAACTTGAAAAAATTCCACAATTTACAACCTAAGGAATGATTTTATGAAAAAACCTAAATTTACAATAACTTTTGCAAAATAAATAAAAAAATATGAAATTTTCAGGGAACCTTACTTGGAATGCTTCTCAACTCGGTAAAAAAATCTCCAATTTTTTTCTCTAGTTTGTAAGATATAGTGGGAACAAAAAATTAGGATTTTTACCTTAATTTCGCCCAGATAATAGCTTTAATACCACTTGTAAGGAAATTAATTGGATATATAAGAATATCAACAAAAAGATAACACCAGGAACATAATATTTCAAATAAATGATCATAATATGTAAGTGTAATATCTTTGCCACTTCAGGGGGAAATCTCCAAACCATACAATAAGACTCAAATGCTGAAATGATGATCAACTACTACCTACTAATCCTTATTTATACTATTCCTATCTTATGGCCATTCAAGGTCGACCCACCCATGCTAATATAACATATACGAAAGATATACATAATGATAAAAAGTTATGATAACCACAAGTCGACTATATACATCAAATTTAAGATATATGATTAAGGGCTTAACAACTATAAGATGATATTTCATGTGTTTGGTATTCTTCTATTGTGTTTAAAAACTTGGCGAATATGGTATGAAGAGATGTTTTAGGACTCTTGGTCCTAAAATGTGCAAAGGTGGTGTTTAGAGGCAATACTTTTGGTTTTAGCATGATACAAACCTAGGAGATGATGAACAATAGGTGTGAAGAATAATTTGGTGAATATACTCTCAGGATGAGGTATGTGCATGCTTATATCAAGTCCATGGATCTCATTTGTTGTTGAAGTGAAGGAAAGAAAGTATAATCCAAGGAGGAGCTAATGAAGCAAGTAAGTTTTTCATTTATATTTTTGTCATTGTGTCTTATCATTTTCCTTTCATGTTAAGTTGTCACGATCCTTTGTCATAGATTTCAAAGGGGAAAGTATGCTAAGAAACATGAAAGAGGGAGACTTGTAGTGTTTGGTCTTGTGGTTGTCATCAATGAAAAAGGGGAAGATTTTTAGCCATTGTGTCTATAGTGTTGTCGGTATTTCAAATGTATTTTTTGGAAAACGGAGTCAAGAGTGTTTAGGAGTATTCATGAGGTGTAAATCATAGTTTAACATGAAGGTTGATTGGTAGTATCCAATCATGGTGTCTTGTCATGATGTCTTCACGCATTGGCTAGTGTGCATGGTCATAATATGAGTCCTCCTAAGGTTTTATAAGGATGATATGAGGTCAAACATGGTTAGTATGATGTGGCAAAGGTTTCCAAGTGTCAGTAAGGTGTCATCATGGTCAAGACATGAAGAGTCGTGGTTGAGTCAAGTCATTCTAGGCATATTCCTAGACCTAGTGCATGTTGTATGGCAGGGTGGCATGTGTAATGGAGTAGGGAAGTATTGTTCATACATGATAGTAGTGTTATGACACTATATATGAAGTGTGGAAGGCATCCCATGTTAGTATTGAGTGGTTTAATGCATGTATGAGGTCCATTAAAGCAAGTATCTTGAGAACATGACATTATTACATAGGTAAGTCGTGTTGGTGAGAGAGTTTAAGATGCATTTGAGAAAGGATGAGACTTGGGATAGTAAAAGGAGGTTGTTATGGTGCTTCAGGTAAAATTTTAGGTCCAGTGATTAGTAGTTTACAAGATATTGAGTGTTTACCAAAATTGGTTTTCCAAAGATGATAATTTGAGGAAAAAGTTGAATTTTTCATGCTCGTTGTGGACTATATGATTTTCACATGGGAATGAGCTCTTTGACATAGTTAATTAGGTCAATAATTAATATTTTACAAGTGGAATGAAGGAGTATGACTGTCAGGTTTTTATGGACAATCGTTAAGAAGCTAAATTGCTTTTTAACCCTCGTGAAATGTTAGCTTTGGAGAGACTTGGGAGATACTGAGAATAATGAACCAAAATTTATTGTTTTGGAAAAAAATATGATTGGAGGTATTATAAGACTCCTCCATCTCTCTCCAGGTGTGATTTAAAGATTTTGACAGTATGTGGGCGCCACTTAAAAAGGCAAGTTTCTGAAAATTTTCAGTTTGTGAAAAAGTTTCCCAATGCGCCTATTGTATAAATTACCCTTTATTAAATCATGAGATTTGTAATACATGTTCATTATGGTTTCATATCATGCTTGTGCCTTTAGTTTGCAATGTGTGTGCTATTTATGAAAACTGGTTTTAGGCAGTCTAGGAAAAGAGTAGTTTTGGAGATGCTACAGGTGGAATTATGTATTGATTTGAATTTTTTCATGATCTTGAATCAAGGATATTTCCAATGATATACCACCATTGAGTTATTTCTAAGGTATGAGCAAGTTATGATCTTTTCTGTGAAGGTCAATTTTTAGGGTGTTTGGTTGAGCGTGGTCTCAAGTGGGTTTATGAGGATTCTTGATTATTCTGAGTTGTTTCATGTTTGTTAGAGGTTTATGAGTGCTTTGAAAACATGTCTAAGTGTTTTCTATGCCTTGGTGGAGTTGGTATTGGTCTTGTTCATTTCTTCTATGCCGAGTTGTCTGTTTTGGTGTTTTAGGACTTGTGTCTCAATAGACCTTTTGGTGGGTCTCTTAGTGATAGTGGTAACCTACATGGACCTTTTTGTGATATTTTTGTGATGCTCCTATGATGTGGAAATTATTTTTTCACTATGAAGGCTAAGGATTTTGTCCTGGAGAATTTTCATAGAGTTCATTAAGAGTAAGCTCATCGTCATCTGAAGCTTCTTCACCTTTGGATTGATCACTTATCTCTTCTCCCATCTCTTCTTCCTTCACTCTCTACATTCTAATTTTTTGATGGGAATGTTTTTTTGATATTTCATCTTATTCACTTAAGTGACATTTTAATTTTGCATTGTAATTTTTTTTTCATAAATAAGAAAAGAACTTATTTTTATTCCTATAGGAATATGAAAGGTCATAAGTGGTAGGAATATGAAAAGTCACTTGGGGGATGAAGAGACATTTTTTAGGCTATATATTGGGATGGCTTCTCCATTCCAAAGGGTTATATTTTGTTCTCCTACTACTACAAGAAAGAATATATTTTCTTCTATCTCCTTGTCTATGTTCTTCTACTTCCTACTTTCCAACTATGCAAGCTTTGTAATCTTGGACAACCAAGAAAGAACTTTGTGTCTTTGAGGAATAAATCAATAGAAATTTGTGTCTTTGATTTTTTAATATTTGATCCAGAGGATCCTTACTGAGAAACATCGATCTACAATCTTCCCAAATTCTATTGCAATCAGTTTCATTAAGTAGAGTAGGTTGAGAGCTTTTTGACAATATTATGAACATTGAAAAACATAGGTCATATGCGAGAAGTTATTATACGCTGAAATTTTGGTTATCCGGAAAAATATAGGATTATGTGCATGTTTGTGATCACTTGAAAAATGCACATTCACCATGTGGACAAATCAAACAATAATAACTCGGAATGTGGTATGGAAGAAAAATGTATTTTGTGCCTCCAGGTGTTCGGTACTCATTATCGATGGGTGGGCCTGTTATTTGATGGATGGAGGCCCTTAGCTAGGGTCGACACACTCTTTTTACAAATGGGTGCCTTTGTCTCCATTTCATTATATCCAAACTTCGTATTTAAGTGCCTTTGTTATTCACCACATTGTGGATGTGGTACTAAGTTCATGTATTATAAATCATGATATGTACATTTTCCATGCAACCAAGTTATCATGCAGTTCCAACTCGAGTCGCCAAGTCACCAACAACTCGACCACCAGTTCATCTGTCTAACCTGCCTCACCGTGCTCAACTCCCAAGCTACCTCACCCATCCGCCAACTTCCTCAACCACCCACCGAATCCATGCTTAGCTTTTCAAGCTATACCTATGTCCCACCGACACCTCCTCACCAACCCATCTACCCAACTTAGAAAAATATCTATTGACCTTACTATGTGGCCTTAACCAAAAGTAGCTCTAAAACCAACACTACATATTGTTCGCGAATATAAACATAAAGGCCACGCCCGCCCGACCAATGTGAGATTTAATACTAACTTATATAATAAGGCATCGATGGAGGTTAGGGGGGTTCGACCCTTTAACCTCTTGGACTCTAAAAATATAGACCATCGTTGAGCCACAAGGGGTCAAAATTTATATAACCAGAGGAGTTTCCATATGTAGAAGTGAATTTTGAGGATTGTTTAGGCTTAGAGGCTTATTATGAGAGTTGGAGAAAATTTCCAAAGGAGACCAAGGTTTATTTTTGTAGATAGAATATTGTGATAGGTTGAGGAAGATCTGAATTTCCTTGTACACCAATTTGTAAGTGTTTGAAGGTTATTTTAATAGATCGGTCTCATTATTATGAACCCGGAGATGTAGGCTTCATGTCGAAATATGTTATCAATGGATTGTGTCATTGTTCTGTGCATTTCTTTCTGGTTTTTCTAATTTCCACAATCAAATCACGGATCTTAATTAATTATTAAATTATGAAAAAACATAATTTTTAAATTCTATCTAAAAATGATATTCAAAGCAATTCTTATGATGTGTGTGTTTGTAATTGCTTTTGATTATGGATCACTTGGTATCAAATCTGGTCTATAACCAGTTTAATAGTCACTTTGGATTGCAAGTTTTTGGTGTATGTTGACAAGGTCACGCTCGAGAAGAAGAATTAATAGGATTTGATCCATAAATAGGATTGAGATGGTCACGAAGTGAAGATATGGTAGAGGATAAAGAAGAAGATTTATACAATCCTTCATGCAAATGAAAGAGATGGTGGAGGAATTGTATCAAGATCGGAGAAGAAAGATGGAGAAGGAAGTCAGGAAAGGTAATAAACCTGAAAAATTAGAGTCTTCTTCTTCATCTAAATCTGGTCTCCCAAAAGTGGTAAATGAAATTATGATTTTCTTCCTTCATTAAAACGGGATATTAAGTTTGAATTGTGAATGTATAATGGAGAGCTTAATGCATAAAAGCTGGATAACTGGATTAAGCACATTGAAGTATATTACAAGGTTTAAATTTTTTTGATGATGAAGAAAAAATTAATTTGTCTCTTTGAATGTGTGTCACAACAATCATCTGGTGGAAGAGTCAGCTTCAAGAGATTGATGATAAAAAATGTAAACATCTCTTCTTGGAATGAATTTGTTTTTGATTTAAGAAAACAATTTTATCCTTTGGGTTATATGCAAAAAACCATGATGGATTGGTAAATTTTAATGGAAAGTAAGGGATAGAGTGTTCAAAATTATACACATGAATTTAGAAAAATGGCTCTCATTTTGGGTATTTCTCTCCATACACAAGAAACACTACTAAAATATATTGGTGGGTTACATATCTATTTGAGACATATGATTCTCGTGCTTAATCCTACTAACCTTGATGAAGTGTGTGTGAAAACCACATGTTTGGAAGCAAGAAGAAAAATGACCAAAAAGTTATCTTTGAAAAACAAGAACAAACAATCTAACAACAAAGAGAAAAGTTCGAAAGAACAAGATAAATGAAAGGGTAAGGAAAAGAACAATTTTATTGTTAAGAAAAAAGATGATAAGCCATTTTTTAATCATTATAAAAAGAATCATGATGAATTAAGTGTTGGAAGTTACATTCAAAACTTAAGCCTAAGTGGCTTAGAACAATAAGAAAGGGAAAGAAATGAAGAGAAATGTTGTGGTGTAACAGGATATTGGATCCGATTCCGGTGGTGAAACTAAGACCATGACCATGGGTTTGCATGGTTGTAATTCTTCCTATTCTTCTATAACTAGTTCATTTAATGTGTAATGCCCCATTCATCATTGCTCTGTTATTCGGTGACGACCGTGCTTCTAAGGGTTGAACACCATTGTGTTTCCTTTGAAACGTTGGTGTCTTCGTCTTGTTGAGCTTGCCTGCTTGCGTCGGTGTTGAGGGTTTTGGTTGTTGGCCCCGCAACATCCCTCGCGATTTATCCTATTAAAGGAAGACCTATCGATCACTCTCGTGCTTGACCCCTCAATTAAATTATTTTTAGTTTTGTTGCTATCGTGTTAGGTCCTAAACGTTTTTTTTTTCAAACCTGTTTAGGTGTCACGGCATTTTAAAACATAATAATAATGAATAGTAAAGGAATGGGTATCAATTATATTCCTATGTGTATGTAGATGATAAAATTTCATTTTTGAATTAATTAAGCCTTTTTAGGCCATGCGCATGACTTATTGCGAGTTATTGTTTAGTTGAGGTGTCTCATCCACCAACTGGTAAATTTCTATCATCAATTTATCCTCTTACTTGGCGCGGAGACATGGTTTTCTTTGCAGAGATAAATAAAAGATGTTTTGTTCACGTAAATGTATTATGTATATTGTCGGATAAATAGGCTGACCAATAGGATTGCACATTTTCAATTACTAAGAATTATTATTAACTAAAATATGTGAGTTTTGTCGGTTCCTGGACTTTGCAGCTGTTTACTGCCATCAAGTTTGTCGACCTAACGGAATTTTTAAAATGAATTTGTGATTAATTAAATTTATTTCATTTTGTGGATATGTAATAATGCTTTGCTTGGCGTGGAGGAATTTCTGGCCCTTGTCCTTCCCTATTGTTCTTTCTTTCTGATCAGGCCTAACTTGTTTGGTGGAGAAAGTGTAAATTTACTTTTGGGCCGCCTAATGGTTTCTTTGTCAGCTTTAACTCAATCATGATTTGACCTTTTTGCTGGAATGAGATGCCTCTTCCCTCCTGGCCGCACTTTTGTTGGGATGTGTGTGATCTTTCTACTCAGATTTGTTCTTTTTCCCTTGTTGCGTGGCCATCTCCAAATGGCTCTACATCTGCTGGCCGCACTTATCTGCATTTAATAACTTTGTCTTGTAACCTTCCATGTCCTTGTTGCCTTCCTGCAACTTTCTGCTCTGGCGGCGTGAGGTTTTCTTGGGGTGGTCTGCGTGTGGAGTGGTGGAAAGCGTTAGAAAAGTTTGTCTTCTCTTGTTGCACGCTTGTTCCTTTTTCCTTTGTTCTTTTCACCTTCTCTTGGCCACATTGAGACCTGCTCATGCTAGAACTGGGGGGGACGTATGGAAAATGCGGTGGGAGGAGTTCTGAGTGCGCCAAACTCTTGAAACACCTTCCTGCTGGCCGCGTGGAGAGCTCTGGGTCATTTCTAATGCTGGCATCTTCCTTTTCTTCGAACAAATTAAGTTATTTTTGGGAAGTCACAACAAAGAAGTCAACAAGGTTATTTTAGCAAAGGGAATTGTCAAAGTAGCACGCAGACTTCTCCAGCTTGGCCAATCTGCTGCCAGAAATATCTATGCAAAACTTTTTCAAAGCGACTTCTTTCATAGTCTTATGAAATTTTGACCAGCGGTCCGGTTCTTGTAATGATACTGGGGAAAGAGGATGTTGTTTCTCAATGGTGTGCATTGATTGGCCCCGCAAATGCAAGGACAACAAAGATTTCACACCCTCAAAGCATTAGAGCATTATGCGGGTTAGATTTTAAAATAAAAATAAAAATAAAATTGCACCCATGGTTCTGATTCATGCGAATCAGCTACTAGGGAGATTTCCTTTTTTCTTTGGTGATGATAAATCAAATTGTAAGAAGAGGAGTCCAGGGGAGTTCAAGATTTAGAGGAATGTTGGCACCTTGCATGCTATGGACGAAGATTCAGTTAGAGGGTTGCTGTCGCTGGATCTTGGGGAATTTGGGTGCCTCATCGACGCTGGAGGAGAAGGAAAGATATTTCTACACTTTTCTACTGTTGCTATATTTATTTTATCGTGAAATCGAACCACCATTTCCTTGAATTGGTTGTCTTTTGAACTTCTTTTCAGTAGGTCTCTCCTTTCTACTTGCTTTCTTCTTGTTTTAGCTATTATCATTGCCTGTATGTTAGTGGAAAGCATGTAGGTGTTCTCTCCTTTGGGTGTATGTTTTTCTTGCTCGAGTGATCGATCTTCCTTTATATATATATATACTCTTCTCTACGATAGAGTTTCAAGTTATTATGTTGTTCCAGCTAGTTTTTAGCAGTCATTAAAGTAAGCGTGCAATAAGACGAGATAAGATTGTGAACTCAAATTTTCTAAAATCTCCTCATCAAAGAGGTTACAAAATCCTTCTTCTTGTCTTGATGTTTAAACAAAAGTTGTAAATAATGAGGGAATGGAAGAAATTTGAGAATGGAGGAAATTAGAAGAAAATGGTTGTCTCCTTTGCTTTCTCTAAGTACAATGCACTCCGGAGTTTACAAGATCAATTGTCATCCCTGTAGAATGGCATGAATAAGCCATTAAATATATCGTAAGAAACGATTAAAACTTCTTCTTTCTTATCAAGATATAGTTTACGATATTTTCAGTCACTCGCGTCCATTCAGATTCTTGATTCGCAAGAAAATGCCAATGGCGAAAAAAACCAGACTTTTCATAATGTAGTTGTTACACTCGTTTTGTAATTTGAATTTGAACAGTTCATCTTGCCTTTGAAACTTTAAACTAGAGTCGTCCACGTGGGAGAAATTTACTGGAGTGGGCATGGAGGATGTCTTTTGCATTTTGTGACTTTATAGAGATTTAACATTTTTTACATTTTTGGTCCGCCCTTCCGCTTTTGATATGACCCTGACATGTGGCTTCACTTGAGTGGAGATAGAGTCACATGTCACTTTTATAATTTTGCCTTTTTTCAATGTGGGCTCAAAAACACAAATTGCTCTGCAGGCTCGCCTCCCTTCTTTGACTCTTTTGATGCGGGCTCAACATTTGAATTTTTCCTTTAACCTTGATCAGGGTTACGGGCCACTTTATGCCTTTTAGCACTTTTTTACAAAGATGCTCAAAACCTCAAATTGCTCTACTGGCCCACCTCCAATTAGATATGTCCACGTACCTATCGATAATGGGGCCAAAATTTGAAGGGGAAGAAAACACCCATCATTCACGAATGTGGAAAAATGCAGAGAAGAAGAAAACTCCACCATTTCGTGCCTGGTTTTCAAATTTCTTTCACGAACCAAGGGATTGAAAACAATACAAGGTTCGATGATCCATGGCCATAGAAATATTGACAATTTCATTCAAATGAGGACATTAATAGAATTTCCACACATCCAAATGGGGAAACGGAAAATTTATCAAACCATGTAGACTAGATAGTTTAAACAACTTAAAAGCATGAATTTATATATCTTTTTAGACTTCCAATTTTACTTGAAATATTCTGGAGGGCGTGAGCTCAAAATTTTGAATTTGACTTAAAAAATGAGAGGGGGATTCTAAGGGTGACAACAATTGGCTCTAGCTTGGGGACATGACATGGACTGAGCATAGTGAAGACATGACATGAGAATCTAGAATCTCAATCTCTAGACCCTAGTAATTCGTTGACCAGTGCCTTATCCATTGGGCCTTGCAGAGTCATGTACAACCTATAACAAGAGAGAAAGAATAAGGAAACACACACGCACACGAAAAGGATGAAAAGGAAACACACGACACACAACAGGAAGGGAAACACACCTAGCAATCACCTATGGTATAAGGCGGGGGACAACCCGCTTTCACTGATGATACAATTTCAAGTATTTCCCACTCCGAGGAAATTCCAGCGGCATTCCATCCAAATATGAGAGAAGAAAAATGTTCTCGCCGTAAGCTTCACGAATCTGGAATGGGTTGAGCCATAATGAATTGAACTTTCCATGGCTTCCTTTTGGTTCTCTTCTCTTGTCCCATAACAGGATGAAGTCTCCAACTTTGAATTCTCTTGCCTTGGCCTTCTTATCAAATATTTTCTTTACTTTTAATTGGTTCTCCTTAATGCGATCCACCACTTGGAGTCTATTTTCTTCCAGATTCTCAAGAAAGAGGATCCTCTTATCAATGGAATCCTTGTACTGACCATCTTCTATTACCTGTAACAACTTGAGAGCTAACATCTCGATCGTGAGAGGGATTTCTGCTTCGACTCCATACAATAGTTGGAATGGTGACATACCTATTGCCTTCTTGGGAGTGATCCTATCTTCCCATAATGTGTCATACAACCTTTTAGAATGCGCCGTACAACCTTTTGTGCTAATTCCTTTGATTCTCGTTTACAAGCTTGTGGAAAATGGTCACAATGTTCTTATTGCTTGATTCGGCCTATCCATTTCCTTGTGGATAATAGTGAGAAGAATGAGATAGGGAATTTTCGTAGCTATAACAAAACTTGGTCAGCTCTCTTGAAGAGAAATAGGTAGCATTATCTGCTACAATCTTCTATGGCACTCCGAAACAGACTATGATATTCTCCTTGATGAAGTTGCATATTGTTTCAGTGTTGGCTTGTTTGGTTGGAATAACTTCCACCCATTTGATGAAGTAATCTATTGCGGTGAGTACATAGGTGTGCCCCGCACTTGAGTGAGGGTTCAAAATACTAATGAAGTCCAGTCCCCACTATTGAAATGGTTCTTCAATAACCACATGCCTGAGTGGTAATGCAGTGAGTTGTGGTCTTCCAACAAATTGTTGGCATGCTTTGCATTTAGAAACCCAATCTCGAGTGTCTGTAAAGATGGTGGGTCAATAATAACTTCCTCGAGGATCTTGAGTGTAATGACCATTGCTAAAAATACCCACCATATGCTTGGTCATGGTATGCTTCAAACAACTTTTCTTATTGCTCTTTATCTACGCACCCAAGGAAACAACCATCCAGGCCTCTTTTGTAAACCGCATGATTCTAGATTACAAATTTAGTTTCCTTCAACTTGAGTGTTCTCCTTTTCTTGTAATCAAGATGGGGAGGGCATTCTCCATAAGTCAGGTAATAGGCAATATCAACATACCACTCATCAGTAGTGGTGACAAAGAGAACATGTGGGTTGTCTTCTGAACAAGTTGAGCAAGCACAATTTTCTTTGCCATGTTGAACTTTGAGTGTTTCATCTTCAACAATCAACTTGCACAAGCCATTTCCCCTTACCAAATTGGAGGGTCGAATCTCCAAGTCATATTCTTGAGTCTTTATAATCCAATTTCCTCTTTTAGCTCCGGGATCCTGCTATGTCAAGATGGACTTGATTGCACTGCCGGGACCATCACCACCATATGGGAATTGAGGATGTAAAACTGAATTTTTTTCAGCCTTGACCACTGCAGGCATGATTCTCCAATTGGCTGTATTTTAGCTCATGCTTTTTCAAAGGACAACTCATGAAAGCAATAGGTGCTTCCATGCCTTCATCATTTTTTTGAATGAGAACGATAGAGAGTGTATGTTCTGATGCATAACAATACATGATGAATTCTTTGTCAAAATATGGAGATATAAGAGTTAGAGCCTTAGCAATGTATTTCTTGATCTCTTCAAATGTTTCCTTCCCTTCATTGTTCCATTTGAAGTTTGCTTGTTGTTTCATCATGGAAGTGATATGCTTCGTCAACTCAAAGAACGTAGGCACAAAACAACGAAGAAAGTTAATGTTTCCAAAGAAGGAATGAACTCCTTTCTTGTTTGTGGGCAAGGCTAATGCTTAAATGGATCTAATCCTCTCAGGATCAATCTATGCTCCATGTTTGTTCACAATGTGCCCCAATAACTTGCCTTCGGTGACTCCAAAAATGCACTTTTTTGGATTTAATGATATGCCATGTTTCCTACACCTTGCAAGTACTGCTCCAGTGATGGATATGATCTCCCATCTTCTTTGAAAATACTTTGAGATCAATATGACAATGCAATTCTTCGATCTTTGAAGGCCAAATCCATCACCCTTCGGAATGTAGCTCCTACATTGATTAGGTCAAAAGGCATTCAGTTGTAGGCAAAACTGCCCCAAGGTGTTGTAAAGGTTGTCTTGGTGCGGTCCTCCTCTGCCACTTTGATTTGATTATATCATGAGAATCCATCAAGTAATGAAAACATTTCAGATCTAGTGAATTCTTACATGATATGGTCCATGATAGGAAGAGAATAATTGTCCTTTAGTTATTCCCGGTTCAAGTTGCGAAAATCTACACATATCCTTATTTCACCATTCTTCTACACTGGCACAATGTTAGCCACCCACATTGAATGGTGGATGAGAAAGATGATCCTTGGATTAAGCATCTTCATTACGTCCTCCTTGATTGTATCAACAATCTTTGGGTTGTACGGCCTTTGTTTCTGTCTGAAGGGTTTAACACCCTACTTCAAAGGAATTGAATGATGCATTTCCTTTAGCTGGAAGGATTTGATTTCATCATAAGAGTAGGCCAAGACATCTGATTATTTCTTGAGTAATGCAACAAACCTTCTTTTTTGTTTAGGTGGGCAACATTTTCCAATATTGATCATCCTTCGCTCCTCCAGGGTGCCAATGTTTTCTTTATCAAAATCAGCCGGGCACCGAGAAGATTGCTTTTATTTCTCTTGAATGAATCATGTCATGTTTTTCAAATAGGTCTTCTAAAGATACTAGGACTTTGGGAATTTTGTTCCCTTTCAATTTTATTACTCCATCATCAATCCCTTCAATTCCTTATTTCTCTTCTTTGAGGACTGCTTCTCGATGTGTATTTTCACCTCCTTCAAAGAAGAGATTATTAAAATTATCACTTTTCTCTCAAAAGGCTAGAATTTGGTTATCATCATTGAAGATTTTCCAATGATTTGCATTGTCTGGTACACTAGGCCTAAATACCATTTTAATGGTCATTTTGTCTTTACCAAAAGAAGGATGAGGTGTCACTAGGGAAGCTAACACTACAAGAGAATCAACCTTTTCATTTTGTTCCCTTGGAATAGATTCAATGGAAAATGCATCAAAAGATTCAATGCAGTTACACACTCTGTTTCTATAGTGCAAGAGTCTTGGATTCTTCACCTGATATTGTTGGCAGACCTACTTTACTACAACCTCTGCATCATTTCGGTATCTCAGTTTCTTGATTCCCATGTCCTCTGCTACACTCATGCCTAAGAGTAGTGCTTCATACTCTATAGTGTTATTTGTATTATCAAATCGCAACTTGTAGGCAAATGGGTACAATTCATTGGAAGGAGAGTACAATACTACACTAGCTCCCAAGCCCGCACTAGAATGAATACCATCAAATTCCATTGTCCAAATTTGATCTTCCTCTTCCTCCATGAGAAGTGGCAATTTCTCTTTTTTTATGTGAGGAGGTAGTTTCCTAGCCCACAATCTTAAAAGAGAATGTTTGCTTTTGGATCATCAGACCTTCGTACTGTGAACTTCATCTTTCTTACTGGTAGCAAATTCTACATCTCATCTTTTACTGAGATAGTTGCTGATGACCAATCCATTTTTATCTCTCCACCCAGTGTCTCTCGCAGAACTCCTACTCAATAACATACCAAAGGATGTTGGGATGTCTCACCCGAGATGGTTAGGAGCACCTTCTTGTCTGGAAAATCAACTAGTGGTACCTGCGCATCTTTGATTCTTCCTACCAATGACACTTATTTGAATTCCATTGAGTAGCAGGTGCCATTTACCCAGGTAAAGGTGAGGCCTAGAGAATTTGTAACTTTGGTTGGCATCACATTGTGTGAGGCTCTGGAATCTATGATACAATTATTTAGCTGGAAGCCTTTAATGAGGAGTGACAGGTAGAAAGGTTAAACCCTGTTGGTTTTGGAGGAACTGAGGGCTAACATGTTTTGGGAAGGTGGTGTGGATGGTGTGGGTAGTAAGCCTTTAGAATTAGGACTCAAGAATACAGGGTTATCACCGCAAACTGCATCACCGAACTTGTCAAAACCGGGTAGGGTGTGTTTGTAGGTATTTTATTACTAAGAGTTGGACATTGGTTTTTCTTGCATGTTCCACAAAGTCAAATGGGGTTATGGTGAGTAAGGAAGAGGTTCCAGAAATGGAGAAAGATTTACATGGTAGAGACTTTGCTACTTTAAGTGTTGAATTCTCCTTTTCGGGTGTAGTAATTGGCTTGGAAGGGGGTGAGGGTGTAGCTTTTGATTGAACCTTATATTCTTTTATAGGAACAACATTTAAAGGAGAATTGTTCTTAGCAAATTTTGAGTCGGGAGAAGAATTAGATGACTTACTTGGCATAGTAGCATGATCTTTGACAACCAGTGAGTCTGGTTTTTCTTTGGCCGACTCCATAGAAGGTGGTAATGGCGATCCTCTATTGATGATTTTATTTTGTGTGACCTTTGCAAAAGAATCTTCTTTATTCTTCTTATCCTTTATCGCAACCATTGAGGATGAAGCACCTTTCTTGGGTTGTGCACGAGTGAAAACAACACATGAGAAACTTGGAGATTCTTCATCATCCTCATCTTCACCATCAACGTACTCAATTAGGCCATTATGAATATCAAATTCCTCAACCTCAAGATAGTTTTCATAGTCTTCCATATTTTCTTCTTCGCCATCAATTTCTTCCTCCTCTGGCTCTTTGGTATCACAGATGGCATTGACTGGTGGTGCTTCAAGAACAAGCCGACAAGGAGGTGGAGTAATCCTTGGCCTATCTGGAGAGTTTGGTTTCCTTGAAAAATTCTTTATTGTGATCTCGAGATAGCTACTTCTTCAAGGAAACTAAGTCATTTGCCATTTTTGGAACATTAGATCTGTGGTGATAGAATTTGAATTATGACCCTTTTGTTTTCCATTGGGACCTTTCACCTTTCCAAAAAGGATTATATCATCATCGGTTTCTATTGTAAAGTCTTGGGCTTGCCTTAATGTTTTTGGTTGAGATCTTCTGAGGAAGAAACCTACTTCTGATGGCAGAACATTGATTAAAAACCTCTTCAAATTATTTTCAGTAGGCACCACATCTTCAGGATCCTTCTTATCACTCTATCATATCTTGCTACGAAGTCCCTCATTGACTTAAAGGTTTCTTTCTTCATTTGTACCAATTGGACCAAAAGATCCCAACAATCTTCTATGCTCTTGAACCTGTGTTCGAATGCACTTCTTATATCATCCCAAATGGCGACGGACCTCAGGGGTAGCATGTAAAAGCATTCAGCAGCCCTTTCTTGAAGTGACTCCACAAAGAGTCGGACTGACACATATTCATCCTCAACACCCAACACACTGCAAACAATGATAAATGCTTTGCTACATTCTCTTCGGGAGTTGAGAACCATCCCCTCCGAATTTTGGGAATTTTTTCCTCGAGCCTCTTGGTAGCTCATGGAGTGGTTGAGTAAGATCCAGGTGGACTGGGTGTTTCCTCCCCATAAGTACGTTAGGCCTCGGCCTCACGATCACGTTCACGCTCACAATCATGATCACAATCCCCAATTATATTTCTGTTTCTAGATTTTATCCTTGTTAAAGTTGTAGCTTCATTCTTTGCTCTTTCGTCCTACCTCGGCTTGAAGTCTTTTGATTTATTCGAGTTGGACTCTTATTTCTTCTCCGGATCTTGCCTTTCTTTCTCTACCTTCTTCTTCTGAAATCTTCAAGGTTCTCATTGATGTATGGAAATTCACCATCCAAAGGATTGACAACACTTAGGTTCCCAAAGATGACCGGTTGCTTGAGAAGGAAGCACTTGGATCCCGAGTAGCTCTTGTCTCCTTTGAAGTTCCTAAAAAATGGGATCATTTTTTCCTCCTTGTCTTTGTTGTCGGGTGTATCTTCTATCCGCCAACTTGAAAATCTATGCTCTTCTTTGCAGTGTAGGAATTTGTCTTTGCCTCTCCAATTCGGCAGCATGTTCTTCTTCAAGGTCCAAAATCCTCATGGTAATGAAGTAGTGATTGGTACTTTGTCTGTTATGCTAGATAGCTTCCCTCAAATTTGAAGCAACATCTTCTTAGATGTGGAAGACAAATTCGGGTCTTTCAACAGGAGGATTTTCTGAAATAGCCATGATTTGAGCCCATGTGGCTCATATAGCCATTCAAATTCTAGAAATTTTTCTCTTTTTTTAATTTTGAATGTTTTGACCTTGCGATCGCATTCAAGTGTAGATGCTACTAAATCTGCCCCATGGTGGGCGCCAAAAACTGTTGGTGAGGAAATTTTTTAGGTGGACAAACTTGTGGATTCCTTGCCAACACTCTAGGAATCTAAGTCCCTCTACTTAATTGGTCCAGCTGTCGTATATACATGCGCGTGAAAAGGTGGATTTCTATGGTGGCCTTTGATCGGGGGATCCAACAGGGGCACTCCACTGACCCTGCGGAAAATGCTTGCAGTTATCTACAAGGGGGGAATTTGCTATGAAGGTGGGAAAGGGAGTGAGAAGAGAGGTATGAGAACTAAATGTTGCAAATATAAAATTAGATTCATGCATGCACTAGTTATAAATTTTAACACATGCATTCATGAGAAGAAACAACTCTGCAAATGGAAATAAGATGAGATAAGATTGTGAACTCAAAGTTTCTAAAATCGCATCATCAAAGAGGCTACAAAATCCTTCTTCTTGTATTGATGCTTAAACAGAAGTTGTACGTAATGAGGGAATGGAATAAATTTGAGAATGGAGGAAATTAGAAGAAAATGGCTATCTCATTTGCTTTCTCTAAGTATAATGCACTCCTGAGTTTACAAGATCAATCACAGGGCTGTCTGATGGCATGAAGAAGCCATTAAATATATCGCAAGAAATGGTTTACAATGTTTTCATTCACTCACGTCCATTCAAATTCTTGATTCGTGAAGAAACACCAATGGTGGAAAAAAACATACTTTTCATTATGCAGCAATTAGTTAGACTCGTTTTTTACTTTGAATTTGACCCGCTCACCTTGCCTTTGAAACTTTAAACTAGAGCCATCCACGCGGGAGAAATTTACTAGAGTGGGTGTGGAGGATGCCTTTTGCATTTTATGACTTTATAGAGATTTCACATTTTTTACATTTTTGGTCCGCCCTTCCCTTTTTGATATGAGCTTGACATGTGGCTTCATTTGAGTGGAGACAGATTCGCAGGTCATTTTTATAATTTACCTTTTTTCAATGAGGGCTCAAAAATACAAATTGCTCTGTAGGCCCACCTCCTTGCTTTGAATCTTTTGATACAGGCTCAACATTTGACTTTTTCCTTTACGCTTGATCGGGGTTGCAGGCCACTTTATACCTTTTAACCCTTTTTTACAAAGAGGGTCAAAACCTCAAATTGCTCTGCCGGCCCACATCCAATTAGATGTCCACGTACCTGCGGATAATGGGGCCAAAATTTGATGGGGAAGAAAATGACTGTCATTCACGACTGTGGAAAAATGCAGAGAAGAAGAAAACTCCACCATTTCACACTTGGTTTTCAAATTTCTTTCGTAAACCTAGGGATTGAAAACAATACAAAGTTCAATGATCCATGGCCATAAAAATATTGACAATTTCATTCAAATGAGGACAACAATAGAATTTTCACGCGTCTAGATGGGGAAACAAAAATTTATCAAACTACGTAGACTTGAGAGTTTAAACAACTTCAAAGCATTAATTTCTCTATCTTTTCAGAATTCCAACTTTATTCAAACACTTCTTAAGGGTGTGAGATCAAATTTTTTAATTTGACTTTAAAAATAAGGGGGGATTTTGAGGGTGACAACAAAATTCAAATTACAAGAGTTGCTAAAAACTGCTAGAAATAGACTTTCAGGACTTTCCATGAAAACTATCAATATAGAAATCTTAGGACATTCCAAAAAAATATTTGGAAGCCATGTTCTAGATCATTCATCTTTCCTATAGAAGAAAAGAGAAATGCTACATCAAAAGGAGCAAATGGTTGATATCCAATACATACCTGAAACGGGCTGCCCTGTAGAGCTATGAAGAGCTCAGTTATATCTATGTTGGACATACGCAAAAAAATTTCCCATGTACGTGGATGTTCGAGTGAAGAATGAAGTTAGTATGATGATATGCTTGATATATATCCTACCCAAAATTTTCTAAGCCCAAAAATACTTCAAAGACCCTAAAAATGTAAAATACAAAAATTGCTAAAAACTCGAAAGAAATAGACTTTAAGGAATTTCCATGAAAACTCGCCAAAACTAGAAATCTTAAGACTTTCCAATAAAAATCTTTAGAATCCTTGTTCTAGATCATTTTTCTTTCCTTAATAAGCAAAGGGAAACACTACATCAATGGGATCTTATGGTCAAAATCCAAGTGATACCTAAAATGGGCTATCCTATAGAGCTATGAAGAGCTCGATTGTTGTTATGTTGAAATATGCAAGATTTTCATTCCATGTACATGGTTTTTTGGAATGAAATACAAAGTTAGATTGCATATCTCGATTAATATCCTTCCTAAAATTTTGCTAAGCACAAAAATGCTCAAGACCCTAAAATTTGTAAAACACAAAAGATGCTAAAAACAATTAGAAATAGAATTTCAGGACTTTCCCTTAAAATTGTCAAAAAAGAGATTTTAATACTTCCCAAAAATATATCTTTGAAAGCCATGTTTTGGATCATTCATCTTTCCTTAACAATCGAAGGGAAATGGTACATCAATGGGAGCCAATGGATGGAATCAAAGACATACCTGAAATGGGCTATGCCCCGTGGAGCTATGAAGAGCTTAGTTGTAGCTATGTTGGACATATGCAAGATTTTGATCCCATGTATGTGTATGTTTGGAGTAAAGGACAAAGTTAGACTGTGGATTCAATCGATTAATATCTTGCCCAAAAAATTTGTAACCCAAAAATGCTTCAAGACTCTAAAAATACAAAATACAAAAATGTTAAAAACTATCGAAATGTGGTTTTAGGACTTTGATTGAAAATTGAAAAAATAGAAATATTAAGAATTTATAAAAATATATCTTTGGAATCCTTGTTCTAGATCATTCATCTTTCCTATAGAAGGAAAGGGAAATGCTACATCAATGGGAGCCAATGGTCGATATCCAAGGCATACCTAAAACAAGTTGTTCCGGATCTATGAAGAGCTCAATTGTAACTAATTTGGAAATATGCAATACTTTCATATCATTTATGTGGATGATTGGAGTGAAGCATAAAGTTAGACTTTGGCTCCAGTCAATATATATTCTGCACAAAATTTACTAATCCCAAAAAAGTTTTGAAGACCCTAAGAATGTAAAATCCAAAAATTGCTAAAAATTGCAAGAAATAGACTTTTAGGACTTTACATCAAAACTACCAAAAATAGAAATATTAAAGCTTTCGAAAAATAAATATTTGGAAGCCTTGTTTTATATCATTCATCTTTCATTAAAAATTAAAGGGAAATGCTACATCAATGGTATCCAATGGCCAGAATCCAAGACATAATTGAAATGGGTTGTTTCGCAGAGATATGAAAAGTTAGGTTATAGCTATGTAAGACATATGCAAGAATTTCATCCCATGTACGTGGATGTTTGGAGTGAAGCACAAAGTTAGACTATAGCTTTGGTGGATAAATATCTTGCCCAAAATTTTGCTAAGCCCAAAAATGCTCTCAAGTCCCTAAAAATGTAAAATACAAAAGGTCCTAAAAGCTACCCGAATTACACTTTCAGTTTGTTCCCTTAAAACTACCAAAAATAGAGATGTAAGACTTTCCAAATATATATCTTTAAAAACCTTGTTTTGGATCATTCCTATTTCCTTAAGAAGCAAATGGAAATGCTACATCAAAGGGAGGCAATGGCCGAAATCTGAGACATACCTGAAAGGGGCTATGTCCTGTAAAGCTATGAAGACCTTGGTTGTAGCTATGTTAGACATATGCAAGACTTTCATCCCATGTACATGGATGTTTAATGTGAAGAAAAAAATTTATATTGTGGATGCGATCGTTATAGATCATGCCCAAAAGTTTTTAAGCCTAAAATTCTCAAAGACCCTTTAAAATGCAAAATAAAAAAGCTACGAAAAACTGCCAAAATTAGACTTTTAGGACTTTCCCGAAACTGCCAAAAATAGAAATTTTAAGACTTTCCAAAAATATATATTTGGAATCCTTGCTCTAGATAATTTATCTTTCATTAAGAAGTAAAGGGAAATGTTACATCAATGGGATCTAATGGATAGAATATAAGACAAACTTGAAATGAGTTATGTCCCGTAGAGCTATGAAGAACTCTATTGTAGCTATGTTGGACACATGCAAAAATTTCATCCCATGTAAGTGGATGTTTAAAGTGAAGCATGCATTTAGATTGTGTCTCCAATCGATAAATATCTTTCCCAACATTTTTTAACCCCAAAAATGCAAAATACAAAAGTGATTAAAACTACCGAAAATAGACTTACAGAACTTTCCTTGAAAACTATAAAAATAGAAGTTTTAAGAATTTCCAAAAACATATATTTGAAATCCATGTTCCATATCATTTCTATTTTCTTAATAATAAAAGGGAAATGCTACATCAATGGGAATAAATGGTTGGAATCCAAGACATATCTGAAATGGGCTATGTCCTGTAGAGCTAGGAAGAGTTCGGTTGTAGCTATATTGGAGGTTTGTAAAACTTTCATCCAATGTATGTGGATGTTTGGAGTGAAGCAAGAAGTTAGACTACAAATCCAATTGAAAAATGTCCTTACTAAATTTTTTAAGCCCAAAAATGCTCTGAAGACCCTAAAAAATGCAAAAAATGCAAAAAACTTTTTAAATAGACTTTCATGACTTTCCTTGAAAACTGCTAAAATAGAAATTTTAAGACTTTCCAAAAACAAATTTTTGGAATCCCTTTTATGAATCATTCATCTTTCCTTAAGAAGAAAAGGAACATGCTACATCAATGGGAGATAATTGCTGAAATGTAAGACATACCTTAAATGTGTTATGTCCTGTAGAGCTATGAAGAGATCAGTTTTAGCTATGTTGGATATATGCAAGATTATCGACACTTGTACATGGATTTTTGGAGTGAAGAACAAAGTTAGAGTGCTACTCTAGTTGATAAATATCATGCCCAAAATATTGTTAAGCCCAAAAATACTTTGAAGAACCTTAAAATTGTAAAATACAAAAGCTGCTAAAAATTGCCAAAAATAAACTTTCAAGACTTTCCCTGAAATCTTCTAAAAATAGAAACTTTAAGAATTTCCAGAAATAATATTTAAAAGTCTTATTCTGATTCGTTTGTCTTTCCTTAAGAAGCAAAGGTAGATGCTACATCAATGGGAGCCAATGGCTAGAATCTAAGACATACTTAAAATAGACGTTGTCCCGTAGAGTTATGAAGAGCTCAGTTGTAGCTAAATTGGACATATACAAGACTTTCATCCCATCTACGTGGGTGTCTGGAGTGAAGAAAAAAGTTATACTGTTCCTCGGCTCAATAAATATTTTACCCAAAATTTTGCTAAGCCCAAAAATTCTCCAAAGACCCTAAAAAATGCACAAGTACTAAAATATGCCAGAAATAGACTTTCAAGACTTCCCTAAAAAATGCCAAAAATATAAATTTTAAGACTTTCCAAAAATAGATCTTTGAAATTCCTCTTATGGATCATTCTTCTTTCCTTAAGAAAGTAATGGAAAATGCTACATCAATGGGATCTAATGGATGGAATCCAAGACATACTTGAAATGGGTTGTCCTATAGAGCTATGAAGAACTCAATTGTAGCTATATTGGAAATATGCAAGAGTTTCATCCCATGTACGTACATGTTTTGTGTGAAGAAAAAAGTTATACTGTAACTCTGATCAATAAATATCCTGCCCAAAATTTTGCTAAGCCAAATAATGCTCTAAGGACCCTAAAAAATGTAAAATATAAAAGATGCTAAAAATGCCAGAAATAGACTTTCAAGACTTTCCCTGAAAATTGCAAAAATAGAAATTTCAATACTTTCCAAAAATATATCTTTGGAAGCCGTGTTATGGAACATTTGTCTTTTCTTAAGAAGCAAAGGGAAATGCTACATCAATGAGAGCCAATGACAGGAATCCAAGACATACCTGAAATGGGCTATGTCTCGTAGAGCTATGAAGGGCATAGTTGTAGCTTTGTTAGACATATGCAATACTTTTATCCCATGTATGTGGATGTTTGGAGTGAAGCACAAAGTTATACTATGGCTCTAGTCGATAAATTTTCTGCCCAAAAATTTGGTGAGCCCAAAAATGTTGTATAAACCCTAAAAAATGCAAAGTATAGAAGCTGTTAAAAAAATGCTAGAAATAGAATTTGAGAACTTTCTTTGAAAATAAGCAAAAAGATAAATTTTAAGAATTTCCAAAAATAAATCTTTGTAAGCTGTGTTCTAGATCATTTATCTTTCCTTAAGAATTAAAGGGAAATGTTTCATCAATGGGATTCAATGGCTGGAATCTAAGACATACATGAAATGGATTATGTCTCTTAGAGTTATTGGGAAGAGCTCATTTGTAGCTATGTTGTACATATACAAGACCTACATCTCAGGTACATGGATGTTTGGAGTGAAATAAGAAGTTAGAAAGTGTTTCCGATCAATAAATATCTTGCCCAAAATTTTGCTAAGCCTAAAAATGCTCTGAGCACCCTTAAAATGCAAAATACAAAAGATGCTAAAAACTGCTTGAAATAGACTTTCAAGACTTTCCCTAAAAATGTCAAAAATAGAAATTCTAAGACTTTTCAAAAATATATCTTTAAAATCCCTGTTTTAGAATATTTTTCTTTCATTAAGAAAATGGAAATGTTGCATAATGAGATTCAATGGTTGGAATCCAAGACCTTCCTGAAATGGGCTATGTTTTGTAGAGTTATGAAGAGCTTGTTTTAAGCTATGTTGGACATATGCAAAAATTTCATTCCATGTACGTGGATGTTTGGAGTGAAGCACAAAGTTAGATTGTGGCTACATTTGATAAATACCTAGCGCAATATTTTGTTAATCACAAAAATGCTCCGAAGACCCTAAAAATGGAAAATACAAAAGTTGTAAAAAACTACCATAATAGACTATCAGGACTTTCCCTGAAATCAACCGAAAATAGAAATTTTAAGACTTTCTAAAAATAGATTTTTGGAAGCCTAGTTTTGGATCATTGGTCTTTCCTTAAGAGATGATCAGAAATGTTATATCAATGATAGCTAATGGCTAGAATCGAAGACAAACCTGAAATTGGCTGTCATGTAGAGTTATGAAGAGTGCAGTTATAGCTATGTTGGACATATGTAAGACTTTCATCCCTTGTACGTCGATGTTTGGAGTGAAGCAAAAATTTATACTACTTCTATAGACGATAAATATCATGCCCAAAAAATTTTCTAAGCCAAAAAATTCTTCGAGACCCTAAAAATATAAAATACAAAAGATGCTAAAAACTGCTAGAAATAGACATTCAAGAATTTCCTTGACAACTACCAAAAAGAGAAATTTTAGGACTTTACGAAATATATTCTTGGAAGCCCTGTTATAAATCATCTGTATTTTCTTAAGAAGGAAGGGACATTCTACATCAATTGGAGCCAATGGTTAGGTCCAAGACACACCTTAAATGGGTTGTCACATAGAGCTATGAAAAGCTCTTGGTCAGTAGTTATATTTCACATATGCAAGACTTTCATCCCGATGAACGTGGATGTTTGGAGTGAAACACAAATTTATATTGTGGCTTTGATCAATAATTAACTTACCCAAAAAAATTCTAAGCCCTAAAATGCTTCCAAGACCGTAATAGATGTAAAATACAAAATTTTCTACAAACTGCCAAAAATACATTTTCATGACTTTCCCTGAAAACTGTAAAAAAATATAAATTTTAAGTCTTTTAAAAAATAGATCTTTGGAAGCCCTGTTGTGGATCATACATATTTCCTTAAGAATTAAAGGGAAATACTACATTAATCGGAGCCAATGGCTGAAATCCAAGACATACCTGAAATGGGTTGTCCCGTAGAGTTATGAATAGTTTGGTTGTAGCTATGTTGAATATATGCAAGACTTTAAACCTATGTACGTGGATGTTTAAAGTATGACACATAGTTAGAATGCAACTCCACTCGCTTAATATCCTCCCCAAAATTTTGGTAAGCCCTAAAATGGTCTAAAGTCCCTAAAAAATGCAAAATACAAAAACTTTTAAAAGCGCCATAAATAGAGTCTCAGGACTTTCCGTGAAAACTACCAAAAATATAAATTTTAAGACTTTCAAAAAATAGATTTTTGAAATCCATGTTCTAGATAATTCTTCTTTCCTTACAAAGAAAAAAATAAATGCTACATCAATGGTATCTAATGGCTGGGATCTAAAACATACTTGAAATGGACTATCTCGTAGTGCTTTGAAAAGCTCATTTGTATCTATATAAGACATATAGAAGAATTTCATCCCATGTACGTGGATGTTTGGAGTGAAACACGAAGTTAGATTATGGCTCAGTCGATAAATATCCTTCCCAAAATTTTGGTAAGACCAAAAATGCTCAAGACCCTAAAAATGCAAAATACAAAAACTACTAAACACTATCAAAAATACACTTTCACGACTTTCCTTGAAAACTTATCAAAAAATGGAAATTTTAAGACTTTCCAAAAATATATATTTAGAAACCTTTTTTCTAATCATTCCTCTTTCTTAAGAAGCAAATTGAAATGCTACATCAATGGGAGACAATGTCTAGAACTTGAGACATTCCTAAAGTGGGTTGTCCCGTAGTGTTATGAAGAGCTTAGTTGTATCTATGTTAGACATATAAGAATTTCATCCCATGTACGTGGATATTTAAAGTAAATCATGAGGTTGGACTAAGGCTCTAATCATTAAATATTCTTCCCAAAAGTTTTCTAAGCCCAAAAATGTTTTGAAGACCCTAAAAATGCAAAATTCAAAAGTCTGCTAAAAATGCCATAAATAGACTTTTACGATTTTCCCTAAAAACTTACAAAAATAGAAATTTTAAGACTTTTCAAAAATATATATTTGGAAGGCATGTTCTGATCATTTAACTTTAATTAAGAAGCAAAATGGAAATGCCACATCAATGGGAGCCAATGGCTAGAATCTAAGACATACCTGAAATGGGCTATTTCTCGTAGAGCTATGAAAATCTCGGTTGTAGCTATGTTGGACATATGCGAAAATTCCACCCCATGTGGAGTGAAACATGAAGTCAGACTATGGATCCAATCAATAAATATCCAAAAATTTAGCCAACAAAATTTTCTAACCCCAAAATGTAAAATACTGAAGTTACTTAAAAATGCGAGAAATAGACTTTTAGAGATTTCCCTGAAAAGTACAAAAATAGAAGTTTTAAGAATTTTAAAAAATATATCTTTGGAATCACTGTTCGAGATCATTTTTCTTTCCTTAAGAATAAAATTGAAATGCTACATATATGGGAACCAATGGCTGGAGTCCATGACATACCTAAAATGAGTTATGTCCTTTAGAGCTATGAAGAGCTCAGTTGTAGCTATATTGGACATATGCAAGAATTTCATCCCATGTACATGGATGTTTGGAGTGAAGCATAAAGTTATACTAATCTCCAGTCGATAAATATCCTTCCCAAAATTTTGTTAAGCCCAAAAATACTCCGAAGACCCTAAAAAATGCAAAATACAAAAGTTGCTAAAAATTTCATAAATAGACTTTCAAGAATTTCCTGAAAACTACTAAAAAATAAAATTTTAAGAATTTTTTCCAAAAAGAGATATTTGGAATCCCTATTCTAGATCATTTGTATTTCAATAATAAGCAAAGGGAAATGTTACATCAATGACAGCCAATAGTTGTAATCCAAGACAGACCTGAAATGCATTGTCCCGTAGAGCTATGAAGAGCTCGATTTTAGCTATGTTAGACATATGCAAGACTTTCATCCCATGTACATGGATGTTTGGAGTGAAGCAAAAATTTATAATGTGACTCTACTTAAAAAATAACCTTCTCAAAATCTTGCTAAGTGCAAAAATGCTCTGAAGAGCCTCAAAACTATAAAATACAAAAGATGCTAAAAACTGTTAGAAATAAACTTTCAGGACTTTCCCTGAAAAACTGCCAAAAATAGAAAATTTAAGACTTTCAAAAAATAGATCTTTGTAATCCTTATTCTGGATCATTTGTATTTCCTTAAGAAGTAAAGGAAATTCTACATCAATGGGAGCCAATGGCTAGAATCCAAGACATACCTAAAATGGGCTTTGTCCCGTAGAGCTATGAAGAACTCGATTGTTGCTAAGTTGAACCTATGTAAGACTTTCATCCCATGTATATGGGTGTTTGAAGTGAATCAAAAAATTAGAATATGGCTTTGCCTATTGATAATATCTTTCCCAAAATATCTAAGCCCAAAAATTTTCTAAGACCCTAAAAATGCAAAAACAAAAAGTTGCTAAAAACTCCCAAAAAGACTTTCAAACTTTCCTAAAAGCTACTAAAAATAGAAATTTTAAATTTCCAAAAATAGATCTTTGAAGCCCTCTTCTACATCATTCATCTTTCCTTAAGAAAGTAAAGTAAAATGCTACATCAATGGGAGCCAATGGCTAGAATCTAAGACATACTTGAAATGGGTTGTTTCGTAGAACTATGAAGAACTCAGTCGTAGGTATGTTGAACATATGCAAGAGTTTCATCCCATGTACATACATGTTTGGTGTGAAACAAGAAGTTATAATAAAACTTTGTTGATAAATATCACGCCCAAAATTTTGCTAAGCCCAAAAATGCTCTGCAAGACCAAAAAATGCAAAATATAAAATATGCTAAAAAATGCCAAAAATAGACTTTCATGACTTTCCCTCTGAAAAACTACCAAAATAGAAATTTTAAGACTTTCCAAAAATAGATCTTTGAAGCCTTGTTCTAGATCATTTTTCTTTCCTTAAGAAGAAAATGGAAATGATACATCAATGGGATCCAATGGATTGAATCCAATACATACTTAAATGGGCCTTATCTTGTAGAGCTATGAAGAGCTCGGTTATAGCTATGTTAGACATATGCAAAGACTTTCATCCAATGTACGAGTATGTTTGGAGTGAAACACAAATTCCGACTATGGCTCCAGTTGATAAATATCATGCCCAAAATTTTGCTAAGCCCAAAATTTCTCCAAAGACCGTAAAAAATGTACAATACAAAAGCTACTAAAAACTGTCAGAAATAGACTTTTAAGACATTCCTTAAAAACTGCCAAAAATATAAATTTTAAAACGTTCCAAAAATAGATCTTTGTAAGCCTTATTTTGGATCATTCGTCTTTTCTTAATATGCAAGGGGAAATGCTACATCAATGGGAGCCAATGTCTGGAATCCAAGACATACTTGAAATGGTTTGTTCCGTTGAGCTATGAAGAACTATGGTGTAGCTATGTTGGACATATGGAAGAATTTCATGCATGCACATTAGTGTTTAGAGTGAAGCATGAAGTTAGACTATGGCTATGATTGATATATCTTGCCCAAAATTTTGTTAAGCCCAAAAATGCTCGGAAGATCCTTAAAAATGTAAAATACAAAAGCTTAAAAACTACTAGAAATAGACTTTCAAGACTTTCCTTGAAAAATGTCCAAAATAGAAATTTTAAGACTTTCCAAAAAAATATTTTTGAAGCTTTGTTTTAGATCATTCATATTTTTCTTAAGAAAGCAAAGGAAATGCTACATCAATGGGAGCCAATGGCTAGAATCCAAGACATACCTAAAATGGGTTGTCCTATAGAGCTATGAAAATCAGGTTGTAACTTTTTTACATATGAAAGACTTTCATCCCATGCATGTGGATGTTTGGAGTGAAGCATGGAATTATACTATGGTCTCAGGCTGATAAATATCCTAGCCAAAAATTTTCTAACCCAAAAAATTCTCTGAAGACCCTAAAAATATAAAATACAAAAGATACTAAAAATTGATGTAAATAGACTTTTAAGACTTTCCTCAAAAACTACAAAAATAGAAATTTTTTTAAAATTTCAAAAATAGATTTTTAGAAGCCTTTTTCTAGATCATTCATCTTTCCTTAAGAAGCAAAGGAAAATGTTACATCAATTTGAGCCAATAACTGGAATCCAAGACATACTTGAAATGGACTATGTCTTGTAAAGCTATGAAGAGCTCAATTGAGTATGTTGCTATGTTGGACATATGAAATACTTTCATCCCATGTATGTGGATGTTTGGAGTGAAGCAAAAGTTAGATTGGCTCTCGATTGATAAATATCTACCTAAAAAAATTTTCTAAGCCCAAAAATGCTCCAAAGAACTCAAAAAATGCAAAATACAAAAGTCTAAAAAAACTACTAGAAATAGAATTTCATGACTTTCCCTTCAAAACTACCAAAAATAGAAATTTTAAATACTTTCCAAAAATAGATCTTTGGAAGCCTTTTCTATCATTTGTCTTTTTCTTAAGAAGAAAAGGGAAATTCTACATCAATGGGAGCTAATGGTTGGAATCCAAGACATACCTAAAAATGGGTTATGTCCCGTAGAGCTATGAAGAGCTTGGTTGTAGCTATGTTGGACATATGCAAGACTTTCATCCCATGTACATGGATGTTTGGAGTGAAAGCATCAAAAGTTAGATTTGGCTTTTATCGTCAATAAATATCCTGCCCAAAATTTTTCTAAGCCCAAAAATGCTCCAAAGACCCTAAAAATGCAAAATACAAAAAATGCTAAAAATATTGCCAAAAATAGACTTTTAGGACTTTCCTAAAAACTAAAAATATAAATTTTAAGAATTTCCAAAAATAGATATTTGGAAGCCCTTTTTTAGATCATTTGTCTTTCCTTAAGAAGAAAAGGTAAATGATACATCAATGGGAGCCAATGGTTGGAATCCAAGACATACCTAAATGGGCTATGTCTTAGAGCTATGAAGAGCTCAGTTGTAGCTATGTTGGACATATGCAAGAATTTCATCCCATGTATGTGGATGTTTGGAGTGAAGCACAAAGTTAGAGTTGCAGCTCTGGTCGATAAATATCCTACCCAAAAAAATTTCTAAGCCCAAAAATGCTTCTCTAAAGACCCAAAAATGTAAAAATACAAAAAGCTTCTAAAAATGTCTAATGAAATAGACTTTTAGGACTTTCCCTAAAAATTGCCAAAAATAAAAATTTAAGACTTTCCAAAAATAGATCTTTGAATCCCTTTTTGGATCATTTTTTTTCTTTCTTAAAAATAAAAGGGAAATGCTACATCAATGGGAGCCAATGATTGGAATCCAAGACATACCTAAATGGGCTATGTCACTAGAGGTATGAAGAGCTCGATTGTAGCTATGTTGGACATATGCAAGACTTTCATCCCATGTACATGGATGTTTGAGTGAAGCAAAAAGTTAGATTATTGGATCAAAATTCGATAAAAATATCTTGCCCAAAAATTTTAAGACCAAAAATGCTCCAAAGACCCTAAAAATGCAAAATACAAAAGTTACTAAAAACTTCCGAAAAAGACTTTCAGACTTTCCTAAAACTTGTAAAAATAGAAATTTTAAGACTTTCCAAAAATAGATCTTTTGAAGCCTTGTTTTGGATCATTTGTCTTTCTTTAAGAAGTAAAGAAGGAAATGCTACATCAATGGGAGCCAATGGTTGGAATCCAAGACATACCTTAAATGGGCTATGTCCCATAGAGCTATGAAGAGCTCGATTATAGCTATGTTGGACATATGCAAGACTTTCATCCCATGTATGTGGATGTTTTTAGTGAAAAAAAAAGTTAGATTCCAGATCTCAATGATAAAATATAATTTCAAAAAAATTTTTAAAGCCAAAAATAAAATTTGAAGACCCTAAAAAAAAATACAAAAGTTTACTAAAAAAACTACTAAAATAGAACTTTAGACTTTCCTAAAAAGCTTCAAAAAATAGAAATTTAAAATTTCCAAAAATAGATCTTTGGAAGCTTTTTTAATCATTCATCTTTCCTTAAGAAGTAAAAAAGGAAATTTACATCAATGGGAGCTAATGGCTTTCCAAGACATACCTAAAATGGGTATGTCCCATAGAGCTATGAAGAGATCATTTTAGATAGCTATGTTGGACATATGTAAAGACTTTCATCCCATGTATACATGGATGTTTGAGTGAAGCATGAAGTTAGACTATGGCTTCCTGGAATAAAAATATCCTTCCCAAAAAATTTACTAAGCCCAAAAATGCTCAAAGACCCTAAAAATGCAAAATATAAAAGCTACTAAAAATTACCAAAATAGACTTTCAAGACTTTCCTAAAAACTATGGAAAAAAGAAATTTTAAGACTTTCCAAAAATAGATCTTTGGAAGCCTTATTTTGATCATCATTTGTTTTTTCTTAAGAAGCAAAGGAAATGCTGTTACATCAATGGGAGCCAATGGTTGGAATCCAAGACATACCTAAAATGGGCTATGTCCATAGAGTTTGAAGAGCTCGATTGTAGATATGTTGAATATAAAGACTTTCATCCCATGTACGTGGATGTTTGGAGTGAAGCATGAAAGTAGAATATGGCTCTAATCGATAAATATATACCCAAAATTTTCTAAGCCCAAAAATGCTTCCAAAGACCCTAAAAATGCAAAAAAAGCTACTAAAAACTTTAAAAATAGACTTTCAAGAAACTTTCCTAAAACTTTAGAAATTTTAAGAATTTCCAAAATAGATTTTGAAGCCTTTTTGATCATTCATTTTCCTTATTTCCTTAAGAAAATGAAATGGTACATCAATGGGAGCCAATGGTGGAATCATCAAGACATATCTAAAATGGGCTATGTTCCATAGAGCTATGAAGATCTCAATTTAGTTATAGATTGTAGCTATGTTAGACATATGCATAAGAATTTCATCCCATATACATGGATGTTTGGAGTGAAGCATGAAAGTTAGACATTGGCTTTTAGATTGATAAATATCCATTCCCAAAAAAATTTTAAAGCCCAAAATTATAAAAAAACAATGCTCCAAAGACCCTAAAAATGCAAAATACAAAAGCTATAAAAAATACTGTAGAAAATAGACTTTTTCAGGACTTTCCTTGAAAAATTATGCAAAAAAAATAGAAATTTTAAGACTTTCCAAAAATAGATCTTTGGAAGCCCTTTTTAGATCATTCATCTTTCCTTAAGAATAAAAGGAAATGCTACATCAATGGGAGCCAATGGCTTGGAATCCAAGACATACTTAAATGGGTTATGTCTTGTAGAGCTATGAAGAGCTCAGTTGTAGCTATGTTGGACATATGTAAGACTTTCATCCCATGTACTGGATGTTTGTGAGTGAAGCAAAAAAGTTAGACTACGGCTACGATTGATAAATATATTGCTCAAAATTTTGCTAAGCCCAAAAATGCTCTCAAGACCCTTAAAATGCAAAATATAAAAAGTTGTTGCTACAAAAACTGCGAATAGACTTTCAGACTTTCCATAAAAAATTTCCAAAAATAGAAATTTTAAGACTTTCCAAAAATAGATCTTTGGAATCCATTTTCTGGATCATTTTCTTTTTTTAAGAAGAAAAGGAAATGCTACATCAATGGGAGCCAATGGCTGGAATCCAAGACATACTTGAAATGGGCTATGTCCCATGTAGAGCTATGAAGAGCTTGGTTGTAGCTATGTTGGACATATGCAAGAATTTCATCCCATGTATGTACATGGATGTTTTTGAGTGAAACAAAAGTTATATTACAACTCTAGTCTTGATAAATATATCTCCCAAAATTTTCTAAGCCAAAAATGCTCCAAAGACCCTAAAAAAATAAAATACAAAAGTTGCTAAAAAACTAGAAATAGACTTTCAGACTTTCCTGAAAAACTTTAAAAATAGAAATTTTAAGACTTTCCAAAAATAGATATTTGGAAAGCCTTATTCTGATCATTTTATTTTCTTAAGAAGAAAAGGAAATGCTACATCAATGGGAGTCAATGGCTGAGTGAATCCAAGACATACTTAAAATGGGCTATGTCTCGTAGAGCTATGAAGAGCTCGAAAGGTTATAGCTATATGTTAGACATATGTAAGACTTTCATCCCATGTATGTGGATGTTTGGAGTGAAGCACAAAGTTAGATTATGGCTTCTTATCATAAATAAATATCCCAAAAAAATTTTTGCTAAGCCTAAAAATGATCTTAAGACCCTAAAAATGCAAAATACAAAAGCTTCTAAAAACTGCTAAAATAGATTTTAGACTTTCCTAAAATTACCAAAAAAAAATTTTAAGACTTTCCAAAAATAGATATTTGGAATCCCTATTCTAGATCATTCTTCTTTTCCTTAAGAAGAAAAGGAAATGCTACATCAATGGGAGCCAATGGATGGAATCCAAGACATACCTGAAATGGGTTATGTCTCATAGAGCTATGAAGAGCTCGATTGTAGCTATGTTGGACATATGCAAGAATTTCATCCCATGTACATGGATGTTTGGAGTGAAGCATGAAGTTAGATATGGCTCTCATTTGATAAAATATCCTACCCAAAATTTTTCTAAGCCCAAAAATGCTCCAAGACCCTAAAAATGTAAAAACAAAAGTACTAAAAAAATACTAAAAATAGACTTTTAGGACTTTCCATTAAAATTGTAAAAAATAGAAATTTTAAGACTTTCCAAAAAATATTTTGAAACCCTTTTTAAATCATTCATCTTTCCTTAAGAAGAAAAGGAAATGCTACATCAATGGGAGCAAATGGTCTAATCCAAGATATACCTTGAAATGGGTTGTCCCATAGAGAGCTATATGAAGAGCTCGATTATATAGCTATGTTGGACATATGCAAGACTTTCATCCCATGTACGTGGATGTTTAGAGTGAAGCATGAAGTTATACTATGTGGCTTTAGATCGATAAATATCCTTCCCAAAAAATTTTCTAAGCCCAAAATGCTCTAAAGACCCTAAAAATGCAAAATACAAAAAGTCTACTAAAAATTCATAAAGAAATAGACTTTCAAGACTTTCCCTAAAAACTTGCCAAAAATAGAAATTTTAAGACTTTCCAAAAATATATTTTGAAGCCTTGTTTTAGATCATTCATCTTTCCTTAAGAAGTAAAGGGAAATGCTACATCAATGGGAGCTAATGGCTGGAATCTAAGACATACCTTAAATGGGTATGTCTCATAGAGCTATGAAGAGCTCTTTTTAGCTATATTGGACATATGCAAGAATTTCATCCCATGTATGTGGATGTTTGAATGAAGAAAAAAGTTAGATTATGGATCTAATTGATAAATATCTATCCCAAAATTTTTTAAGCCCAAAAATGCTCCAAGACCTAAAAAAATGTAAAATACAAAAGTTGCTTAAAAATTTATTGTAAAATAGACTTTTAGACTTTCCCTTAAAACTACCAAAAATAGAAATTTTAAGACTTTCCAAAAATAGATCTTTGGAATCCATGTTTTAGATCATTTTATATTTCCTTAAGAAGAAAAGGGAAATGCTACATCAATGGGAGCCAATGGATGGAATCTAAGACATACATAAAATGGGCTATGTCCCATAGAGCTATGAAGAGCTTGAAGAGCTCAGTTGTAGCTATGTTGGACATATATATGCAAGATTTCATCCCATGTACATGGATGTTTGAGAAGTGAAAAAAAAATGTTATTTAGACTTTGACTCTAATCAATAATAAATATCCTTAAAAAAATTTCTAAGCCCAAAAATGCTCAAAAGACCTAAAAATGCAAAAATACAAAAGATCTATAAAAATACTAAAATAGACTTTCAAGACTTTCCTAAAAACTTCAAAAATATAAATTTTAAGACTTTCCAAAAATATATCTTTGGAAGCCTTGTTCTAGATCATTCATCTTTCCTTAAAAAGCAAAGGGAAATGCTACATCAATGGGAGCCAATGGCTGGAATCCAAGACATACCTAAAATGGGCTATGTCCCAGAGAGATGAAGAGCTTCGATTGTAGCTATGTTGGACATATGCAAGACTTTCATCCCATGTATGTGGATGTTTGGAGTGAAGAAAAAGTTATACTATGGATCTCGGTTGATAAATATCTTACCCAAAAAATTTTAAGCCCAAAAATGCTTCAAAGACCCTAAAAATGTAAAATACAAAAAGTTACTAAAAATACTAGAAAAATAGACTTTCAGGACTTTCCTAAAAATTCCAAAAAATTGTCAAAAATAGAAATTTTAAGACTTTCCAAAATAATATCTTTGAATCCATGTTCTAGATCATTCATCTTTCCTTAAGAAGAAAAAGGAAATGCTACATCAATGGGAGCCAATGGCTTTAATCCAAGACATACCTAAAAATGGGTATGTCCCATAGAGAGCTAAAAGAGCTCATGTTAGCTATGTACATATGACATATGAAGACTTTCATCCCATGTACATGGATGTTTGGAGTGAAGCAAAATTAGATATGGCTCTAATCGATCATAAATATCCTTGCCCAAAATTTTCTAAGCCCAAAATGCTCAAGACCCTAAAAAAAATGCAAAATACAAAAGCTGCTAAAAATTGCTATTAAAAATAGACTTTCAAGACTTTCCTTAAAACTAAAAAATAGAAATTTTAAGACTTTCCAAAAATATATATTTGAAATCCTGTTCTAGATCATTCATCTTTTCTTAAGAAGCAAAGGGAAATGCTACATCAATGGGAGCCAATGGTTGGAATCCAAGACATACCTAAAATGGGCTATGTCTCATAGAGATATATGAAGAGATTGATTGTAGCTATGTTGTTGACATATGCAAGACTTTCATCCCATGTATGTGGATGTTTGGAGTGAAATCAAAAGTTAGACTGGATCTTTGATCAAAAATATCCTTACCAAAAATTTTCTAAGCCCAAAAATGCTCAAAGACCCTAAAAATGCAAAATACAAAAATACTAAAAAACTTTAAAATAGACTTTCAAATGACTTTCCTTTTCCTCAAAACTACCAAAAAGAAATAAAATTTTAAGACTTTCAAAAATAGATATTTTGAATCCCTATTCTATCGATCATTCTTCTTTCCTTAAGAAGTAAAGGAAATGCTACATCAATGCGAGCCAATGGCTGAATCGAAGACATGCCTTGAAATGGGTTATGTCCTCATAGAGCTATGAAGAGATAGGTTGTAGCTATGTTAGACATATATGCAAGACTTTCATCCCATGTATGTGGATGTTTTTGAGTGAAGCACAAAGTTAAATGATTGATAGGCTCTAGTTGATAAATATCCTGCCCAAAAAAATTTTTAAGCCCAAAAATGCTCAAAGACCCTAAAAAATGTAAAATACAAAAGTTAAAAAAATACCAAAAATAAAACTTTCAAGACTTTCCTAAAAAAAAACTTTCCAAAAATAGAAATTTTAAGAATTTCCAAAATATATTTTTTAAAGCCCTTTTCTATGATCATTCATCTTTCCTTAAGAAGAAAAAATGGAAATGCTACATCAATGGGAGCCAATGGCTGGAATCCAAGACATACCTGAAATGGGTATGTCCCATAGAGCTATGAAGAGCTCATTGTAGCTATGTTGGACATATGCAAGACTTTCATCCCATGTACGTGGATGTTTGGAGTGAAGCAAAAAGTTTATATGTGGCTCTGATCAATAAATATCTTGCCCAAAATTTTTAAAGCCCAAAAATGCTCCAAAGACCCTAAAAATGCAAAATACAAAAGCTACTAAAAATTGCAAAATAGACTTTCAAGACTTTCCCTAAAAATTGCCAAAAATAGAAATTTTAAGACTTTCCAAAAATAGATCTTTTGAATCCCTATTTTGGATCATTCATCTTTCCTTAAGAAAGTAAAGGAAATGCTACATCAATGGGAGCCAATGGATGGAATCCAAGACATACCTTGAAATGGGTTATGTCTCGTAGAGCTATGAAGAGCTCAATTGTAGCTATGTTGGACATATGCAAGACTTTCATCCCATGTATGTGGATGTTTTTGAGTGAAGCACAAGTTATAATGCTCAGATCGATAATAAATATCCTTCCCAAAATTTTGCTAAGCCCAAAAATGCTCCGAAGACCCTAAAAATGTAAAATACAAAAGATGCTAAAAATACAAGAAATAGACTTTCAAACTTTCCCTTGAAAAAATTGCAAAAATAAAATTTTAAGACTTTCCAAAAATAGATCTTTTGAAGCCCTTTTAGATCATTTTCTTTTCTTAAGAAAGCAAAGGGAAATGCTACATCAATGGGAGCCAATGGCTTTGGAATCCAAGACATACCTGAAATGGGCTATGTCTCATAGAGCTATGAAGAGCTCTTGGTTGTAGCTATGTTGGACATATGCAAGACTTTCATCCCATGTATGTGGATGTTTGGAGTGAAGCATGAAGTTATAGATATGGATCTGGTCATATAAAATATCTTTCCCAAAAAAATTTTCTAAGCCCAAAAATGCTCCAAAGACCCTAAAAATGCAAAATACAAAAAACTACTAAAAATGCACTAGAAATAGACTTTTTGACTTTCCTTAAAATTGCCAAAAATAGAAATTTTAAGACTTTCCAAAAATATCTTTTGAAATCCTTGTTTTGGATCATTCATTCTTTCCTTTAAGAAGCAAAGGAAATGCTACATCAATGGGATCCAATGGTTGAATCTAAGACATACAAAAATGGGCTATGTCTCTAGAGAGCTATGAAGAGAGCTCATTTGTAGCTATATTGGACATATAAAGACTTTCATCCCATGTACATGGATGTTTTGAGTGAAGCATGAAAGTTAGAATGTGATTCCTCTCATAAATATCTTCCCCAAAATTTTGCTAAGCCCAAAAATGCTCCAAAGACCCTAAAAATGCAAAATACAAAAGATGCTAAAAACTAAAAAATAGACTTTCAAGACTTTCCTAAAAAAATTCAAAAAATAGAAATTTTAAGACTTTCCAAAAAATATTTTATCTTTGGAATCCTTTTTTAGATCATTTTTTTCTTTCTTAAGAAGCAAAAGGGAAATGCTACATCAATGGGAGCAATGGTTGGAATCCAAGACATACATAAAATGGGCTATGTCTCATATAGAGTTATGAAGAGCTCGTTTTTGTAGCTATGTTGGACATATGCAAAACTTTCATCCCATGTACATGGATGTTTGGAGTGAAGCAAAAATTTAGATTATGGCTACATTTGATAATAAATATCTTTCCCAAAAAAAATTTTAAGCCCAAAAATGCTCCAAAAGACCCTAAAAATGCAAAATACAAAAGCTGTTAAAAACTACTAAAATAGACTTTCAAGACTTTCCCTAAAAATTACCAAAAATAGAAATTTTAAGACTTTCCAAAAATAGATCTTTGGAAGCCTTTTTTTGATCATTCATTCTTTCCTTAAGAAGAAAAGGAAATGCTACATCAATGGGAGCCAATAATGGCTAAATCCAAGACATACCTTAAATGGGTTATGTCTCATAGAGCTATGAAGAGCTTGGTTGTAGCTATGTTGGACATATGTAAAGACTTTCATCCCATGTATGTGGATGTTTGGAGTGAAGCAAAAATTATACTATGGCTCCATATTAATAAATATCCTACCCAAAAAAATTTTCTAAGCCCAAAAATGCTCAAGACCCTAAAAATGCAAAATACAAAAGATGCTAAAAACTACAAAATAGACTTTCAAGACTTTCCTTGAAAAACTACCAAAAATAGAAATTTTAAGACTTTCTAAAAATATATCTTTGGAAGCCCTATTCTAGATCATTCATATTTCCTTAAGAAGCAAAAGGGAAATGCTACATCAATGGGAGCCAATGGTTGGAATCCAAGACATACCTAAATGGGTTGTGTCCTGTAGAGAGTATGAAGAGCTTCGGTTGTAGCTATGTTTTGGACATATGCAAGACTTTCATCCATGTATATGGATGTTTGGAGTGAAGCAAAAATTAATATTGTAGCTTTGATCGATATAAATATCTTTAAAAATTTTTTAAGCCCAAAAAAATGCTCAAAGACCCTAAAAATGCAAAATACAAAAGTTGCTAAAAACTACCAAAAATAGACTTTCAAGACTTTCCTAAAAACTTAAAAAATATAAATTTTAAGACTTTCCAAAAATAGATCTTTGGAAATCCTTGTTCTGGATCATTCATTTTCTTTCCTTAAGAAGAAAAGGAAATGCTACATCAATGGGAGCCATGGCTGAATCAAAGACATACCTGAAATGGGTATGTCTCAGTAGAGCTATGAAGAGAGATTGTTGTAGCTATGTTGGACATATATGCAAGACTTTCATCCCATGTACGTGGATGTTTGGAGTGAAGCATGAAGTTAGAATTTGCATGGCTCCACTCAATAAATATCCTCCCCAAAATTTTTCTAAGCCCAAAAATGCTCTAAAGACCCTAAAAATGCAAAATACAAAAGTCTGTTAAAAACTACCAAAAATAGACTTTCAGACTTTCCTAAAAACTACCAAAAATAGAAATTTTAAGACTTTCCAAAAATATATCTTTGGAATCCCTGTTTCTAGATCATTCATCTTTCCTTAAGAAGAAAAGGGAAATGCTACATCAATGGGAGCTAATGGCTTGGAATCCAAGACATACTTGAAATGGGTATGTCTCCATAGAGCTATGAAGAGCTCAGTTGTAGCTATATTGGACATATGCAAGAATTTCATCCCATGTACGTGGATGTTTGGAGTGAAACACAAAGTTAGACTATGGCTCCGATTGATAAATATCCTTCCCAAAAATTTTTCTAAGCCCAAAAATGCTCTGAAGACCCTAAAAATGCAAAATACAAAAACTGCTAAAAACTATCAAAAATAGACTTTCAAGACTTTCCTTGAAAATTACAAAAATAGAAATTTTAAGACTTTCCAAAAATATATCTTTGAAATCCTTTTTTTGGATCATTCATCTTTCCTTAAGAAGTAAAAGGAAATGCTACATCAATGGGAGCCAATGGATGGAATCCAAGACATACCTAAAATGGGTTGTCTCAGTAGAGCTATGAAGAGCTTAGATTGTATATATGTTGGACATATGCAATAATTTCATCCCATGTACGTGGATGTTTGGAGTGAAGAATGAAGTTATATATGGCTCTTTGGTCATAAATATTCTTCCCAAAAAAATTTAAGCCCAAAAATGTCTCTGAAGACCCTAAAAATGCAAAATACAAAAGTTGCTAAAAATGCCAAAAATAGACTTTTAGACTTTTCTAAAAACTTACAAAAATAGAAATTTTAAGACTTTTCAAAAATATATATTTGGAAGCCCTGTTCTGATCATTCATCTTTCCTTAAGAAGCAAAGGGAAATGCTACATCAATGGGAGCCAATGGCTGGAATCCAAGACATACCTAAATGGGCTATGTCTCGTAGAGCTATGAAGAGCTCAGTTGTAGCTATGTTGACATATGCAAAATTTCATCCCATGTGTATGTGGATGTTTGAAGTGAAACATGAAGTTAGATTATGGCTCCTGATTGATAAATATCCTTTCCCAAAAAAATTTTTCTAAGCCAAAAATGCTCTTCAAAACCCTAAAAATGCAAAATACAAAAGTTGCTAAAAAGTGACAAAAATAGACTTTCATGACTTTCCCTGAAAAATACCAAAAATAGATATTTTGAGACTTTTAAAAATATATCTTTGGAAATCCTTTCTAGATCATTTTCTTTCCTTAAGAATAAAAGAAAATGCTACATCAATGGGAGCCAATGGTTGAATCCAAGACATACCTAAATGGGTTATCTCCAGAGAGCTATGAAGATCTCGTTGTAGCTATATTGGACATATGCAAGAATTTCATCCCATGTACATGGATGTTTGGAGTGAAGCATGAAGTTAGATACTGGCTCCAGTTGATAAATATTATTCTTAAAATTTTTTAAGCCCAAAAATGCTCTAAAGACCCTAAAAAATGCAAAATACAAAAGTGCTATAAAAATTTCTAAAATAGACTTTTTTAGAATTTCCTTGAAAATTGTCAAAAAGAAATTTTAAGACTTTCCAAAAATATATCTTTGGAATCCCTATTCTAGATCATTTATTTTCCTTAAAAGAAGCAAAGGAAATGCTACATCAATGGGAGCAATGGCTGGAATCCAAGACATACCTAAAATGGGCTATGTCCCGTAGAGCTATGAAGAGCTCGATTGTAGCTATGTTAGACATATGCAAGACTTTCATCCCATGTACATGGATGTTTGGAGTGAAGCAAAAATTATAATTCTATTTAATAATAACCTTCTCAAAAATTTTCTAAGCCCAAAAATGCTCTGAAGACCCTAAAAAATGCAAAATACAAAAGTGCTAAAAACTAAAAAATAGACTTTCAGGACTTTCCCTAAAAACTACAAAAATAAAAAATTTTAAGACTTTCCAAAAATATATATCTTTGAATCCTTTTTATGGATCATTTGTCTTTCCTTATAAGTAAAAGTAAAATGCTACATCAATGGGAGCCAATGGGAGTAGAATCCAAGACATACCTAAATGGGCTTGTCCCATAGAGCTATGAAGAGCTCGATTGTAGCTATGTTGAACATATGCAAGACTTTCATCCCATGTATATGGGATGGGATGTTTGAGTGAATCATGAAAAATTATAATTAGACATCTCATGTCGATAAATATCTTGCCCAAAAATTTTCTAAGCCCAAAAATGCTCTAAGACCCAAAAATGCAAAATACAAAATGCAAAAAATACAAAAACTATAAATAGACTAAAAAAAACTCTAGAAATTTTAAAATCCAAAAATAGATCTTTGGAAGCCCTCTTTCTAAGATCATTTCATTTTTCCTTAAGAAGTAAAGGGAAATGCTACATCAATGGGAGCCAATGGCTAGAATCCAAGACATACCTGAAATGGGCTATGTCCCAGTAGAGCTATGAAGAGCTCGATTATAGCTATGTTGACATATGCAAGACTTTCATCCCATGTACATGGATGTTTGGAGTGAAGCAAAAGTTATAATTTGGATTTAGTTGATAAATATCCTAAAAAAATTTTAAAGCCCAAAAATGCTCTAAAGACCCTAAAAATGCAAAATATAAAAAATATGCTAAAAAATGCCAGAAATAGACTTTCAAGACTTTCCCTAAAAATTCCAAAATAGAAAAAGACTTTCCAAAATAATCTTTTGAAGCCTTTGTTATCTAGATCATTTTTTTTTTCCTTAAGAATTAAAAAGAAATGATACATCAATGGGATCCAATGGATGAATCCAAGACATACTTATAAATGGGCCTTATCTTGTAGAGCTATTAAGAGCTCATTGTAGCTATGTTGACATATGCAAGACTTTCATCCATGTACATGGATGTTTGGAGTGAAACACAAAGTTATAGACTATGGCTCCTGTTGATAAATATCATCCCAAAAAATTTATAAGCCTAAAATGCTCTCAAAGACCCTAAAAATGTAAAATACAAAAGCTACTAAAAACTGCCAGAAATAGACTTTTAAGACTTTCCTTGAAAACTGCCAAAAATAGAAATTTTAAAACTTTCCAAAAATAGATCTTTGTAAGCCTTTTTTGGATCATTTTTCTTTTTTAAGAAGCAAAGGAAATGCTACATCAATGGGAGCCAATGGTCTGGAATCCAAGACATACTTGAAATGGGTATGTCTCAGTAGCTATTATGAAGAACTCGGTTGTAGCTATGTTGGACATATGGAAGAATTTCATCCCATGTACATGTAGATGTTTAGAGTGAAGCATGAAGTTAGACTTTGGGCTATGATTGATATATCTTGCCCAAAATTTTTTAAGCCCAAAAATGCTCCAAAGACCCTAAAAATGTAAAATATAAATAAAAACTACTAGAAATAGACTTTCAGACTTTCCTTGAAAAATGTCAAAAATAGAAATATTAAGACTTTCCAAAAATAGATCTTTGGAAGCTTTGTTTTAGATCATTCATCTTTCCTTAAGAAGAAAGGGAAATGCTACATCAATGGGAGCCAATGGTTAGAATCCAAGACATACCTAAAAATGGTTGTCCTATAGAGCTATGAAAAGCTCGGTTGTAGAGCTATGTTGACATATGAAAGACTTTCATCCCATGTATGTGGATGTTTGGAGTGAAGCATGAAGTTATATTTGATTCTTTGATAAATAAATATCCTAGCCAAAAATTTTCTAAGCCCAAAAATGCTTCTCGAAGACCCTAAAAATGCAAAATACAAAAGATACTAAAAACTAAAAAAATAGACTTTTTAGACTTTCCTAAAACTTTCCAAAAATAGAAATTTTTTTAAAATTTCAAAAATATATTTTTTAGAAGCCATATTTTGGATAATTCATCTTTCCTTAAGAAAAAAAAGAAAATGTTACATCAATTTGAGCCAACAATGGTTTGAATCCAAGACATACTTAAATGGGTATGTCTTGTATAAGCTATGAAGAGCTCTTGATTGTAGCTATGTTTGGACATATGAAGACTTTCATCCCATGTATGTGGATGTTTGGAGTGAAGCGTGAAGTTAGATGGGCTCCGATTGATAAATAATCTACCCAAAAATTTTACTAAGTCCAAAAATGCTCTAAAAGACCCTCAAAAAAGCAAAATACAAAAGCTGCTAAAAACTACTAGAAATAAAATTTCATGACTTTCCCCGAAAACTACCAAAAATAGATTTTTTTAATACTTTCCAAAAATAGAAATTTGGAAGCCCTAATCTAATTCATTTGTCTTTCCTTAGAAGAAAAGACAAATTCTACATCATTGGGAGCTAATGGTTGTAATCCAAGACATACCTGAAATGGGTTATGTCCCGTAGAGCTATGAAGAGCTTGGTTGTAACTATGTTGGACATATGCAAAACTTTCATCCCATGTACATGGATGTTTGGAGTGAATCAGGAATTTAGGATTTGGCTTTGGTCAATTTATATTATACCCAAAATTTTGCTAGGCCCAAAAATGCTCTGAAGACCCTCAAAAATGCAAAGTACAAAAAATGCTAAAAACTGCCAAAAATATACTTTTAGGACTTTCCCTGAAAACTAACGAAATATAAATTTATAGAATTTCCAAAAATAGATATTTGGAAGCCTTTGTTCTAGATCATTTGTCTTTGCTTAAGAAGAAAAGAGAAATGATAAATTAATGCAAGCTAATGGATGCAATCCAAGACATACCTGAAATGGGCTATGCTCATGTAGAACTATGAAGATCTTGGTTGTAGCTATGTTGACATATGCAAGACTTTCATCCCATGTATGTGGATGTTTGGAGTGAAACACGAAGTTAAGACTGCAGCTTGGTCGATTAATATCGTACCCAAAAAAATTCTAAGCCCAAAAATGCTCTAAAGACCCTGAAAAATGTAAAATACAAAAGCTTAAAAATGTCGAAAATAGACTTTCAGGACTTTCCCTAAAAATTGCCAAAAATAAAAATTTTAAGACTTTCCAAAAATAGATCTTTGGAAACCCTGTTCTGTATCATTTTCCCTTTCTTAATAAGTAAAGGGAAATGCTACATCAATGGGAGCCAATGGTTGGAATCCAAGACATACCATAAAATGGGCTATGTCTCGTAGAGGTATGAAGAGCTCGATTGTAGCTATGTTGGACATATGCAAGACTTTTATCCCATGTACATGGATGTTTGAGTGAATGAAAAAAGTTAGACTGTAGCTCAAAACGATAAAAATCTTGCCCAAATTTTTGTTAAGACCAAAAATTCTCCAAAGATCCTTAAAAATTTAAAATACAAAAGTTGCTAAAAACTTCCAGAAAAAGATTTTCAGGACTTTTGTTGAAAACTGAGAAAATAGAAATTTTAAGAGTTTCCAAAAATGGATTTTTTGAAGCCTTGTTTTGGATCATTTGTCTTTACTTAAGAAGTGAAGAGAAATGCTACATCAATGGGAGCCAATGGTTGGAATCCAAGACATACCTTAATGGGTTATGTCCGTAGAGCTATGAAGAGCTCGATTATAGCTATGTTGGACATATCAAAGTATTTCATCCCATGTATGTGGATGCTTAGAGTGAAGCAAAGAAAGTAGACTCAGATCTCACTGGTGATAAATATCCTTCCCAAAATTTTTAAAAAATTCTTAAAGATTTCTAAGCCAAAAGTTGCAAAAATAACTTGAAGACCTTCAAAAGTGAAAACTACAAAAATTATAAAATAAGACTTTAAAAACTTTTTAAAACCTTTCCTATCAACTATTTAAAAAAAAAATTTACATCAAAATAGATCTTTGGAAGCATATTGGGTTTCTGGAGAGCTATATTTAATACTTTCTGTATATATGATTTATCACATATGATTTTTTGAGTGAATAACAAAGTTAGACTATGGCTTCAGTCAATAAATATCCTACTAAGAATTTTACTAAGCCCAAAAATGCTCCAAAGACCCTAAAAAATACAAAATATAAAAACTGCTAAAAATTTGAAAAATAGACTTTCAAGACATTCCCTAAAAAAGCTGTGAAAAATAGAAATTTTAAGATGTTCCAAAATAGATCTTTGAAAGCTTTATTTTGAATCATTTGTTTTTTTCTTCAGAAAAAGGTAAATGCTACATCAATGGGAGCCAATAGTTGGACTTCAAGACATACCTAAAATGGGCTATGTCCATAGAGCTTTGAGGATCTCGATTGTAGATATGTTGGAAATAATACTTTCATCCTGTGGTCGTGGATGTTTGGAGTGAAGCATGATGTTAGAATATGGCTCTAGTCGATAAATATCCAAAATTAGAAATTTATGACTTTCCAAAAATAGATCTTTGGAAGCCCCATTTTAGATCATTTGTCTTTCCTTGAAATTGAAGAGAAATGGTACATCAATGGGAACCAATTCCTTAATAAAGACATATCTAAAATGGGCTATGTTCCGTAGAGCTAAGAAGATCTCAATTATAGTTATTCTCAGTTGTAGCTATGTTAGACATATGCATGAATTTCAACTCGTGTACGTGGATGTTTGGAGTGAATCTTGAACTTAGACATTGGCTTTAGTCGACAAATATACAACAACAAAAAATTATAAGAAAAACAATGCACCAAAGACCCTAAAAAATTCAAAAATACAAAAGCTGCTAGAAACTGCCAGAAATAAACTTTCAGGATTTTCCTTCAAAATTGCTAAAAATAGAAATTTTAAGACTTTTCAAAAATAGATGTTTGGAAGCCCCGTTTTGCATCATTCATCTTTCTTTAAGAATAAATAGGAAATGCTACATCAATGGGAGAAAATGGCTAAAATCAAAGACATACTTGAAATGGGTTATGTCTTGTAGAGCTATGAAGAGCTCAGTTGTAGCTATGTTGGACATATGTAAGACTTTCATCCCATGTACTAGATGTTTAGAGTGAAACAAAAAGTTAGACTACAGATACGATTGATAAATATCTTGCTCAAAGTTTTGCTCAGCTGAAAAATGCTCTGAAGACCTTTAAAATGTAAAATATATAAGCTGTCAGAAATAGACTTTTAGGACTTTCACTAAAAACTGCTAAAAATTGAAAGTTTAAGACTTTCTAAAAATAGATCTTTGGAATTCCTGTTCTGGATCAATCTTCTTTTTTTAACAAGAAAAATGAAATGCTACATCAATGGGAGCCAATGGCTGGAATACAAGACATATCTGAAATAGGTTGGCCCATAGAGCTATGAAGAGTTTGGTTGTAACTATGTTGGACATGCAAGAATTTCGTCCCATATACATGTATATTTGGAGTGAAACACGAAGTTATATTACAACACAACTTGATTATTATCCTGCCCAAAATGTTTCTAATCCCAAAAATGCTAGGAAGACCCTAAAAAAAGCAAAATACAAAAGTTGTTAAAAACTCATTAGAAATAGACTTTCGAACTTTCCTGAAAACTTTCAAAAATGGAAATTTTAAGACTTTCTAAAATAGATATTTATAAGCCATGTTACTGGATCCTTTTATTTTTTCTTAAGAAGAAAACCAAAATAATATGGCAATGGGAGTCAATGGAGTGAATCCTAGATATACTTGAAATGGGCTATATGTTGTAGAGCTATGAAGAACTCGATTATAGCTATGTTGACATATGTAAGAATTTCATCCCATGTAAGTGGATGTTTGGAGTGAGTGACAAAGTTAGATTCTAACTCTGGTTGATAAAAATACTGCCCAAAATTTTGCTAAGCCAAAAAAATGCTCTTAAGATATACACAAATGCAAAATACAAAAGCTTCTAAAAACATCGAAAATAGAATTTCAAGACTCTCCCTAAAAACTGCCAAAAAAAGAAATTTTAAGACTTTCCAGTAATAGATATTTGGAATCCTATATTCTAGATCACTTTCTTTCCTTCAGAATCAAATGGAAATTCTACATTAATAGAAGCCAATGGATGGAATGTAAGACATCCCTGAAATGTGTTATGTCTCATAGAGCTATGAAGAGCTCGGTTATAGTTATGTTGCACATATGCATGAATTTCATCCCATGTAAATGGATGTTTGAAGTGAATCATGAAGTTAGACTGCGATCCGGTTGAAAATATCCTACACAAAATTTTACTAAGCATAAAAATGCTCCGAAGACACTAAAATGCAAAATACAAAACCTACTAAAACCTACCAGAAATAGACTTTTAGGACTTTCCATGAAAATTGTAAAAAATAGAAATCTTAATATTTTCCAAGAAAATATATTTTGAAACCCTTTTCTAAACCATTCATCTTTCCTTTGAAAGCAAAGGGAAATGCCACATCAATGGGGGCAAATGGTCGATATCCAATACATACTTGAAACGGGTTGTCCCATAGAACTATAAAGAGCTCAGTTATATCTGTGTTGGACATATGCAAGTGTTTCTTCCCATGTACGTGGATGTTTAGAGTGAAGCATGAAGTTATACTGAGGCTCCGGTTGATATATATCCTGCCCAAAAATTTTTTTTCTAAGCCTAAAAATGCTCTGATGACCCTCACAAATCTAAAATACAAAAATCTAGTAAAAGCATAAAGAAATAGACTTTACACACTTTCCATGAAAATTGCCAAAAATATAAATCTTAATAATTTCCAAAAATTATCTTTGGAAACTTTGTTTAAGATCATTCGTCTTTCTTTAAGAAGTAAAAGGAAATGCTACATCAATGGATCTTATGGCCAAAATCTAAGACATACCTGAAATGGGTTGTCTCATAGAGCTATGAATATCTTGGTTGTTGTTATGTTGGAAATATGCAAGATTTTCATTCCATATACGTGGATGTTTGGAATGAAACATGAAGTTAGATTATGGATCTAGTCGATAAATATCGTGCCTAAAATTTTGTTAAGCACAAAAATGCTTTGAAGACCCTAAAAATGTAAAATACAAAAGTTGCTAAAAATTGTCAGAAATAGACTTTTAGGACTTTCCTTTAAGATTACCAAAAATAGAAATTTTAATACTTTCCAAAAAAAGATATTAAAAATCCATGTTTTTGATCATTTGTATTTCCTCAATAATTGAAGGGAAATGCTACATCAATGGGAGCCAATGGATCGAATCTAAGACATACATGAATGGGCTATGTCCCATAGAGCTATGAATAGCTCGGTTGTAGCTGTGTTAGACATATGAACGATCTTAAACCCATGTAGGTATATGTTTTGAGTAAAGCACGATGTTAGAATGCGACTTAAATCAATTAATATCCTTCCCAAAATTTTACTAAGCTCAAGAATGCTCTAAAAAATAAAAAATACAAAAGATCCTGTAAAAACTATTAGAAATAGACTTTCACGACTTTCCATAATAACATACAAAAATATAAATCACAAAACTTTCCAAAAATATATCTTTGGAAGCCTTGTTCTAGATCATTCATCTTTCCTTTAAGAAACAAAGGAAATGCTACATCAATGGTAGCCAATGGTCGGATATCTAAGACATACCTGAAATGGGGTGTTTCCGTAGAGAGCTATGAAGAGCTCGATTGTAACTATGTTGGACATATGCAAGACTTTCATCCCATTTACGTGGATGTTTGGAGTGAAGAAAAAATTTATACTACAAATTCGATTGATATATATCTTACGTAAAATTTTTCTTAAGCCAAAAAATGATTCAAAGACCCTAAAAAAAGTAAAATACAAAAGCTCGCTAAAAATACTAAAAACAACAAGAAATAGACTTTCGAGGGCTTTCCATGAAAATTGTCAAAAATAGAAATCTTAATAATTTTGAAAAATAAATCTTTGCGAATCCATGTTCTAGATCATTCATCTTTCCTTACGAAGTAAAGAGAAATGCTACATCAATGGTATCCAATGTTCAAATCCAAGACATAATTAAAATGGGTTGTCCCATAGAGCTATTAAAAAATCGGTTATAGCTATGAAGGAATTATGCAAGACTTTCATCCCATGTATGTGGATTTTTGGAGTGAAGCAAAAAGTTAGACTGCGGCTTTGGTCAATAAATATCCTGCCCAAAAATTTTACTAAGCACAAAACTTCTCCATAGACCCTGAATAATGCAAAATACAAAAGATGATAAAAACTATCAAAAATAAACTTTCAAGACTTTCCCTGAAAACTACAAAAAATAGAAATTTTAAGACTTTCAAAATATAAATATTTGGAAGCCTTGTTCTGGATCATTTGTCTTTTGTTAAGAAGCAAAGGGAAATGCTACATCAATGGGAGCCAATGGCTGGAATCCAAGACATACCTGAAATGGGCTATGTCTCGTAGACATATGAAGAGCTCATTGTAGGCTATGTTGGACATATGCAAGACTTTTTATCCCATATATGTGGATGTTTGGAGTGAAGCTCAAAGTTAGACTTTGTAGCTTGGTCAATAATAATTATACTACATAATTTTTAAGCCCAAAAATGCTCTGAAGACCCTCAAAAATGTAAAATACAAAAGCTGCTAAAAACTGCTAGAAATAGACTTTTAGACTTTCCTTGAAAAACTGCTAAAATAGAAATTTTCAAACTTTACAAAATAGATTTTTGAATCCCTATTCTGGATCATTCTTATTTCCTTAAGAAAAGGGAAATGCTATATCAATGGACTCCAATGGTTTGGAATCAAAGAAATACCTAAATGGGTTATATCGTAGAGCTTTGAAGAGCTACCTTGTAGCTATGTTGGACATATGTAAAACATTCATCCATGTACGTGGATGTTTGGATTGAAGCATGAAGTTAAATAATGGCTCTAATTGATAAATATCCTTTCCAAAATTTTGATAAGCCCAAAATTGATCAAAAATGTATGATTAAAAATACAAAATAGACTTTAAAACTTATTAAAACTTAAAAAAGAAATTTAAGACTTTCTTTGAAAATATTTTGAAATAGAAATTTTAAGAATTTATGAAAAAGGAAATAATACATCAATAAGAACCAATGGTTGGAATCTAAGACATGCTTAAAATGGGCTATCTTGTCTCGTAGAGCTAAGGAGCTCGGTTGTAGCTATGTGGGACATATGCAATAATTTTGTCCCATGTACGTGGATGTTTGGAGTGAAGCATGAAGTTAGAAATTTTGTCTCGAATGATAAATATCTTTACAAAATGCTAAGCCCAAAATACTCTTTAAACCATAAAAAATGTAAAATACAAAATACAAAGGCTACTAAAAACTGTTAGAAATAGACTTTTAGGATTTACCCTGAAATTTTTTCAAAAACAACAATTTTAAAGACTTTCCTAAAATACATATTTTGAATCCTTATTCTAGATCATTCATATTTTCTTAAGAAACAAAGTTAAATGCTACATCAATGGGAGCCAATGGATGGAATCCAAGACATACCTAAAATGGGCTATGTCCCGTAGAGATTTGAAGAGCTCGATCGTAACAATGCTAGACATATGGAAGACTTTAATCCCATGTACATGGATGTTTTGAGTGAATAATGAAGTTATAATTCAGCTCCTATCATTAAATATCCTGACCAAAAATTTTCTTATCCCAAAAATTCTTCGAAGACCCTAAAAATGCAATATACGAAAGATACTAAAAACTGCCAAAATAGACTTTCAAGACTTTCCCAAAAAAATTGCCAAAATATAAATTTTAAGACTTTCTAATAATATATCTTTAGAAGCCTTGTTCTAGATCAATCATCTTTCCTTAAGAAGAAAAGTGAAGTTCTACATCAATGGGAGCCAATAGTTGGAATCCTAGATGTACCTGATATGGGATATGTCTTGTAGAGCTATGAAGAGCTCAGTTGTACCTATGTTGGACATATGCAAGAATTTCATCCCATGTATGTGAATGTTTAGAATGAAGCACAAATTTAGATTGTAGTTTTGATCAATAAATATTTTTCTCAAAATTTTGGTAAGCCAAAAAATGCTCCGAAGACCCTAAAAATGTAAAATACATAAGTTGTTAAAAAATGCTATAAATAGACTTTCATGAATTTCCCTTAAAACTTCCCAAAATAGAAATTTAAAGACTTTATAAAATAGATCTTTGGAAGCCTTGTTGTGGATCACTATTCTTTCCTTGATAAGCAAAGGGAAATGCTATATAAATGGGAGCCAATGGCTGGAATCTAACACACCTAAAATGGGTTATAGCACGTAGAGGTATGAAGAGCCCGATTGTAGCTATGTTTAACATATGCAAGAATTTCATCCTATATGAATGTTTTGAGTGAAATTACAAAGTTAATTGATGGATATATATAAATATCTTAAAAAATTTTTTGCCCAAAAATGCATCAAAGACCCTAAAAATGCAAAATACAAAAGCTACTAAAAGACTTTAGACTTTAGGACTTTCCCCTAAAATGACAAAATAGAAATTTTAAGACTTTCCAAAAAAATAGATCTTTGGAAGGCTTATTCTTATGATCATTCATCTTTTCTTTAAGAAGAACAAAGGGAAATGATACATCAATGGAAACCAATACATTGAAGACATAACTTAAATGGGCTATGTCCTTATGAAAGCTATGAAGAGCTAAGTTCTAGCTATGTTGCACATATGCAAGACTTTCAAACCGTGTACATGGATGTTTAGAGTTAAGAACAAAGTTAGGTTGCATCTCTGGTCAATCAATATCCTTCCCAAAAGAAATTTAGGCCCGAAAATGCTCTGAAGACCCTAAAAATGTAAAATAGAAAAGCTACTAAAAACTACCGTAAATAGAAAATAGAAAGACTTTCCAAAAAATTGTAAAAAATAGAAATTTTTATACATTCCAAAAATAGATCTTTGGAAGCACTATTTTGGATCATTTTCCTTTCCTTAAGAAGAAAATGGAAATGCTACATTAATGGGAGCCAATGGTTGGAATCAAGACATACTTGAAATGGGCTATGTCTCGTATAGCTATGAAGAGCTCGATTGTAGCTATGTTGGAGACATATAAGAACTTTCATCCCATATACATGGATGTTTGGAGTAAAAAAAATTTATACTTATGGCTCTGGTAAATAAATATCTTTCCCAAAAAAATTTAAGCCCAAAAAATGCTTCGAAGACCATAAAATGTAAAATACAAAGTTCTAAAAATTTCATAAAAAAATAGACTTTCATGAATTTTTGTGAAAAATGTCAAAAATCTAGATTTTAAGACTTTCCAAAAATAAATGTTTGGATGTTCAATTATGGATAATTCATTTTACTTTAACAAGTAAAGGGAAATGCTATATCAATGGGAGCTAATGGCTCGAGTCCAAGATATACTCTTAAATGGGTTGATTTCCCATAAGCTATGAAGAGCTCGGTTGTAGCTATAATGGACATATATGCAAGATTTATCCCATACATGTGGATGTTTGGAGTGTATCAAGAAGTTGGACTCTAACTCCTGTTGATAAATATCCTACTCAAAATTTTGCTAAGCGCAAAAATGCTCCGAAGACCCTAAAAAATGCAAAATACAAAAGCTGCTAAAAACGCAAAATAGATTTTAAGATTTTCCTAAAAAAACTACAAAAATAGAAATTTCAAGACTTTCCAAGAATAAATATTTTGAATACTTGTTATGGATCATTTATCTTCGCTTAAAAAGAAAAGGGAAATGTTACATAAATGTGAGAAAATGGATGGAATCCAATAATACCTAAAATGGGCTATGTTCAACAACTATAAAGAGATTGATTGTAGCTATGTTGGAAATATGTAAGACTTTCATCTTATGTATGTGGATGTTTGGTGTAAAGCATGGAGTTAGAATGCAGCTCCGATTGATAAATATCTTGCCCAATTATTTGCTAAGCCCAAAAATACTCGAAGACCCTTAAAAATGGAAAATACAAAAGTTTAAAAAACTACTAAATAGACTTTCAAAGACTTTCCTTAAAACTTGTGCCAAAATAGAAATTTTAATACTTTCCAAAAAATATTTGGAAGCCATATTATGGATCATTTGTCTACCATTAAGAACCAAAAGGAAATGTTGCATCAATGGGAGAAAATGGTGGAATCAAATCCAAGACATACACGAAATGGGTATGTCCCAGAGAGCTATGAAGCTCGGTTATAGCTATATTGACATATGCAAGACATTCATCTCATGTACATGGATTTTTTGACTGAAGAAAAAATTCAAATTGTGGCTCTAATGTATAAATATCCTACTCAAAATTTTACTAAACCCAAAAATGCTCCGAAGACCCTAAAAAATACAAAATATAAAAGATGCTAAAAACTGCCAAAAATAGACTTTCAGGACTTTCCTTGAAAACTACCAAAATAAAATTTTAACTTTCCCAAAAAATATTTGAAATCCATTGTTTAGATCATTCATATTTCCTTAAGAAGCAAAGGAAATGTACATCAATGGGAGACAATGGATGGAATCCAAGACATACACCTGGAAATGGGCTATGTCCTAGAGATATGAAGAGATCGATTGTAGATATGTTGGAAATATGCAAGACTTTTATCCCATATATGTGGATGTTTTAAGTGAATAAATAAATACTATTGTGGCTTTGGTTGATAAATATCTACCCAAAAAAATTTTTAAAGCCCAAAAATGCTCCAAAGACCCTAAAAATCAAAATACAAAAGTCTTTGTTAAAAACATGAAATAGACTTTCAAGAAACTTTCCTTAAAAAATGGCAAAAATAGAAATTTTAAGAATTTTCCAAAATATATCTTTAGAATCTCTTTTCTTGATCATTTGTATTTCCTTAAGAAGCAAAGGGAAATTCTACATCAATGGGAGCCAATGGCTGAAATCCAAGGCATACCTGAAATGGGCTATATCTCGTAGAGTTATGAAGAGATCAATTGTAGCTTTGTTGGACATATACAAGGCATTTACCCTATGTACGTGGATGTTGGGGTAGTAAAGCACAAAATTAGATTGTGACTCTCATTCCATAATATCCTGCCCAAATTTTTTCTAAGCCAAAATGCTTCTTTGAAGACCCTCAAAAATGCAAAAGACATAACTACTAAAAATTATCAGAAATAGACTTTCAGGACTTTCCCCAAAAATTGCCAAAAATAGAAATTTTAAGACTTTTCAAAAATATATCTTTACAAGCCCTGTTATGGATCATTTTAATTTCCTTAATAAGGAAAGAGAAATGCTACATCAATGGGAGCTAATGGTTGGCATCCAAGACATACTGAAAATTGGTATGTCCCCATAACTATGAAGAGATTGTAGCTAAGTTAGACATATGTAAGACTTTCATCTAGTGTACGTGGATGTTTGGAGTAAAGCATGAAGTTAGAATGTAGCTTTAGTTTAGATAAATATCCTTTTGCTAAAAAAAAATGCTCAAAGACCCTCAAAAATGAAAATACAAAAGCTATAAATAAAAACTATGTCGAAATAAACTTTAAGACTTTCCTTGAAAACTACAAAAATAACAATTTTAAGAACTTTCTAAAAATAGTTTTTTGGAATCCCTATTCTAGATCATTCATCTTTTGTAATAAGAAAGGAAATGCTACATCAATGAGAGACAATGATTTGGAATCTAAGACATACCTTGAAATGGGTTATGTCCCACAGAGATATAAGAGCTCGGTTGTATCTATGTTGGAAATATAAAAAGAATTTCATCCCATGTTTGTGGATGTTTGAAGTGAAGCAATTTAAGTTAGACTTGGTCCGTGAAAATATCAATAAATTTAGGCCCAAAAATTTGCAAATAAAAAGCCAAAAAGAAAAATAGACTTTAAGACTTTCCCAAAAATGCCAAAAATATAAATTTTAAGACTTTTGGAAAATATATCTTTGAAATCCATGGATCATCATTCATCTTTCTTTAAGAAGCAAAAGGTAAATGTTACATCAATGGGAGAAAATGGATTGAATCAAGACATACCCCAAATGGCTATGTCTCGTAAAGAGCTCTGAGAGCTTATTTTGTAGCTACGTTGGACATATGCAAGAATTTCATCACATGTACGGATGTTTGGAGTGAAACATGAAGTTAGACTACAACTCTAGTTGATAATTATATCACCTTAAAATTTTATGCTAAGCCCAAAATGATGCTCAAGACCCTAAAATGTAAAAATACAAAAGTTACTAAAAACTCTAGAAATAGACTTTCAGGACTTTCCATGAAAATTGCAAAAACATAAATTTTAAGACTTTCAAAAAATGATATTTTAGAATAGCCTATGTTTTATCATTCATCTTTCCTTAAAAAGGAAAAGAAATGCTACATCAATAGGATCGATGGCTTGAATCCAAGACACACCTGAAATGGGCTATGTCCTATAGAGCTATGAAGAACTCGATTAGAGCTATGTTGGACATATGTAAAGATTTTCATCCCATGTATGTGGATGTTTGGAGTGAAGTACAAAATTAGATTGTGGCTCCAGTCATTAAATATCCTACCCAAAATTTTTCTAAGCCCAAAATACTCAAGACCCTCAAAAATACAAAATAAAAAAGTTTTCAAAAGCTACTTTTGAAATAGACTTTCAAGACTTTCCCTGAAAACTTCCGAAACTAGAAATTTTAAGACTTACAAGAAATATCTTTAGAAGCCCCATTATATCATTTGTCTTTCCTTAAGAAGAAAATGGAAATGCTAGATCAATGGGAGCCAATGGGTAGAATCCAAGACATACTTGAAATGGGATACGTCCCATGAGTTATGAAGAGTTTAGATTGTAGCTATATTGGACATATGTAAAGACTTTCATCCCATGTACATGATGTTTGAAGTGAAGCACAAAGTTAGACTATGTACGGCTATCCAAAAGATAAATATCTTCCCAAAAATTTTCTAAGCCCAAAATGCTCGAAGACCCTAAAAAAATACAAAATACTAAAAGCTATAAAAACTAGAAATAGACTTTTAGAACTTTCCTTGAAAACTTACAAAAATAGAAATTTTAAGACTTTCCAAAAATAGATCTTTGGAAGCCCTGATCTAGATCATTTTTCTTTCCTTAAGAAGAAAAGGTAAATGTTTCATCAATAGAGCCAATGGTGGAATCTAAGACATACGTGAAATGAGCTATGTCATGTAGATCCATGAAGAGCTTGGTTGTAGCTATGTTGGACATATGCAAGACTTTCATCCCATGTACGTGGATGTTTGGAGTAAAGCATGAAGTTACATGCAACTCCAGTTTATAAATATCCTTCCCAAAAAAATTCTAAGCACAAAAATGCTCAAAAGACCCTAAAAATGTAAAATACAAAAGCTGCTAAAAAATGCAAGAAATAGACTTTCAAAACTTTCCCTGAAAACTACAAAAATAGAAATTTAAGAATTTCCAAAAATAGATCTTTGGAAGCCCTGTTTTGGATCATTTGTCTTTCCTTAAGAAAAAAGGAAAATTCTACATCAATGTGAGCCAGTGGATGGAATCCAAAACATACCTGAAATTGACTATATCCCATAGAGTTATGAAGAGTTCAGTTGTAACTATGTTGCACATATGCCAAATTTTCATCCCATGTACATGAATATTTTTAGTGAAGCAAAGAGTTATATTAATTTAACCGGTCGATAAATATATCGTGCACAAAATTTACTAAGCCAAAAAATGCTTTGAAGACCCTAAAAATGCAAAATACAAAAGCTACTAAAAATTAGAAATAGACTTTCAGGACTCTTGAAAACTACCAAAAATAGAAATTTTAAGACTTTCTAACAATAGATATTTAGAAGCCATGTTCTTTATCATTCACCTTTCCTTAAGAAGTAAAGGAGATGTTACATCAATGGGAGCCAATGGTTGGAATCCAAGACATACCTGAAATGGGCCATGTCTCGTAGAGCTATAAAGATGTCGGTTGTAGCTATGTTGGACATATGCAAGAATTTCATCCCATGTACATGGATGTTTAGAGTGAAGCAAAAAGTTAGAATGTAGTTCTAGTTGATACATATCCTGTCCAAAATTTTACTAAGCCCAAAAATGCTCCGAAGACCCTAAAAATGCAAAATACAAAAGTTGTTAACAATTGCTAGAAATAAACATTCAGTACTTTCCCTTAAAACTGTCAAAAATATAAATTTAAGAACTTTTCAGAGATAGATCTTTGGAAGCCCTATTCTTGATCATTCTTCTTTCCTTAAGAAGCAAAGGGAAATGCTACATCAATAGGGAGACTTGATGGCATGATAATGCAAGACATACCCGAAAATGGCCATGTCCCATATATCTATGAAGAGCTCAGTTATAGCTATGTTGGACATATGCAAGACTTTCATCCCATGTACTTGGTTTTTTGGAGTGAAGAAAAAAGTTAGAATATGGCTACTCCGGTCCATAAATATCCTGCCCAAAATTTTGCTAAGACTAAAAATTCTTGAAGAACCTAAAAATGGAAAATAAAAAAAGGCTGTAAAAACTACTAAAAATAGAATTTTAGGATTTTAACTAAAAATTGCCAAAAATAGAAATTTAAGACTTTAAAAATAGATATCTTGAAACCTTTTTCTCTTGATCATCCATCTTTCTTGAAGAAAATGAAATGATACATCAAACAAGCCAATGGCTAAATCTAAGACATATCAAATGGGCTATGTCTCCGTAGAGTATGAAGAACTCGGTTGTAAGCTATGTTGGTAAATATGTAAAATGGGTTGCATCCCAGCTATAAAAAACTTGGTTGTGAACCATGATGTTAAATAGATGTAAGAATTTAAACCTGTAAAATTTTTCTAAGCCAAAAATGCTCCAAAAGACCCTAAAATGCAAATATAAAAAAGATGCTAAAAGTTGTCAGAGATAGACTTTCAGGGCTTTCCCTGAAAAATGCAAAAATATAAATTTTAAGGATTTCCAAAAATAGATCTTTGGAATCCCTATTCTATATCATTCATCTTTTCTTAAGAAGTAAAACTAAATGGTACATCAATGTGAGCCAATGGTTGAAATCCAAGACATACTTGAAATGGGCTATGTCTGATAGAGGTATGAAGAACTCAGTTATAGCTATGCTAGACATATGAAAGGCTTTCATCTCATGTACGTGGATGTTTGGAGTGAATGAAAAAGTTAGACTATGGCTTTGATCGATAAAAATCAAGCCCAAAATTTTCTTAAGCCTAAAATGCTTTGAATGACCAAAAAATGCAAAATACAAAAGGCTTTAAAAATGCAAGAAATAGACTTTCAGGACTTTCCCTTAAAACTGCCAAAAATATATATTTTATGACTTTGAAAAATAGATTTTGGAAGCCTTATTATGAATGATTTCCCTTTCCTTAAGAAGCAAACGAAAATGCAACATCAATAGGAGCCAATGGTTAGAATCCAAGACACACCTGAAATGGGTTATCATGTAGAGCTATGAAAAGCTCATTTGTAGCTATGTTGGACATATGTAATACTTTCATTCCATGTACATGGATGTTTGGAGTGAAACACAAAGTTAGACTACAACTCCAGTTAGTAAATATCCTTCCCAAAAAATTTCTAAGCCCAAAACTGCTCCGAAGACTCTAAAAAATGCAAAATACAAAAGCTACTAAAAACTACAAGAAATAGACTTTTAGGATTTTCTATGAAAATTGTCAAAAATAGAAATCTTAAGACTTTATAAAATATATCTTTAGAATCCCTATTCTAGATCCTTTATCTTTCCTTAAGAAGCATAGGGAAATACTACATCAATGGGATACTAAGTGGAGTCCAGAGACATACACTGAAATGGGTTATCCCAGTAAAGCTATAGAAGAGCTCAGGTTGTAGCTACGTTAGAAATATGCAAGACTTCTATCCCATATACGTGGATGTTTGGAGTGAAGCAAAAAGTTAAACTACATCTCTAGTCGATAAATATTACCCACTAAAATTTTACTAAGCCCAAAAATGCTCCTAATGCAAACCCTAACAAACTAAAATACAAAAAAGCTTGATTAAAAATTGTCAAAAATAGAAATGTTGAAGACTTTCTAAAAATAAGATAATTGGAATCCCTCGCTTCTAAATCATTCACCTTTCCTTAAGAATAAAACGGAAATATTACATCAATGGGAGCCATATGGTGGAATCGACATACTTGAAATGGGTTGTCTTTTAGAGCTATGAAGAGCTCGATTGTAGCCCCATACTTAGACATATGAAAGACTTTCATTGCATGTATGTGTGGATGTTTAAGTGAAG